>JBAMDO010000112.1:0-176903 GCA_037074765.1 Mansonella perstans
ATTGTAAAGTCATTTTTTAGCACGAAATTATTTAGTTCAATTCTTTACTTGGCTAACACGTCTCTTTGGTACTCCTTAATTTTGGTAATTCACGTCTATTTCATAACTTCTTATTCTTCATTTTCTATTTTACTGAAGAAAATATCTCAACAAAGCATAAAAAATAGAACTGGAGAAACCTATAACTGCAGGAATGACTGTTAAATGCCTCACAGCAAGCAAATGAATGATGTCAACCATCAAAACAATAAAGCAGTAATTATAGACAGTGAAGTTACTGTGTTTTTTATGCTTATACGCTATCACCATTTTCCTCTCTTTACGAATGATTCTCGCCGATTTGTTTTTGCTTTGTTTAGTAGCGTAGCTAAATTTTTCAAGTAACCATGTAAACAAGCAATAAATAAAAAATA
Source organism: Mansonella perstans (assembly GCA_037074765.1). Lineage (NCBI taxonomy): Eukaryota > Metazoa > Nematoda > Chromadorea > Rhabditida > Onchocercidae > Mansonella > Mansonella perstans. Next base: position 414 of record JBAMDO010000112.1, read on the forward strand.
AATGAGCTACCTATGTCAGGCATAATCATTTAGCGCGATAGTTGTTAGTGTATTCGTATATTTTGTATTTTCTTTTTTCTCCATAACTTTTTGTAATTTTAGTGAGCATCAAAAGGTTAAAGTTGAAATAATACAAGTGTCTTAGATTATTCTCAATCACAAAATGTTCTCGATTTAAATAGGATCTTCGAATGTATGCAATAGTCTATAATCATAATTTTGCTTGTTAATTTATTAATGGAATTCCATATCACTTGATATTACTTATAAACTTTTAAATTTAAATGCGAGATTCTTAGCACTATCAAAAGTTATGGCTCAAAGTTGGCGAAAATTCATGCTATCGTTGATTTAAATGAATTTCAGCCATTTGTTTTTCATTTTTTCTCCTCATTCTAATTAATTCTTACTGATGACAAAAGCTTCAAGTACAATAAATACGTGACATTTTACGGCATATATTGTGACATACATCAATCAAATATCTCATAACATTATCTTTTATGACTTTCTGGAATTTCGAAAAATTTTAGAATTATTAAAATACATTGAATTGGACTTTATTTTTATACTTTTTTATACTGAATCGTTTTTTTTTTCTTCAATGCTTATCTATTCTCTTCTTTAAGAATACTGTATGATTGAAATTTTAAAACAAAATACACTATTACTGAAAATTTTAACAATTCTTTTGATAAATTATTGAAAATAATTATCCTGAAATTATCACAATTAGCATTTTAGTTACATTTAAAAAAAAAAAGAAAAAAAGAAAAAAAAAAAAAAAATCAATCAATTTGGCTACGTGAGATATCATTTTAAGCATAGAAAGATAATGCTGCTACAGAAAACAGAAAGGAATATGCAAATTAATAAGTTTCATTAATCTTTGGTAAGAAGCACGATAGAACATTAGTTGGTACTTTGTACTTTCTGTTTTATCGCACGTATTACTTATATCGGCTCGATTAGAGTTGTACATGAATTATTGAACGTTATGCTCCTAGCTTATAGTAACGTTATTTAGTAAATATAGCTTATAAAAAGAATAGCAATTTGATATGTATGCTCTACTAGGATCTATGCTTAATTTTGGCTATTTATCAAGAGCTATGCTAGTATTTGAATATTGTTTAATTATCAATGGTACTATTACTAATTCTTTTCTCTTTCTTTCATTGCAATCTTTTATTTTTCTAATTTTTAGTATTGTAATGAATAAATTATTAATTATTTTACAAAAAAAAAAAAAAAAAAAATTACAAAAGAATATAGAAAGGAGAAATAAAAGTTGTAGTAGTAGTAGTAGTAGTAATAATAATAACTTATTGATTCATATTATTTTTTTTTTTATGAATGAGAAGTGATGATGAATGGGATGAGCAATCTTTTTTCAGGGATAGTTTCCTTTTCATATTGTAGTAATTTTCTTCATTTAGAAATGAAAAGAGACGAGAGAATAATGAGATGATGGTTAAGGAAGCCTATCAAAAATAATTTTATGCTTTCATGTGTGTACTGTTTGACGAATAGAATAGGATGGTATGATGAAGGGATGAAGCATTTAGTCGAGACCACATCGTTCGAGTACTGATGCCATCGGAGATTAGCCAAGTGAGAAGTTTATAACATACTGCTAAGGGATATGAAGTGACATTATTCATGGTAAAGGTCATCAATGCATCCGTCTCTTCTTCATAAGCATTTTAACCTCAAGTAATTTGTGACGTTATTACTTGTCTTTAGCATCGCTATGATTCAAATCTATATCCTACGAGTCTTGTTTGTCATTCCATTTAATTAACTTTCTATACACAAAATTGTAACCCCAATGAGAAGCATGATATTAATTATGCGTTCTTCATCTAATCGTTCAATCCATTTGCTATTACACTGGCAAAACAGTAAATTATCATCAATTATACCTATTCTTATTACTCCAGTATTGTTTTAAAATAAACGCTACAGCTAGCCATCTTATAACCCTGCTTTCGTGATTTCGTTTTTAGCAGTGGTAGTTGTTGTGCAGCATCCATCGTTTTATCCAGCTCAAAAGTAGATTCAAACCAAGTTTGTTTTCAGGTAGGCGAAAATAGATAACGAAGATAACGAAGAAAGAAAAAAAAAACTTGCTGGAAGAAATTCATCAGAATGCCATATCGCTCGGAACTGAAAAGACCTGATTTGAAAGGTTTGATTTTTTTTAGCAAATTTTTTCAAGTTTCGAAATAAATTTCACTTACTGATTGGTAAGTTATCAGCATTTCTTTCAACTCCATCACAAATAATCCAAATATGGTTATAAGGAGTGCATCGTTAATGTAATTTTTTAAATATCAACTTCCAAAATAATAATCAGTTACAAAATAATTTTATCGTTGAATTTTCTGGAAAACTGAACCTGCAGATGATAATTACAGTGTTTGATAAATTCAAAAACACTGCATGTGTATAAAAGGAAAAATTTCGAATACAGGTTTGGTAGACTATAGAATTTGGTTGTGACAAGTTTGGGAAGGAATGAATTATTACACGTATGGAGAGCTTGAGTTGTAAGATGAAATTTAACAGTAAGTAGTATAGCAATAATATCATAATTCAACAACAAGCAAATTTTCAGTTGAATGAAAGTACGAAGACAACTATTCTCTCAAATGTTTATTGTAATTTAAGAAAGTTTAAGTTATCGATATATTGAAACTTCTAATTCATGCTTTTAAATTTTGTTCATTACATAAATTCACTGATTTAACACATGCCTAAACCTTCACTCTTTATTGACTCATTAAATAAGATAACATGATGAAAATTAGTGACAACATAGTACAATACTTTATAATAAGATGTGCCATCTATTCATAAAAAAAAAAAAATCGTGGCATTCGCAATGCTTTGATATTGCTATGATAATAATCTAATACATAGTGATTTAAATTTCCCTCATGTAGACTTAATCCAAGTATTTGTTATATATATATATTTAGTTTTTAGTACTTCAACTAAATTGAACAGGAACTTGTAAACTTTCAGGTACATTTCCATGTTCAGTTTGTGGCAAAGTATTTTGTCATTCGTCATCACTAAGTCGACATCGTATGCAAGCTCATTTCAAAAGCTACACTTGTACACAGTGCAATCAGGAAATTTCTAGTGAGTTTTATTGTTTGTTTTATTTTAAAGCTTTCAACTAGCACCAATCGCATTTTTACTAACCAGGATTTTTAAATTTTTATGTACTATTTTAGTGGGATAACTTTGACTGAGTTTTATTGAGTTAATTGGCTGAAAATAGTCACTTATTAAAGTTGTTTTTATTCGAGTTGAATGCAAACAAAATTTTTATTGGTAACTGTTACATGCCAAATTTTATTAATATAACACAAATAAATTTAAATTATGAAAAATTCTTCAAAATCTGACTACTTATTAGATTAGAAACAACTATTTTTAAAAAGTAATTGTGGCCAGTGCCTATGATTTGTGTCAATCTTTCAAACATCATTAAGTACAGATGAACGCTTGATTACTGATTTGGCATGTTTCATAAAAATCTATTATCCGCGGTGTATCGCTCTAAATGCCTTTTATTGTCATAAATTTGAGCAGTAACGAATGCAGCTTTTTCATAACATTTGGAAAATCTCATACGCTTTTTCATAGTTCTCATAGTAATCATACGATATCGCTTCCACCTCTGTTAGGCAGCATCCTTTAAAATGTTTCAGCTTCAAATTTTTGCAAAAACAAGAAATAATGAAACGAAAATAACCAACTGTCTGGAAGGTAATATACTAGGATCTGTTGGAAGTAGAATATGTTTCAAGGTGTAGTGCGTTCCAAATGCACTACACCTTGAAGTGAAATTGTGCCTATTCCTTATTGCTTTATAGTAGTTGGGTACAACAAACTTTTACTCTTCTTAAATAGGCATTCTCGAAAGAAATTATATCGTTCTTATCCGTTCATAAATTCCATTCATATTAATATTTAGCTGTTGCTAAACAATTGCTTATTTTTGAAATATACCTTTAAGATTGACCAATATTAAAACTAACAAAATCCTTTACTCTTTTACCGCTTTTTAAGTGACTTATAAGGAAACTGAATGTTCCACTTAAGAATAAATTCAAATTACTCTTAAGATCTGAAATCCAATTCATTTAGTTGGCCTTTTATGAGTCATTTCTTCAACGAATTCTTCATAAATTTTCTTTATACACGAAAGTACGAAAAATTGCAAAAAATATCTTCATATCTTCTTCAAAACTTTTTCATTACCTCGTTCAGAAACATGTAAGAGAGCATGAAATAATTCTTCTGTCAAAAAATTACAGCTTCTCTTTTGAGTCTAAATTATATAACAACCGATTGGAAATTCTCAATGTGGCAAAAAATTAGTTTAACTCAAGGAAATTTTGACATTTTTCAAAGTAATTTAAGAACGGTGACTGCGATAAGAACATAAGTTATCAAACTTTGGAAGATTTAGCGAGCGATAAGTAAGAAAGAAGGCCGTTACAGTGTGCTCGATTACATAGAGTTCTGTCCTGTATGAAGTTGGATCAAAAAGTTGTAGAAGTGGATAAGCCTTTATGCACATTTTTTGTTTAACTGGATTTAAATTTTTTCTCGTCTTCTTGAATTCACATTGGTTATTCTCTATTTTGAAAAATACGGGATTTTGTAATTTGGAAAATTGAAATGGTCTAATAATAGTGCATATCCATATGAAGAGAGATGAAAATACTCTGGGTTATTTTGGACATCCTTCAAAATTTTGTAAGAAGTTAGCCATAGGTGAACTAACCAATTGCAAGAAAAATAAACCAAAATCCAAAAATCTTCAATTTTAATGTTCCAATTTTTTTCTTCCCTTCATTTTGTTTGTCCATTTTTTGCACTTATTCAACTTTCGCATACGTTAATCTTTATATTCTTAACATTCAAGTTGATGACTTTTGTGGAATTTTCAGTATTATAAAGATCTTAATTAAAAAAAAAAATTCCTGCATGTATTTTTGAATCCTTTCACAAAAAATGCATGTGTATAATATCATTAACAATGATAGGCTGTTCTGGAAATGAAACGCTCCGGTCTCACATGTTCCGGATACATTCTATTTCAAGAATGTTTATGTGTCGGTGCTGTAATTGGGCATATCCTGATAAGACAAGTTTACATATACATATGCAGAGCATGTTGCGAAATGGTACTCCTGGCGATGTTTCTGTCCTTGCCAGAAGTTCTAGCGATGGTCCAGGAATGGCTGGAGGTTCGGTTCTCATTCCTTTTTACGCTCGACAAATTTTACAGTCATTTTCATAAGTGAAATTGAAATGAAAAAAGTAAGTATCTCTAGTGCTAAAAAAAGATTTTGGTACTCATGTGGTTATCATTTATTGGATATGATAAATGCATCGAGACTTACTATTCAAGTTTATTTTCTAATAAGGAAGTTTGACATTCAGTTATTGGCTCTCAAATCAAATATTATTCAAGCACAGTGGCACTTCTAACTCCAAATTATTGCTGTCTATAGCTTGTTGCAGTAGTGGGGGAAATGTCACCAAGAGAGCTTGAAGGAAGCCCATCAGTTAGCCCTCCAGAAGCCTGTAGAAACGAATCACCACCAGGCGAACAGACACATGTTAAAAGTTCCTTGTTTGGTAATGGTAATGGTTTACTGGATGGATCCATATTTCCAGCGACGCTCAATAGTGCTGATAGTTTATTTCGATTTACACCCAAGGTTAAATATTATTCATATCTAAGAATTCATTTTACAAGTTCAAAAAATGTTTGTTAATTCTCTTCAATTTTAAAAATCATAAAGGCTGAAGCGGGTTTTCATCCGTTGCAGTGCATTTCTTGATGGTAACCTAACTGTACGCCGAACCTAAAGGAGGTTCTAGGTGTCAGTTGACAACCAGTTCCATATGACTCTGATCAAGCTGTCGGTATTCTCGAACATTGTTTTAGAATCGACTTATATGTTGTTATTTATCTGAAAACTGATATTTGTTCGAGGTGAAAATGGTCTCCCATACAACGGCTTTGCTAAAATATAATCGATGTCTTCAGCTATTTTTGTAGAGATGTACAGTACCACCGATTTTTGCAGCCAGATAATTTGTTGACACAAATGAACACCGATACCAGTGGTCAAAACAATTGGTTGACAGCATGGTTGGCAAATAATACTTTTACTGTAGCGCCCTTCAATTCGACCAATTTGTTGACAGGTCCTTTTTTAAGAGTTCTGGAATACGAAACGAAACAGGAATAGTGGTAGTGGTTGATGTCATATTGTTTTAGTTTTTCCAGTAATTAGTCTAGATTTGAGCCCCATTAACTTCGAGGAAACTAAAATGAAATTTGTTACTACTTAGCATACCTCAAGTCACATCATTTTGCTTCATATAGGTTTTGAGTAGTCCTTGTTGGGACTTCAGTTTAGCTGAAATTTTTTAGCCTATTGTGTTACTTAACAGTTTTTGAATTCTAGTGACAAGCGGTGCAGAAGGTATAAATTTACAAAAAGAGGGGGCAGCAACAACAAATATAGATTTTAAAGTGGAATCGAAGGAGGATGAACAAATTTTAAATGGCATTGATATCAGTGCTGTCAAAAGCACCTCCCTTGTATCTCCAAGTAAAACACCAAATTCCACCTCTTCACAGGTACAATTTTTGGCCTATTTTCTACACAATGATATTTTTGCTACCTTGTTACAAAGATATGCAAATTTATTTGACAGTTTATAGGGATTCTTTTTACGCAGCCTCACATATTCGCTACATTTAATATCCGATTTACCTCATTTTGCGATAATGAAATTTTCGATATTTGCGTTCCTGTATAGTAACAATGTTTGAATCATCTGCAATAGATATCACAAATCAGCATGATTACAATTATAAGGCATAAAAATATTCCATTAAAAGATTTGATGTAAGAATAAATCTCCAACTAATATGGAAGAAGTTAAGTAAGCGGAAAATGAATGGACGAGGAAAATAAAATAAAAACTGAGAAATGATGAAACAAATAAAAGAAATCTAAATGGTTTGGTATACAACAAAAAGATGATAGTTTACAAAGTGAATATGAAGAATAAAATATTAGACTCCTTATTCTTTTCACTCTTTTTTTCTGATTGTAGTGAAGATTGAAATTTCTGGTTGAAATTTCTGACTATAGTGAAGATTGCTCACATTATCACGTTTGAAGAGCGTATTTTTTAAAAAGGGTACCATTCATAAATGATGGAATCAAATAATGCGGCCAGAAACAGAAGTTCTGTCATATACAGATGTTAAGCAGTAGGAACAGGGAGATGCTATTCTTTCTCTTCCGCCTTCATTTCATTTATATAAATCGCTGTTTTCTTAATATAGTCGGATGTGTCATATTTTCTAGTTTTTTTTTTCCTGATTCCTTACTGTTTCGGTGATTATTTCTTATATCAAACTTTTCAATGGTTCATTATGTGTTTAATAACTCATTTTTAATAACTTTATTGATTCTCAATTCTCTCAGAGATGTTTATTGATACTCATGTCCCAAAGAGAAAAAATAAGAAATATCAACTCAAAAATCCCAAGATAAATTAGTAAGTAAAGCTGCCAAATTATATATCATATTAATAAGTAAACTACCTCCTAGTTCAATGAACTTAGCCAAGCTTAGGCGATCAGATTAGGAGTAATGTATAGATATTTGCTAAATTTATTTTTATTTGACAAAATTCTAGGAGTGCAAACGATTGGCGAATGGAAGCTCATTGGATGACTTACTAGAGAAGAAAGGCCTAAGTGTCACTCGAAATCATCGAAATAAGCGAAAAGCCAGCAATCCTCAACAACTACGGGCATCAACAGCTTTTGTCGGTGCAGATGATGAAGACGATGAAGTGAAAATTCTTTTCATTTTTTCCATTTTTTGAAGTTGTTTTACAAGTAAAAAAATCTCACTGTTATAAAGCCGCAGAACTAGTTTCCATAATGTTTTAGCCTCAACAAAGAACAGTCTTTTTATTCGCCTCATTTTTTTCGCTGGTTATTTTTTGAGAATGAAAAATTAAAAATTCTGCAATACAATCTAAATTTGAGGTATGCTGATGCAAATTTTTCGGAGCTTGCTGGAACAAACCATATTAAATTATCCATTTTTCTGAATTTATTCGATTTGAGGCACAAAAAAATTAGCTTTTGATCAATTAATATTCATAATTGCAACATAAACGATTTGCCTGTCAGTGCTAGATTACAGGGATTCGCTGCACTGCCGCGAAAGCAGAATATCGTAAATACAAATACCAAAATGGATGACCGTGGTAAATCAGTCAACAGTGGCCTTCCTACATCAGCAACAGCAGTGAGCAGAACAACCCCATATGGCGTTACATTAGTTGATGCTTCTACTAGTCCTATTAAGAGCTGTGACTGCACGGTAATTTTTTCAAATTTTATTCATCTTGAGTTTTTTTCTCCCATACATATATCTATGGTCTTTCTCAATGTCAACCAAATGTCACGTGCCTGAGATCAAATGCAGTTTTCATTCCAACAATCAAATTCTTTCGGTGATGTAACTCATTCTCCGTTAGTTACATATGTTGTAATTTTATACCCAACAAATGAGCACGAAATTTTTGGTTAAGTTATGGTATTCATGAATACGACAGCTGTCATCATTCGTTACAACCCTTTATATATTTAAATATATATATATACATATATATATTTCAAAAGTGCAAATGAATTGAGGGATAATTTATGAGCGGTTTAGGCATACAGTATTTATTCTGATACTAACTTTCTGTTCAGTGTCTAAGTGATGGCTAGACTCTTTTAATATTGAATAGAAAATTGGTTAAAATTCAACAATCAAACAAGATCACATGGCTCACGCAACGTCTGCCAATGAAATGCTTTTAAATTAGACTGTCAAACCGGAAAGGCATAATGAAATTTTTTGCTCACAGGTTTTCAATTGAACGCCGTTATGCTTATCTCCCTAAACTTGTATTTAACAAAGCAAATATTTGTTTTGCTTGAAGGTGCTAAAAGCCAAATGTGGTGTAGCAGAAACGAAAAATCAGTCCCCTGAAACGAAAATTTTGAATAATGAAATGAAAACTGATCGCTTGGATATTCAATTAACGGGGCTGGACACAACACTACGACAATTTGAACATGAAAAAGAAGAACTCAAGCGTCAAATTGAAATATTTGAGGAGATTTTGATTGGTTATCAGGTAATCAAATTGCAAATGATGGGATAATGTAGGGCTAGCTCCAGATTCTTTAATCATTCTGGAGATGAGCATAATGGCGTCAATTAAAAGCATTCTTCATTTATTCTATTCGATGGGTTCCAAAATAAAAGATGTAAACTTTTTTCAAACTACACAAAGCAATTCCTTGAAATTGTTATTTCAGCAAAGTGCATTAGCAGCTTTGGCTTTATTACAAAGTGGAGGCCCAGATGCAATCCCAGCGATTAAGAAATTGATGGAAAATCTGTTACAATAAACAGTGACCGAAACTGAAGTGTCATCAATCAGTCACTAACAGTTTATGTAAATTTTTTACTTCTTGCAAGTATTATTGTTCAAATGACGTGACCTCATCGAAGCATAGCAAAGTGTAGAGGAATATTTTGTTGTTCAGTTCTCAAAAAGGCAAATCAGAGATGAAATAGAAGTTAATCAATTAAACTGCCATAGCTTTGCTCTGTTTGTGTTCTGTGTGACTTAGTAGCACTGCTGATTCGTTTTGTTCATGTTCACTCATTATTTGTTGTTATATGCATACGGAAAGTTCCCTGATTTCTCTTACTTTCACTGATTTTCTGGTTTCCATCAAATCTTGGTAATAATAGTTCTTCTGTCTATTATACAGTCTGCCTTAGAAACATTTGGCAGTTTTTCCCTTTCCATTGTTTAAAGTAAGGATCCCTCCGAAGAATCGGTAGCGTTCAACCTAAACTATTTTATCACATTTTATCTGGGCTGCATTGGAACGATATATTTCATAACCTAAAAATAAATTTTAAGTTTAAGCGTGCTATTAAAATATTTAGTACTTTGGCTTTTCCCTCCATCACCAGCATTTGTAACAGCAGTAAAACAGAGAAACTGTATACATAAATCGGCCAACAGATTCCACGCGATTTTTGTTACCGATTTAAAATTTTATAGCTAAAAAAGTTTAAAAGTCATATTGTATTCATTTTTTACATTTTTCATTATCATGACAAATCAAAAATTCTCGCTCTAAGACCCAGTGATTAAATCAAATGGAACAAAACTGTTTTGCATTGATGAGGACACGATAAGACAGAGTAGTTATTGTCATGTACATTAAACCATGTGCATTTGGGAAAAGCAAAAATGTTTCAGTGCGACTTGTTCTTGTGATTTTAGAGTAAATTCTGCCTTTATTTTGTAGTGAGTTTAAATCTTGATGTTGCTTTGATTTTGATTTGTTTACATTCGTGCTAATAAGAAATGTTCAGGTTCTTAAGTTATATTGCATTTTTATGTTTTTTTTTTATTTTCGACATATTTTGCAAACTCATTTCCTTTCGCGTAACTTTCTTTAAAGGTATTTTCATTTTTCTACAGCAAAGTAAAATGTGTTTCCACACTGGCGAGCAGTGCTACTGTAAAATGAGCTGAAAATTGGTTGTTAACAGTGAAACAATTATATTATTGGAAGATTTGGTTAATGCTATTATAACACAGAAAATCTCCTAATCTCCTAGTTTTAAATTGTCAGCTAAGCGACTTCCTTCAACGTCCACAATATTCTGTTCAGTAAAAACAAATCTGGTTGTTCTCTGGACAGAATCAGAAATCTGGGCAAAAAAGGGGAAAGACTAAGAAGTTTGGTACAGAAAAACCAGTAATAGTGTTTGAAGTACTAATCCATAATAATATTGTAGGCAACAAACAACTGGAGAAAGTGGTTTCCGTTAGGTCACAGTGTGACAATCACTATTCAAGTTTTAGTTGTATTAGACTCTATGACCTATCCCCTTTGCTCCCCCCCCGCTGTCTGCAATGAAAATTTCGAGAGAGAATGTAGATCAAGCGATTTCAGTTTTCTGACTGTTTAATTGTATATTTCCTCGACAACTACGAAAAAAAAAGGACCAAAAAAGCAGATTTACTGATGCCTGAACAAAGTGAGTATTAAAATATTCAGTGAAAAAAAAAAGCAGCAGAGCTTTGCATAATATGGAAAAGATGCATGTTTTGTTTTCCCCGTAATAGCAATGTTACTTTCACGCTAATCATCCAAGTTTTCGAAATTTTACGTTTGCTTGAACTGCTACTACATCTGTAATTGCTTTAATATCACAATCCATAATTTTCATAAATCAACCTTCCACTTAGTAAATCACACATGACACCTAGAAATACAGTAGCGGACGAAGATATTTTGGTGAAATATCTGTTATTCAAAAACCACAATGAATTTGAAAATGTTGTAGAACCTCATCATTTCAAGTTATTGCAAAGAATGAAGACTACACTATCTTTAACGCTCAAAAGTAGCCGAAATTTTGAGATAAACTTTACTATTGCGCAGTGCCAATCCGTATAACATTTATCCACGCCGTTTTAAACATTTTATTATCATTGCTAACGACACTTGTTTATCTTGGCATAATTTCCACATCTATCGCAGGTTCAAGTAATCTGAAACAACGTTACGCATAAATGAAATTAGATATTCCGATCAAAAGAACAACTCGAATAATTCGTTAAGGATGAGATGGAAATTAAAATTTGATTCCATTACCCATGAATCTCAGCTTGAGTCTTGCAGAAGCTGTAGAAGCAAATGTTTATTTTTATAATACAAGCCTATTCGATCAAGTCCGTACTCCTGAAATTCTCTGAATGCAGCTTGATGATGAAGAAAAGCAGTCAATATCGTCTAATTCTAATTTGCTATACAGTGGTAAAATTTCTAATGTAATTAAATATAAAAAAAGTATGGCGGATCCATAAGTGACACTTCAACTTGCAGCAAATGGTAAATGTCAAAAAAAGAGAAACTAAATGGTCTCTTTCCCTACAAAAGTGCTGATTAAATGTAACAGGACGGATTAAATATCCACACATTTCAAATTTAATGAAGACGAAGAATTCTATGAAACGTGTAAAATTTATAAGAAATATTAACTGCTAAAGTTGAAATTGTTTAGTGACATTAAACAGCATAAAAGCTACAAAAACTTGATGAAGTATTACTTGTACGAAAAGTATCAGGCTTCGCGGAATACTGGTAGTTTCGGCAAAAAATTTCACCGTAACAATTAAGATGGTAAAATAACCTCAATTATAGCTCCTCTTTTTTTATCGCATTTGGCCATCGAAAAAATGTTCATTCATATAAGAAACAAAGGAATCGTATCGCATTCATCACTTGGAAATTGGTACTCATCTGTTTCAAAAAATGGAGCTTTGTCAATATCATAATTGATTGAATACTTCACGAAATGATTTGCAGGATGAAGCACAAATATATTTAATATTACATCAGTCATACATTTAATAAACAACTGCAAAAAAATTTTTGCCGAAAGTGTATCATCCTTGAATGACTATTGAATGGTCCGAATTAACGGAAAACTCAATAGAAGGTTGGTTTGAAAGTTACTGCAAGCTTAAGATAAAGTTTGCTATGGAACTGTCCATATTCAACAGCATGAGTTGGCTGCATTCAATGAATAAGCAACAATGCTTCTATCAATATCTAACTGACAACGGCATATTGAGTCAAGGAATATTAATCACAATCATTTTCCTGCAACCTGAATTCATGTTAAACAGCCATTTCTAAATGTCTTGAACTCTGATGATGACAATAAAGTCTAATGGAATGAAAAAATAAATCCTTTGATTACTCAGATACACCATGTTATTTTATGGATCAGTTTTTTTTTAAATCAAATTCTTTTTAACTCTTTACAAATTTCAAATCGTTTAAATATGGAAATCAATCGTATAGATATAGAAAGCTTTTATAATTTAAACATATACGAAAAAGCACAGCTTGTAATATCAAAAAAACCTGATTTTTTTCCTTTTTTAGGATAAACAGTTTTGAAATATTTACGTATTTCCTTTGTTGTCTGTGAACTGCAGGAGGAAATCATCCAGCAGTAAAAAGAATTTGGAATAAGGAAAATATTATAACTATGTTAGATAAGTCCATATCTGCCTCAAATGTGATTAAGAGATGAAAAACTACAACTACTACATCTTTCTTTTATCGAAATATAAACATCACTGATCTAAATGAAAAAACTGGCAACTACGCGGGCAGATCATTGATGCATGTTATGAATACTGCTAAAAACAAAAGAGGAAAAGGCAGAGGTCGGCAAGAAAGGACTTACTGATGATCTAAAATGATACTAACAGAATCAATTACTGATGTATATTATAACTTAGTTAACTTTAAATATTTGATCAGGTGTTCATTATTCGTTATCATTTCTTTTTTTCCACTTTGTTTTTTTAACGAAATAGTTTGCAAAGTCTGTTGATTCTTTGTAGATATTACGATTTTTTTTTCGTTTGCAAAGGAAAAATCAGAAGTCCATAGGATTTAGAAAGCTAACTTTCATCAGCCATTTCATTACATTTAGCAGTAGAGCTTAAAAGTAATAATTTATGAAGTAGTTTCATTAAAATGAGCTCCAAAAAACTGCTTCTGCGAAAAACTCACCAGAGCAGACAAAAATGAGAATTAAGTAGTTTGGAGAGAAAAGTTTATCTCATATATCTCGGTATCAATTGAATCTATCCAAGAAAACAAAATTTTTAGTAATTGAAGAGTTATGGAATAGTAAAAAGTAACAAAGCTGCTCACAGTATATCTCCGGATTCCGCCATTTCGTCTGCCTTTTCAACTCAATTGAATAATTCTTTGGTCAGATGATCCCTGTCCTTCAAATGCTGCTACTGTAATGTATGACAATACAATGTGACTGTAAAGCAGGAAATGTGAAGAAATTTTGCTACGATCTATTGTAGAGCGAGAAAATTAGCAGAAAAAGTTTTCAATTAAATCTAACAAACTGTCACAGCATTATTCAGTTGATTTTTGAACGATATGCGATATGGTTTTGAATCAGGATTTGCTTCAAAAGAGGAAAATGAATAGAGAAAATTGTGAATATTCAACATATTGAATCTTAGGTCTTAGCCATTCAACACAATTATTAGTGCAGGAAAAAAAAAAACTATCCAAATTATGTTCTCAAAGTAAATGTTGATCCCGTAGATCAACATTTACTTACTATCATTGCTACCCCACAACACTTCCTAATCAATTAACATTATTCCGTAAATTACGATAATCACCAAGCATCCAGTTGATTCAGCTTTCATTTGTATTGCAGCTAATAAACATGAGGTATGATTCTAGATCTGAATAACTTTTTTTTTTTTTTTTTTTTTAATTACAATAGTATTATCTAAAAATCACAGTTTGTCTTTCGTGAATTGAACACTATCAATCCGTTAGAGATTTAGATGAATGAAACTTTTTCTGATGAAATATCGCTTGATAAATGCCAATTTTGGGATATAATTGGCTGATAGAAAATACGGAAACTAATCATCATCTCATTCAGGAAAATGAATCACATGATAATCATCACAATGCTTGGTTCTCAAGGTATTTGTCATTAGTTGAGCAGTTAGAAATTAGGTGAATTAAGCTTAATTTACGATGAGCAACATTTATTTGTTAAACTAGTCATGCCTTTAGTGAGAAGAAGTGCTGGATCGTATTTTCACTGTGACCCGATTGCAGTGATGTAGTCGGTAGAAAGATGGTTGCTCTAACGATCAGCAAGTACCCGGTGCTGGATTGAAGGGACGTGTCACAAGTTTTTGGGGTTGAACTGGTTCTTAGAAAACAGGGGAGAGGGAGAAAATACATCTGCGTTATATTCATATTGGAATGCTTATTTTCGTCTTCACTTTTTTTACTCATTTAATTACTAATACTTTTTTATTTGCCAATTTTTCCCAACAGATATGAGATCGCAGCAGCAGTGAAATATATAGGAAAGTCAAAAAGTCTTCGAATAGTATATTCCTTTTACAAATTCTGCCGTTTTTACTGTTATCTTGTTTTGCTTGCTTAAGATTAGAGAAAAAACTGAAGGGAAAATCTTGTAACAGCAAAAAGCCCTCCATTCCCACATCTTCAGGGCCATCCCAAAACACGAAGATAGGAAAAGATGCAAGCTAATGTCAGCGTATTATGTATGACTAACAATCATCTGTTTAACTGCTTTGAAAAAAAACAGCTCATTTGTATCGTCGGAGTGAGTTTCCATCGAATGAAATCATACACCAATTTAAAGAAAGCAGTGAAGTGTTAATTTCATATATTGTCGTGATAAACTTTAGTTATTAGACTTCGTTATTTTGAGGTATTGAACACAACACGATAAAATAGAATAGCTACGAGCGTTGATTGTTCGTTTTGTTACTTCTTTTGTTCAAAATTTTGATTTCCAGGAATATTCATTATTATTACAAGGAATCATGAGTATCCCTTGTCATGGAGCATACAGAGAGCTTGTGTGCCCTTCTGAGGTTGTGAACTATAACGACCGTAGCGTATGCTTCCAGTAGGATCTCCCTCAGTAGACAGATTTCAACAGAAAATGCAGACAAAGTGTGTCCACAGATGGATAGATTCCTTAGATTTCAGCCAGTCACCTTAAGAGGAGGCCAACTCTAACTTCAAATCCGCACAGATGAAGCCCGCTTAGTCCTGTTAACGTTATCTGTTTAAGAGGAGTACCAAAACTCATAATCTGAGAATCTTGCTTCAGTATCCAAGCTTGTTAGACCGTGGCAGATGAACCGCAAGAGTAAAGGATGGGGCCAGTTCTGCTTGTACTACCCATCTAAAAATTTAATGTATAGGCCCGATACCTTCCAAATTTTCGCTCGCGAAGCCACATCATGACGACAGTAATTCCATTCTGATAGGTTGAAAGAGAAGTAGGCATTGACGTGTGTATCCCCGGACGGAACATTTGGACTAAGGTTTTTGATAGCAAATAATGCGGTAGTATTGATAAAACATGGAATATTATGCGTTATTCATTGTTGTCTAGTAAGATATATGCTAAATTATGGGAAATAAAATCATATCCTTGTTTTCTTTTTTTTTTTATATTTATGTTTTTTCAGAAAATATAAGGAACATTTCGAGTGCAAACGATTGATGGGGAATAATCTGAGAGGAGGTTAGTTTCAGTTTGCACGTCATTCCGTTGCTTTCTGAATTTTTTGAGATTCAGCTGTCTGATTTTGTAAAGTTCTTGTATTTACTTAATACTGAATCAAAGCAGTGGCTTTTTTTTTTTGCATAAAGAGATTCATGACTAAAACAAAAAAAATTGCGTAACGCAATGCGACAAGCAGTCTTTTTACTTTAGTTTTTTAATTCTTTTCCAGCTCGGAATGATTTAGAAATAATAAGGTGCTTCGTGATAGCACTATTGAGAGGCATGCTTTTCGCTGATTATATTTATGTATCTATAACCTCTTCATGCATGATCAAATGCCAGCTGCACCAGCTATAAATTTATTTAAGACGGTTTCACTTTTCCTGGAAACAGAAGTTTCACAACTATTTCTAATCAAGTATTTCATTTTTTTTAAAAATTAATGAAACTATAGGCAAAATTTCTTAAGTGTTTTGAAATAGTGTCGTATTACATTTTTCATCTATTTATTTATTAATCATGAAACATCATGACTGTTATGAAAATTCAGTATAAGGAGTTCTTCGAACTTTTCTTGATTAAATGGTTGAGGGGGCGCGATAATTTCAATCTTTGCTATCATTTTTATTATAAGTTTTGATGGTACGAGGAAGTTGTTTGTTGTTTTTATTTTTTCTTGAGTTCAATAGAAGGTTTTCCTGCAGGATTAAAGTGTCTTGTTTATCAAATATATCAAAATTTTCGGGAATGTTACATTCATAATAGCAAAGTTGCGTTGAAATGGAAGCGAGAGTTTGTATTTGTTTCTTTTCTGTCTTGGCAAGAAAACTTGTATTCTTAAGCTTATGTTTATGCTGAAATCATTGCTAGTCACTGCTGGAAGGAATCTCATGTGATCGAATTTTGTGTCTAGTTTTTTATAGTCCAATTTACTGCAAGTTATCACAAGAAAAGTTTTGTTTTTAAAGTTAATTTTAGTGATGATAATGCTGACAATAATCACTTTTAGAAGATTTTGTTTTGTTGTAAGATAATTTTCGGTGCAAACAGCACAAATAGCAATGGATGAGACTTCGATGATCTTTGGCCATTCTTATCTAGAACTAAGTTGCATTGCTAACCATAGTAATTGGGGTCCTTATTATGGATGTCCACTCTATGATTTCCTTTTTTTTTTTTTAAAAGTTTCCATTACATTTAAGGCTTTATTTATTTATTTTTTTTCGTCTACTCGATGTTAAAAGGCGAGAAGAAAATTACAGTTAAATAAATGTTTTTGAAATAAAGGATTTTTCCTTGTTAAAAACTAGTTTTGTTAGTTTTATGCATCTGTTACTGATAAATAGTGCTAAAAAGAAGTGCTAAATAAAGCAAATACTTACTTTTGTTCTTCAATTTATGAGAAGAAAATGTGGCAAAGTATCTTTTGTTACACAATCTCATCATTTATTGTTATCATCATTCTTATCCATTTTGTTATTGTTATCAGTGAAATTGATGAAGAGTTAGAGTAATAGAGAGAGAGAGAGAGAGAGAGAGAGATGATTGTGGGCGTTTTAAAATGAAATAACAAAATGATGAGGACGTTCGACCTAGTGGACTTCTTTTTTCTCTTTTTCTATACTGTTTCAATTCATCAGAAGTATAACTAAACTCTCTGATAAAAGCTTTTTCGTGCTGCTCAAAAATACTGACTCAAAAATACACGAACTGATCCAAAATACACGATGAAATTTTGACTGACTGGTTGAAATGAATTTCTTTTCTAACGTTCTTTCATTTGAAACGTTTTTATGCTATACTTATGCTTCTTTTTTTACTTAAGCTTATATTTATGTTTTTTTTTTTTTTTTTTTTTTTTTTTATTCTTCTATTCACGTGATGTTAATTAAGTGTTGCAGTGCTACGAAATTTTTCATCCATTATATCGAACTTTAACAGCTCTGTTGTTTATCCTATGGTTCATTTGGTTTAACATGCTGTCAGTGTATGTTCTATCTAATTGATTGTAAGATTTTGTGAAAGCTGTACAACGGTTATCCTGATTTTATTTCTGCATTGATATAGACTTTTCACATCATTAACCAGTTGAATAGTTGGAATGTGGAGTTGTCATTTCGATACAAACAATCCAAAATTTGTTTCAAAAAAACCCTTTTGGGCACCATTTTTCATATGTTTGTTGGATATTTCTCAAAGATACTGATTTTGAGCCATTTGCTAACTTCTAATTCAATATAGGTTTATGATGATATTTCGAACTTTGCGGTTGTTGAAAATTTCAAATTATATATATATATATATATATTGATAGAGACATATATTAAAGAAAAATCCTTTTTACTATTTTTCTACTTTTTTCTTTCTTCTTTTAAAATTTTTCTTTTACAGTTTGGTAATTTTGCTCTTACCTGGACTAAATAACAAGTTCATACCACTCAGTACATATTCTATCTAGATGACAAATGTCGAAAGTTATTTGTAAACATGCCCTCTATCTTGCTTCAAATCCATTCAGTTTAGCGGCCGTTTCATTTAGCAACTTTTTTTTTTTTTTTGAGATATCCAAAAAGTAAACTCATGTAGAAATAAATTATTAAAAAGAAATTTTCTGAGAGACTACATTTATCCATTACCGTTTTATGCAATATATTTCACCTATACTTTTGTCAAGATGGGTGCATCAGGAGGAAGGGGAAAAATGTTGTTTGATTAAATGATTGGATATTTTTTCTTCTCGTTCCGCGGAGTATACATTACCCTTATAATATTAATGCACAATGCAAACACCAGTTTTGATTTTGAAGCTTTTTTTCAGTGTTTAAATTTTTTGCATTTATGTGATCAGAACTGATTATAGATACTGCAGTTGTTGCTTGCATTCCTTTATCTTTCAATAAATACTAAGGAAGAAACAGTTTGATCACATAACTACAGGAAATTTAAAGTAGAATTAAAAACAGATATAGGCATTGTTAAATAAAAATTAGTTGTTATAATTATCGGAATTACTCTCACTTTGACAAATATGACAGTACAGTGGTTATCAAACATATAAATTTAATAAACGGTCGTCAATCGATTTCCGAGAAAAAAATTTGTTAACCACTGTTTAAAAAACAAAGCTGTTTGTGTTTCGTGGAAAGAATTAGACATAAGGCACTACTAACAAATAACAGTGAAGCAAACTTTTGTGGCAAACGGTTAGATTTGCTTTAGTTATGCCGGGACGAAGACGTAGTAGTCTATGTTTTTTTCGCGCGCGTATACTTTTATGAAGTGTCAAATCCCTCGCTAAATTTTGTTTTTTCGAAACGCAAATGACTTTTGGTCGAGACGGTTCGCATAAAAACACATCCGATGGTACGGGATCCAGTTCTGGACCATCTGAAATCGTTGTATCAGAATCATTAGACGATGCGACTTCAGGTGAACCTAATGAATTTGGAGACTGTGGTACTTTGAAAAGACTCTTCAAAAAGAGTGCTGATATTCGAAATAAATTCAAAGGTGTGTCCTGTTGTATGTATAGTTTATCAGTCAGGTCCCATGCACATTCCATTATTCTTTTTCTGCCGCAGTTTTGAGATCTTATGTTCTTGGGAATCTTGTGTAGGGTATCGGCATTGAATGGATAGCACGTTCTATTGAAGTGTTTTCATCATTCCAAATCGTATATTAATTTTTTTCACAAAATTTATTGGTTGCTAAACAGGTGTATAATTAAAATAATGGACTTGTCGTCCTAGTTTTCTAACATTGCGTTATTTTTTCGAAGGTCTTTCTGCATTTATATTAGAATGATTTTTGCATATTAATCAATTAAGAAGCTGTTCTGCGACTTGGTTTCGGCATTATAAGAGAATTGAATAAAGTGTCCGAATTTTTTTTTCCTTGCAAATATTTTGAGAAACATTTCTTCTTGTTCCTGCATCACATTATTTACCGTTGTAAGATGTTGGTTTATTGCTATGGACATTTTTTGAGTCCAGATGTCTAGTTGATGCAGCCATTTTATCAAGTGGCTTTTAAACACAGGCAAGTCGTTGGAAATTAGTGAGTTTTGTGATATAATATAAAAGACCTTAAACGTAATTGAATGCGATAAAATACGAAGCTTATTTAAGTTGTAGAAAGATGAAAAAATTAGATTTGGAATCAAGCTTTAGTATAGAGAACTAGTTCTCAGATATGCAGGTGAATATTGTGAATTTGATCAGTACTAGTTATTCAATAAACAATGTTGCAAAGTTATTTCAATATAGCTTGTTTATCTAATTGGGACAAAAAGGTTGACTTCTGACAGTATTTGCTTGTTCTCTCTGAGTGCGTTGTTCTGCAAGTACAGTCGTGGTGGTATTATATTTATTGCTTTAATTACGCAATATTTATTTACTTCCCAAATAATATATTTTTTTTGGAGAAGCTTACTCGAAATTACCAAAAAAAATTATCATTAAAAGTCCAAATTGTGAGCAGCGGCTTTCGTACATCCACCATATTGCTGAGGCTAGTTTTATATTGTTGTAGGAGATATTTTCACATACGCAAAAAGAATGATATTTTTTTCTGAGGTAGTTTAGTATGAGTTTCAGCTTAATTTATATTGTGTGCGTTCTTCAATGCAAATTTATTCCCTGCATCATGAGATGCAGCTTTTACTAAACGAATAGTGGTAGCCTTTACCTTTCAATACTTTATTCATTGCGATAAGTTGTCACAGCATTTTACGAGGAAAATTTTCATAAAATTGAGATTAGTTGTGATGAAATTTTCGCATTTTATGGCATATTTAAATCAGGAATTTTGCTCATCAAACTTTAATGGGGTCATTAAAATTTTCGAGTATTCGAAGAAATGAAATGTATTTGTAAAAAGTTAGATGTGTAGGATACTCCACATATATAGAAGTTATTGGTGCGGAAAAAAATAAATATGTTACTTTCTCATGATTGCTTTAAAACCAACTTTAGCTTTTTTGTTTTTAGAATCAGTTTCTGACGACGGGTTACAAATTGCGAATTACGATGAGAATACGGTAGTGAATCAAGGCACATCCGAATGGCCTCTCCCACAGCTTACTTTTCATCACGTACATGGTTCTAATATACAAATTTTACGAGGAGGTCGAGTCGCGTGGCGAAGGGAATCTTTCTGTAAAGGACTTGCCTTTAGCAGTCGGTAAAAAGTTCTTCATTTGTTTAAGTAAGAATCGTAGAAAAGAATTCAAAAGTTTAAGCTATGAAGTCCTTTCATTGTATCGGCTACTGTTTGTTAAAAAGTGATATATTTGACTTGCCGGAATAAGGAGGTAGAAGGGTGAGAATTGGTGTGGTGCATGTTTTGCTTACGAGTAACACAAGAAGATTATTTAGAAGAAACCTGGTTCTTAATTAGATGAGCTAAATCATGAAATTCTCGTACGATTTAGGGAATATGTAAACAGATTATGTTTAGATTGTTGCAAGCAGTTTAATAAGTAATTTTACCCGAATTGCTAGAGAGGAGAGATATTTTCGGGGGAATCTTGACGTCAAAAATTCCCTTTTTTAACAGATTTGACGAACTTGAATGCATCAACCAATTCTTGACAAAAAAAAGTACGCAAACGGATAGTTGAAATTCGAATACAGAATTGACATGCAAAAAGTGCAGATCTAGATGTTATGAATGATGAAATGACTGTTGTTAGAAAAGAGCTTTTTTTGAAGATACCTTTGTTTCGTTTCCCAATTCTGCGAATGTGTCAAATAGGTTCGATGTTAAGATTTTAAACAATAAATCCTACTTCATTTATGAAGAGACTGCATTTTCTTTTCCATTAGAGATGTCTTTTGGCCTGTGCTTGGATAGGATAGGTCTTATCTGTTGTTGCTGGTGTACTCAGCATGCCATTCGGTTTCAGTGGTGCATTAATAAACTTTTTTTTGAAATCTTCAAATCTTATTCTTCAAAAATGTTTTATGATCGTTTGAGTGTAAATGTCTCGGCTAATTTTTATTCAAGACCAGCAGTAATTGAATCAAGAATTTTTACAGACCGATACAGATAGATGAAAATGTTTGCATTCGATTTGCTGAAGTGGTTTCAAACTGGTCTGGTGTTCTACGCTTCGGTGTTACAAATGTTGATCCAGAAACTTTCCGTGGTATTGAACTACCGAAGTAAGGGTTTTCTGTACTCTGATTTGGCATTTTATAACACTCCATTTTTCAATGTTTGCTATTGTTTATAGTAAACTATATTCAACTTTCTAGGTTTGCATGTCCAGATTTAACGAGTAAAGAAGGCTATTGGGCAAAAGCGTTACCTGAGCGTTACTCTGTCGCTGGATCAATTTTGCATTTTTATGTGAACGCTGAGGGCGAACTTTATTACGGAATAAATGGTGTTTTGAAAGGGCAGTTTCTGAATGGAATCAATGTGTTTTCGCCCTTATGGGTTATTGTAGATATATATGGAAATAGTTCTTCACTTGAATTCATTGGTAAATATTTTTTTTGAGAGCGATTGCTATGCAAAATCTTTACCAAACCGTTATTCTATAGTGAGTAATTATTGTCCGGTCATTGTTTAGCCGTGATTCAGTGAGCTAAGTTTTCGAAAATTAAACAGTAAATGTAGTGGTTTTCTTTCGCTTTTGAATTTTCTTAGTGCAATATACACCGGTTTATTATGAACGATGCAAATGTTTGCTGACTTTTTGCGGTATAACACGAATTCCGTTCCGATAAACTTCATTATTGTTTGGAATATATTACATGTCATTCCCTTGTTCAATTATTTTACAGACCCGAATGAAGTCAGGTTTCGATCAGCACGGTCAGCAGTCGGTAGGAATCGTGCAAGCAGTCGTCCTATCTCAGCAACATCTGTGGCACAAGCACAAATTGCAACGACAAGCACAACGGCGCACCATCGGCACTCTAGAAATTGTTTAAATTCTCGGCCAGATTTGCCTCTTTCAAAATATCATGCAGGCAAGATTTATGTATCGCTTCAGATAGATTATAAAAATTCCACGCTTCGTTACACTAATATTAAAATGAATTTTTCAGGTATACAGTTTACACCATTGACATTTCATACTGTTCGTGGAAAGCATGTTGCTTTGACTCACGCTTATACTGTTGCCGAAAGACACGCCGGTGAATATGCCTGCGGTTATGTTTTCACATCCAGACCTCTTGCATTAAATGAAAAAATCGTGATTCAGGTTGTGTTTAAAATGGAAAAGTTGTTTGGAATTTCATTTCAAGTAAATAAAGCCTTTTCGGGACACTTGTGAAAAAAATTCTAGCTTGACAGAGGTTTTGTGCTTGTTTGCAGATTCTTTTTCGTATTTACATTTTGTTTTCAGGTGTTGGATGTAGAGTCAGCTTATACTGGTAGTATGGCATTCGGATTGACTTGCTGTGATCCAGTTAATTTACAAGGTTCTGTACTTCCTGTCGATAGCGATGATCTTTTAGAAAGGCCGGAATATTGGGTTGGCATAAAAGATGTAGCTGCACAACCTAAAATCAGTGATGAACTTTCATTTTGGATTACTGAGAAAGGTTTGTGAACCCTTTTTCTATTAGTCTTTTTATTTTAAAAAAGTTCTATTAAGGATATTTTGCAGAGTTCTCATTGTGGCGTTTTTAAGGTGAGGTTTATTTTGTGAAGAACAACCTCATACCTCGCATTATCATTCATGTGGATACGTCTGTAAGACTGTGGGCATATTTCGATGTTTACGGCACAACTCAGAAAATACGAGTGCTAGGTAACTTTTGATTTGACAAAGATGTCGGGAAACTTCATTTTGATGTCCATCGTTGATATTCTGTTGAATTTGATAAAAGTGTATATCACTTCATTAAAGAGTTATAACTTCCAGTAACATGTTACCAGACATGTGTAAATGATTGATAATGCTTGATCATGAAGAGTAATGATCAATGACGTTATCTGCGTTATCAACAAAGTTCATGTGCGAGATTTCAGAATGGTTTTAGCATCAAATATGAAGTTTTTGTTTCTGTGTAGGAAGTGTTAAAATAACAGCACCAACTCAAATGACAGCACAGCGTTTGCCGCCAGTCCCAGCAATCACAGGAACCTCTCGTAGTTTACTTGACTTATCCCCTGAAATACGAGCAGATGCAGGGGGACCAAGCAGTGAATTGTAAGTTTTATGGGATTTATAGATTTTATTATGCAGTATTGCATGTCATTCCGAACAAGCAGTTGTTATTGCAGTAAGAGCTGGTGCATTACTATTTTGTGATAGCTCAATTTTTCCCAGATCTGCTTTTCCAACAACGAGCATGCACCCCACACATGATAATCGTGAGGACTTTTCTCCTGTTTTATCCAGACGAACGCAATCAGAAACTGCTGACAGTTTGAGTGGAGTGTTTTTACGTCTGCCATGTTCTTCACGTAATTTTTTAAAATCATTTCCTTCACTACGCTTTTCAAGAGTCAAATATTTTGAATATAAATATAGGTAAAGGAGGTGAATAAGTTAATATGAGTGCAAATTTATCTCTCTTCAGAACCAGAAAGGAGAGCACTTACTACAGCATCTACTACAGTTAGGCCTTCGAGACCGATATTCGTGAGTGGAGAACATTTCATCGATTTTTTGGAAAATTTAGATAATATTCATGGAGTTCATGGCAACGAACCCAATATATCTCATCAGTCGCAATTTCCATCACCTCCGGTCCTAGCCAGGTATAAATTTGATTCGATCTAAAATTATTTTTGCGTTTACTTGATTTGGAAGTATGTGGAAGTCATGACTGGAGTTTTATGTATATATTGAAGGGCATCTCCTGCACGGTTTCTGCCAGGAAGGCCACCTTTACAGCCTTTACCGAATCCACCACTACCTACACAAACGGCAGGCCATCAGCAGCGGTCCGGTGATGATGAGGGTGAAATTGGCGATGAATGTAGAATTTGTATGAACTCTAAAGTAAGTTTTCTTTTCTACGAAATCGTTAACGTTAATCGTCAAAGCTTACATCAAAAGACCAAAAAAAAACCATTTCTTGAATTCACCGATTCCACCGCTGCGATGAATTCAAGGAGTAGTTTATTAGTTTTATCTGGGTTGAGTGGGTCACCTGTGATTTGTTACATTTGAAAGCTTGCTTAAAATTTATATCATTCAACGTTTATGTGCTAGAGTAATTCATAATTTATTTGATTTCAGGTAAACTGTGTAATCTACACATGTGGTCATATGTCGATGTGTTTTGAATGTGCAACAGAAACATGGCATTTGAATGGGGAATGTCCAATATGTCGCAAAAAGATCGAGGATGTCATCAAAATTTACAAATCATAACTTCTCTATCGTATGGCTATATATTTCCTTTTAAATTTTTGGTTACTGTTGCCTTTTTTCTGTCCATTTTCTATAAATCGTTCATTCCCTGGATTTTCCTACATGTTTTTTATTAATTTTTTTTTTTTTTTTTTTAAATGCTCATCGTTTCTTCTCGTTTTTACGTTTATCTGTACAAAGAACTTCACAAAATGTACGTGAAAAAGCCTATTTTGTCCATTGAATTTCAGAGATGATTCCTTTGCACGTATTTCATTTTCTTCCCTTTTTTTCCTGCTTCACTTTTTAAGTTATTGAAATATAATAAATTTATTTGTGATTTAGGTTGTGCGGTAATTTTTCGTAATTAAGAAGTATTTTTATTTCGCGGCATCATCTCAGTAATTTCGCTATCATGATAGGAGCAGTCGGTTATTCTCAATTTGATCGGTTCATTTTTTCAAAAAGCATATGTTGGACTGTTTCATATTTTGATCACTTGTTATGAAACACTAGTTGAATAGTAAATGTTGAAGCGCAGTATGTAAGCGAAATGTGATTTGTAAATTTGTTTTCTGACTGTTGATATTTATATGTTGATATTTTAATATTTCATCGAGCAATTATGATACAACATTGCAGATTATAGAAGTGTGCAGAGAGTTGCCTTTATTATCCAAGCGTATGTTGGGTGGATCTTTATCAAGTATTTAAGTTATTGGACACATTGTTCATTTTTTATTTGATGAAATTCCTCGGAATGCATAACATAATATTGCAATAATATCCCGGTATGTTTGATATTTTACTGTTGTATATCCATTCTTCCCTTGGCATTTTTCTAGTTTATCTATTACATAGATAATCTATGCTATTAAATTTCCTGCTGTATTTATCCATAAAACTTTTGCATTGCTTGTTGTACATAGTTCTCCTTTACTCGTACTATGATCGGTTAACCATCTATTTTTGTCATTAACTGGAATTTACGATTTATTAATATTATTGAGAGATTTTAGACTTTAATAATGCTCTATTGATATGTCGAGGTTTAGTTGTTCAGCCTCGTTCAAATTGGAACTAATTGGAATAGATGCATCCGTTTCTGCTTCATTTACATAATTTTGATTTGTGTGATGATTTACTGCGCTGATGAATGTTTGTGGAAGTCCGTATGGAGATCTAACTTTAGTATATTTCTTTTTCTGAGATCAGAGTTGTAAATTGTTTCGGACGATGCTTTCAACTTGTTTTAGATCTTTCAGCTGAAGTTTTCCTTGTTCAACGGCTTTCTACTATGTTGACAGTTTACTTCCGTTTAACTGTCCGCCTTTGGTGCTAAATTTTTTAGTTTGCTTTTGGCTCTGTAAGTTTTTTCGTACGTGTGTTATTGCATTTATTTCTGTGTCCATTTTATGCAGTGAATTTTGCAATAGCACGGTATCACTGATTCTGCTGTGTTACAATTTTGCTACAAAAAGATAACATGTGGATAACATTGTGTTTTGTCTTCACTTCATGCCTCTTTCGAGATATTACTAATATCATTAAAACGCATTTTCACTGTCATTTACTACAACCCTTCATTGTATGGGACGCATCACCTCAGTGGAATAAAAATGCCATTCAAAATGCACTGCTACTATCATCATGACATATAAGTGAGCATTCCTTAACTACATGGAAACCATCATATTTAATTGTAACAAGGGCTATTTCTATTTTTTGTAATATGCTAAGATTTGATAGTAAGAGAAGTAACGGAAGGTTAACTGTGATTGTTTAGTCCTGAAATCTTTTTATTTAAGTTTTATCCTGATCAGACACGATATATTTTAACTTGGGGCGCTGCTACAAAGTGTCAGTTTGCGTCGTATTGGATTACAAAGCAAAGCGAAGATGATTGAAGAAGAATTTGTATGCAATTTTGAGTTTTCTGTAGGCTACTTTCACTGAAGGAACCTGATAGAAAAGAGTTCACGAGATGAAAATTTGTGGAGTCTGGATGCCAAGAATTGGTTGGTGGAAAGATCACAAAGTTTTAGGTAATTATTATAAAGTACAGTGAAAGCGAATGTTTTCTATATGTTTCAGGGACCTTTAGATTTTTGTTCCTATAAATTTTTTAATACGACATTGTTCTTCCAATATTTTCCATCTGCGCATTCTCAGCTTCAAGTATGGGTGGTTTTTGGAAGTTTTTCATAGCTTACGTCGATTACGTACATTTATAGAGAGTGGAGTTATGCACTTTTTGAAATATAGAGATTTCGAGTTTGCTGGATCCATACTCACACTTTGACAGTGTTTCACTGTGTTGTTTAAATTCATTGATAACGATTTTGGATCTTGACTAGAACATAACATGTCGAACATGAAGAGTCACTTTTTAGGACTGTGACCATAAGGATATATTACTCCAGGTGCTAAGGTATTCGGGGATTTTCAAAGGTTGAAATAGGTTACATAAAGCAGTTGTATTAATTTAGACAGAAGGTTGTTCGTTGACCAATTTTTTTGTAATCCATTATTTTCTTCAGTTTTTGAGCTAATTCTGATGTCAGTTGGACCTGGACATTCAAATCGATGGAGTAAATTTGTGCTGTTGTTATTTCACTTTTTGGTTTTCTTTTGGCCTTAATCGACACATAAGTGATGTAATTTGATAAAAATGAGGCTCTAATGGCGTTAAGTGGATTTATTAGTGAGGAAAGTGTTAAATGCGGTTTGAAAAAAACGAGAGGACCATTTTACGGAAATAAAAGGTGACGACAGGCATCAAAATTTACCACCTTATTATTTGTAACATTATGTCTCGAGTGTAACATTATGTCTGTATGAAACATCTTACTTCGATTTCTCACTCCTTCTCATTCTTCTGTCTTGCATGAATAATTCTGGCTATTTGAACAGTTCTGATTATTAGAAAATGAGAAATCCATAATTCCTTGAGGTGTTCACTACAACATATTAAAATGTGGAATGAGATTTAGCCTGCACAACATCCTATTTGGAATATTCTAAAATATTCAAAATGCTGGAGAAAAAAATTACGTAACTTCATTCTGCTACATATAACCTTAATCTGATGATTGACATGAAACTAACCACATCTTAAATTTAAAAAAAAAAAAAACTAAACTCGGCATAACCGGGATAATTTTTTTATACGTATTTTTGACTTCAAATTTGACATGTCGTTTCTGTAAATGGGAAGTGAATATACAGGAATGGTTGACGACAATATTTGGGGTGCCGAGTAGTGAGCGAGGACTTTCTTCAATCTAATATCTGTTCTATAAACGCGGCTGTAATCATTAGCGGCATTTTATAATCTAAGTGTTGGAGACTATTCGCACGTATCTTGTTTGTGATATAGCGAACCAAACTGTTCTATGCTTGATTAACCTACTGCGAAATTCTCTTTTTACTGACTTACCGATTCAATGTTTGATTAAAGTTGATACAGAAAGTACTGTTAATGGTGCAAATTATCGGAGCTGATTGATCATTACGATGGATCACAGCATATTTCAGGATATGCTTAGTTTCACTTATCATTTCAAAATCTTTGCATTAAATTGCGATGTTGATTGGACTATGTGCAGATACAAAACTTTCTGCTTAACGGTCAACGTATGAACGCGACCTGTATTGCCAATGAAACTATAACACAGTTGGCCTTTAAGATGAACATTGAAAAGTCAGTGTAAATATAGTGATTCGATTATACGAAATGATCATAGCATCCATTTTGAAAGCCCTTTATGACTATGTGATGATCAACATATTGTTCTTTTTATTATCTATCCGATTCATTTCGAATAAAACGTTAATTGCTAGTTCTGTTGGTTGTTGTGCTGACGAATGCTAATCACTCTAAGGAACGCACCACTCCAACTTTCTTGTCTTTTGTTTTTTCTTCAAAACGGAATTTCAGTTTTTGAAATTATGGAACTCATCTGCATAAAAATGATTTGCTAAACATTTTTTCTCGTTTTCTTTTTAAATTGTTACGAGTTGGAAATAGTGAAGAGCCAAAATGTTGTACTTGCAGGAAGTCTTCCACTTTAAAAATAGAAATTAACAAATCTATTACTGCAAATATATTGATATTGGTTGAACCATGTGATTCGAAGAGAATGTCGGACTGAACTCCCACCTGGCTATAAAATTGTGATGAAATTGACAACAAAGGAAGATTTGCAGAAAATGATGACCACAATTGGGTTTCCAGTAGTAATTTAGTTGCTTGCTTATGGCAAATCAGTTGTAGTTCATTTTGACATTTATCGAAAATTTATTACCTTAAAGTTCCAAAAATTTATTTCTTTCAATAAGATTTTTTAATGACCAAATAACATGCTGAAAATCGGCTACCGTTTGTGAGAAACGTGGTGAGGCCTTTGGTAATATCCCACCGATCAGTGGTCTTAAAAAGTATCCGATCGATCAGTGGTTTTCTTAACTTTCGTTTAGACATGCTTACATTCAATAATGCAATTAGAAAAGGAAGAAAGTATCTTCTCTTTAAATTGTCGGATAGGCGTAATTTACTGAATATCTATTATTTAATGCGTCAGCTGCTTTAATTTTTTGGGATTATAGGAGCGATAAACTAACTAAATGATGCGAGCTAAAATTCTGAAAAACACGTTGAGATTATGAATTCATGAACTCAGCAATCATGCAAGAACGAGATTTGCATCACGAAATACATTTTCATGACGGTAATTGTTTTCTCGCATATAAAATGAAGTTGTAAATACTGGTAGTGGATGAAATATAATAAAAGTAACAGTATGAACAGCATCAACTATTGCACGATTTCTTATCCACTTCTGTCAGTCAGATCAGTCAGATCCTGATAAGTGAGAAGCGATGTAAATGTACTGGTTAGTAGAGCATTAAAGTCCTGATTCAGTATGAGACTTGTGAATTGCTCCCATTTATGATCTATAAGCAATAAGATGTCATTCTCTAAATTGATACTACACAACGACAAACAAAGCTAAATTGCGATATTTCCCTTTCTTTGATTCATATGTTTATGTCACAGCAGTATCAAGTTTGTCTAAGCTTTCATAAGCTCACCAGTCTAAAAGTATAGCTAACTAAAAGATTAAACTGCTAATTGAAGTTTAAAAGATCTTTGGTAAATGTATGAGGGCTGACCACTACTGGAAGTAGAGCGAGAGATAAAACGACATTTTTAGAGAGGCGTCGCATCACTTAATTTTGAATTAGGGATTTGAAAATTAAGTTGAAAGAAGTGACATATATATCAGTACTCCTTCACATCTTTTATTTGCTAGATTATCCTGCAGAAGTGGCTTTAATTTTCTCTTTTCAGCAATGAACAGGAAGAAGATTACTCTAAGCCGCTCGCGCTTAGGTTTATATCGTATATTGACAAATGCTAGTCTTTGTGGATTCAATTTACAAAGTGTAAATAATTCAGAAAGCGATGATTGTGCACTCCTGTTAAACGTTCGCTTTATACCAAGCACTGAAGATCTGCACCGGGAATTTAGCAAGTGCACTATTATTGTGACATTCTACGTGAATACGAACGCTCGTTGTTGCCCTCTGCACTCTTCTTGTCTTCAACTACTGCCTTGATCTAGACTATCAGAAATTATATGGCGGGTTCATAAAAAGTTCCGAAAGAATCAGGTAATAACAAGACAAGAGTACAGAGGACAACAAGGCCGTTTTCAAAATAGTGAAAAAAGCGAATTAAGCAACCGTTCATTTAATTGAGATACCTGCAGGTTATATCCCTATACTCTTGCAACCTTCCAGCCCTTATACCTCTTGCACCCTTTTTTTTTGAGTAGAAACGACCATTTATAACTCTAAGAAAATGCATACAAAGTTCGTTTTAGAGTTCCCAAGCTAGGTTCGTCAAGTGATGAAGTTTTTTGTTCTCCTATCAGTCACGGAAGTTCTAATGTGAGTCAGTTTTCTGAAACCTTTTCTTGAAATTTTGCATTTGCAATTTTCAAAATTCTTCGATTGCTTTTATTGACCATTGCAAAATAGAGACAATATAATTTGAACTGCTGGATATTTTTATTGAGGTGTGGTATTTTTTCTTAGAAGCGCAATATTGCGAATATCGATTCCCAAGTTTCCTTCATGCACATCTTCAAAAATACTTGATATAAAATCAGTGTACAAAGTTTATAATAAATTTAGAACCGTCAGCACCGTCTGGATATCAAAGACAGCGTACAATTAAAGCATAATGAAGGCATGCAAGGACCACCTCCTATGATTCAGTCGAATTCTTTCAATTTTAACTCACTTTATGTGGATGCTCATGTTCGTTAATTGATATCAGTGGGAAGTGTATTTATAACAAACCATGAGATCCAATAAAAAAGAGATTCACTTATGATGCATGATGAACTTCCTGCATCAATAGATGAAGCAATGACAACGATTCATAAACTTGATCAAACAGAAACTCGTGACCAAAGCTTTCAGAATCATTTGTCTGCGATACGTGCAGCAATCACTGGAGATACACGCCAATTGCTATACTTAATCAACGTTTTGAAAGTGTCCGTTAATGCAGCTTATTCACAAGGCATAACTTTACTTCACTGGGCTACTGCAAATGATCATATCTCTGTTGTCCAACTTTTGTTGAGGTATGCACATGTACTGACGTCTAGTTCCTTATTTTCCAGTATCAAATCTTAAAATTAATTTATATTTAAAACGGTGACAGTCTAAATCATCCTAGATGTATTTTCAATTATAACTTTTTATAGTCTTGGCGCTGATTTTCGACTTACTACCATAAAGGGTCATTCTGTACTCCATACTGCTGCTTGCAATGATGCTGCAAATTGCTTAAAGCTGTTTCTGCAAATTTTTTTTGGACAAGAAAAGACAGTATGTTTATCTTGAATCCAACTTCATTTTTTATTTCTCCGTGTTTTTATCTCGGATTATAAGCTTAAGATTCTAATTTTTCAACAGTGGTACTTAAATGTTTTGTTTTCAGGATAGTATGAAGAGAAATAGTTATGGAACATCATACAAATTTGCATTGCAGCGGGACTATAATGGCAATAGTTTATTACATTTGGCGTGCAGGTTACGCAAAAAACGTTGTTTAAAAGTTGGTAGCGCATATTTTGCATTTTGTTTGTAAGTTCTTGGTCAAATGTGCCTCATAACAAACTCGGTTATTTGTCTTCTACCGTTGAGAAATGAGTTCTTTTTTGAATTCCTTCGTTTCGTAAAACTTTATTTTGTTCCTAAATATCAACAATCCTATGCTTGTTGTAATGTTCGATCATTATTGTCGTAACTTCGAGAATTGAACCACTGGCACATTTTGCGGTTTTTTTTTTCCTTTATGAATGCCAAGTTATTACTAATCATTACAAAATTCACTAATTACTACACTTACATAACGATGTTATGAAGAAAAAGATTTTGTGTCACAGTGGTACGATTGATTCACACATTGGTTTGATTTTCAGGAATTATCCATGAAAATTTATATTGCAGATTGTGTTAAGCTTCATAATGAAATATTTTGGATGGATAATGGTAGAGGAGATGCTACAACAATGTAATCAAGACAATCAAACACCAATACATGTAGCATGCTTTTGGAATAGTGTGGGAGCTGTGACTTTGTTACTCACGGATAATCTTAATCAAATCGTTAACAGGATTTATAATTCCAAAAAAGGAACTAACATTGCAATTGCTCTTAGGGAGACATCGAAACGAGCACTCTTCTGGCAAATTACACGGTTAGAAACCGAAAATACACCATTATTTTATCGGAATGTATCGTAAAATACCGTTATTTTACCGGAATATATCACATTTACTATTGTCATATAACTGCTAGCAAAAGTTAGCAGTATTGTTTTTTTACCTTGTTTATTATTTATTTAGAGGCACAGTGCTTCACGAAATGGCAGCAGTAAAATGTAATTTTGCTTGTTTCACTAAAAATTCTCCATCATTATTCGAATACGATAAGTTGAAAACAACAGAGCTGAAAATGCATTTATTTGGTAGATACACAGCGGCTAAAAGATTTAAAGAAAGATGCTGTGAATGTGACAAAGGTTTAATTCTTTTTTAATTCATGAGTTCTTCATATTTTGCACAGAATTATTTGATCTGGCTTATATCATATAGCTTTTTAAGAGTAACGCACCAAAAAAAAAGCAAGTTCCTCATATTTGGTAAGCTAGGTTCTCATTAGCGCTTGTTTTTGAAAGCATTTTTTATGTAATTCATGGATCTAAAATAATTCTATAATTAATTCATTAAATCAATTGGAATTGGTTTAGCACAGCTGGAGGTAGTGAGGGTAATTTTGAGGTGCTGTCCTGAACTGGTCCTCTTACGAGATGTGTTAGGACAAACAGCGCTAATGTGTTCAGTAATCAGTGATGCGATTTCACTTACTAAAGCTCTTTTATTTTTTAAAGATAGCAAAGAGGTATGTCATATGTTAGTTCGTCGCTTATTCCAAATTAGTTTGTTATGCTTGAACTAACATCATATTTATCGTACCATGATACTATAACAAAGAAATTTATGAATCAAATTATGGACATCACGGCAAAAGCCGCTTGCTGTTGAACATTTTTTTTTTTGCAATATAATGACAGACGGAAGCAGTATTGGTATTGTGGTTTTTTATGTAGTGGTTAAATAAGCAGCTGAAGTCCGCAGATTCGGATTTCCATACAACATTGCACTATGCAGCAGCAGCAGGTAAATTACATCAAACGGCCCTACTTTTGAAATTTGGTGCTTCGGTAACAGAACAAGACAATGATGGTGCGACTCCGATGCACTATGCTGCTATTCGCGGATTCTGTGCCACTCTTCGACTCTTATATAAAGCTAATAAATATACTGATGTATGTTTCTAAATCTATCGTCACATATAAAGTTTATGTTTTTTTAATGTTTACATTTTAAAAAATTTCTTTTTTTTCTCTAGTTTAGAAAATCTCAATTTTCACACCACATTTGCAGTAATTAAAAGTCATCCAATTCTGAAAATTTCTTCAGGAAGTCCGTACAAATAGTGGTCACAGCGCATTTATGTGGGCAGCAATGAATGGTATCGATATCTCAATACGTACCATGATCGGCGCAAATCCACTAGTAAGTCAGGAGGATTGTGACAGTCAAGGTTGCACTGCACTTCATTTAGCTGCCTCAGGCGATCATGTTGAGGTCATCAATACATTACTCTTGTTCAAATGGAATGCAGAGGTGCGTTCGTTTTTAAAAAGAGTTGTGAGGAAGACTTCGATAGCAGAATATTCTTCCTTTACATTGCATCTAGCAGTCTATTCGCTTCACGGACTATTATTTGAAAAAGCGCAATCAATTAGAGAGGATTATTAATGTGATTAAGCTTCTTTTGAAACTTTAAGAAACGAAACAAACTGGGCGAAACTCCTCTTGTGGTGGCGGCAAAAAGTGGTAGTGCAAAAGTTGTACGATATCTTCTGCATGCTGGTGTTGACTATTCCAGTCAAGATAAGGTGAATTCTCGAGCATTCAAGAGGAAATGCAAATATACGGCATGCTATAGCTACAACATAAAATGGCATTTCTGATTTAGTTCAACAACACAGCCCTTCATCTGGCGGCAGAATCGGATGACAAAAAGGAAACTCTTCGTCAACTCCTGCATTATATAAAGGATTCATCTTTGTTAAATAAGCGAAATGCCGCGGGGCAAACGCCACTTCATTGCGCTATTGAACATAACGCTGTGCAATGCGTACGATATTTGCTAAGAGTATTTTTTTCATTAATTTGCTACTTAATTTAAAATTTATTATTCTCCTGCTCATTTTTTTCCTTTTTTCAAAATTTAATTTATTGTAATAGTTTCAATTTGAAGTGTGGGGCAGATCCTCTGATAAGAGATTATCGTGGATGGGATCCTCTGATGTTTGCGATAGAACAAGGCTGCTGGTCTACAATCATTTTAATGCTCAAGTCAGCCATTTTTCTTTCATTGTGCTTTTATTATTAATCGTAACTGTCATAAGTGCAGCAAAAAAAAAAAAAACTAAAAAGGTTTCAACTATAAAATGAAGCTTATTACTTTACATGGAAATGTCGACATTATTGAAGAAGTAGAATAATTATGTATGTCTTTATTTTTATTTTAGGAATTCATTCAATATTAATTGCTATTCAATCGCTGATAATAGAACAACATTATCGTTGGCTTTAGAAAAGAAAAACTATATTCTTGCCTCATATCTGAGAACCAACGGTGCAATGCTAGCTAGTGAAATACAGGATATGGCTGCACGAATGTACGGCTTATCATTTCCAACAAATTTCCTTCACAAGGACTTCTAATTTTATTAGGTTCATCAAAACTGTAGCTATCACTTAACGGTAAGCGACATATTAAAATCCACAAAGTCCTATCTCAATTTTAGCATATCTCAATGTATATCATGGAGTAGTGGACAAATTGAAGATTGACTAGCACTTAGTGGAGTACTAATTTAAAAAGAGTTTGTAATATTTCGAAATTCAAAAGTTTCATCAGATTCCCGCAAATTAAATTCCCAACTATGCAGAAATATGTTCTCAGAATCCAACGCTGGTATCGAGCTTGGAGTGCTTCTCGACGTAATTGACATACAACACAAACGTCTCAACTTTAAGAAGTCTTTTTTCCATCACTACAGTGATGACCGCTTTACAGTTTACTGGTGTTTCTGTAGATATCTGTGCTATGAAGCTTGTCTCATGTTCAAACTGGCCCTCTGTAGCCATTTATCGTTGATTCCATCTATCCTTGTGAATATGCTCAACTTTCTAAGCCCTTATAATTTGCAGCTTAATTGGTTGTAACCTTTGTACTCTTCATTTCTTGAATGACCGCCAATTATTGCAAAGCATTTATGAATTACTTCAGCGACAAATTATGTACGTATAAGGGATAGTGAATACAATGTGATAAATCAAAATCGAATAATACCTGAAATGTAGAAAATGGATACTTCATATCCTGACCATATTTATATAACATACCGTGAAATAATATTTTGCTTGATGGTTTTTTAAAAGTAAAAAGACCAATTTCAGAAGAACTATTTATTTACTACACGTTCATTTGCAAAAATACAGAAATAAAGTAAAAAAAAATTACATGCTTGAACAAAATTAACATGACCTTTCCGATTCCTTAATAAATAACTGTAATATTCATAACAACAGTATACGATAATTGCAGTAACTGCTATCACAGAGTTCCCAACAGTTTACAAACTTGTTGCCTCGTGTCTTCTGGGTTTCTGACATTGTGTCCAATGGTTCTAGGATCAAGAAATAGTTCGTAGTCATTACCTCCCTAAATGTGAAGGATATAAACATACAAACATCGAATTAAATTGTCATATTAATATATACGCACAAACTTGAAAAAGAAATCTTTTTTGCGCAGATGAATAGTTCGAAACGAAGATCTATTAACGATAAATCCTTATATTCTGGTCTTCTTGGTTGTCTCGTTAGGTCCGTCGATTCCTTATTAGTGGAAAGCTGTTTACAACAACCCGATATTCGCATCAGAAGTTTACCAACACAGGTCCATTTCTTATAATGTCTCGATATTTTCACATAATTACTAGGTTACTTATATAATTAGACCAGATAAGTGCTGCATAAACGACTAACCACACCATATATCAACAACTCTTCAAAATAAAATAATCATAATACTACAGTTTCCTATTTGTGCGAATTTTAAATAGCCTGAATTATTTCTGTAGTAAAAAAACACTTTATCTAGATAAATTTTTTATATTATAAAATATTTCAGCTTTATGGTAGTAATTCTGTCGCCTTATTGATTCTACATGAAATTATTACAAACCGGTGAAGTCTTGTCGCCAAAGAAATGAATTGTGTGAAAATCATTCAAGAATTGCAAACAATACGTCTTGTCCCAACCATAAGGAAACACGTCAACACTGATTTGACCACCTTGAAGATAAATCATTTAAGAGTAGACTTCAAAAAAAATGAAGCAAGTATTTACCTATACAAATATTGAGATCCCATCCTTTCGTGAAATCTTGAAGTTTCTTGACAAATTTCTTACGGATACAGTGTTCTTTATCATAAGCCACAAACTGCAGCCGTTCTTCTTCAGTACAGCTGCGGCCTATTGGTGAGAGATTAAGCATTCCCTAAATTAGTTTTTATATGATCAGGCCTAATATAGTGTCTAGTGGCGTGTCCAATCGCGTGCGAAACTAAAAGCAAGCGGAGATTTCTTACCTTTCATACATCATATTCTTTCAAAACAGGTGATATATAGGATGAAATCCTGAAGAGTTCTAAAGAAGTGCCACTGTTATGTACTAAAACCTTTCCTTTGCCAACATAAGGAAGTATTCTCATCCTAAAAACTTCTCACTGCAATCCATAAGATCCAAGACGGTGCATTGCGGTGTTTTGTGATTCAGATTTCCTTTATTTTACATCCTCTTTGGTAGATCCTCCTTTTTTCCCCTACTTCATTTTCTTGATCACTTGTTGAAATCAAAACTATTTCAAAGGATCCTGTAAAGTTGTCAAAATTTTAAAAAACAAATAAGTTAAACTTGCGTTTCGGAATTCAATGAAAGTCCCACGTTTAACAGGCAAATCGATCTCCGAAAATTCTCGTAACGTGAAATTGATGAGATCTTTCAGTTGCTTTTCACCAAGATGATGCTTTATTGACTGCAAGCATTTTAATTTCAATTTGTAAAAGAAACAATCAGCAGACAAATTTCAATTATATCGGACTCATCTGTGCTGGTAGAAACAACCAACTATAAAGAAAACAGGCATATAGGAGGTATAGAATCATCGCTTAAAATTGACGAAATGTAACCAATTTTTAAAAATGAATTGTGTGAAGCAAAGTGATGAAAACATGAGAAAAAGAACCTGTTTAGGAAATGTAATCCCTTTACTGACACTTACAAGTCCATTTTCACTGAATACGTAATCAAAACGACTCAGAACTAAAACAAATTCCGTTCAATCAATTAACACAAAGATTTAACAATGAAAAAAAACCATGCAAACCAAAACAGAATGTTGAATGTGCATAAAAATCTATTGCGAATGAAACTATATGAAAACAAAATCTTACGGATTTAACGTATCCTTAAAATCTCAATAAACGCATTTCTTACTTTTTCTACTTGTATACATCAAAGGTTTTACCATCATCTAAGCTTTCTCCTAACTGCTCGACTATTTTTGGTAGATCAGAACCACTCACGACCGCTAAAGGTATTGCTTTGTGCACTTCTAACATGAAGTCGCTCATCGCCTGATCCATTTTCTAAAGAATGAGCCACTGAAATAATGCAGAACTAACCAGCAAGGTTCACCGGCCAAAGAAATAAATGGAAGATGCACAAATCAAGTAATCAAATTTCTGGCTGGACAAATAAAACCCTAATGAAATCTACAAATCCGTAACATACCTGACGTGGTAACGTTAAAGTGCCATCAACATCAAAAAGAAGGATCGTAGCCCCTTTTGAATCATTCATTCTGAAAACGTTAAATGAATCTAAATATGCTCCTGACTTTCAAAAGAAAAGAAACGGATGAATATTTGTAGAGAAGGTTATTTACATCCAGTCTGCGGTAATGCTGTCTTATCACTACTGTATAAATAGCATAAACCTGAAAAGTATTCAAGTTCGCGTGCAACGCCCAATAAAAGTCTCTTTCTGAATCATAAAATTAAATGCAATTAGCAAAATTTATTCTTTCATAAGGTTATTAGATTTAAAATGAACACGAGAGAAAACGAACCATCCTAAAAGTACAGAATTAAAGAATTATGATAAAAGGAATGAACGAATCAGGTGTATAACAAATGACTAGTAGTGAACACAAAGCTAATTGTACTAGGACTACTATCAATCTAATATTATTCAGCTTACAGCAAGGAAAAGTATTTGCACAAATTGCTAAACGTACTTACAGTTTTAATATTATTTCATAGTAGAATGAACTGATCTGAATTGTCTTAGAGAAACCATGATAAGGTAATACAAATATACCCAAGCTGCAGCTATACCAATGTAACCTAATCACATAAAAAAACAAATAGTACAATACATCAAAAAAAAGTTCACGTAGTTAGTTCCAGTAAACCATATAATTAAATACCCACAAACATCAAGAGAAGCGGAGCAACCGGTGGACCTTATTTTACATATCCGAACTGGAACGACATACGCCAACCCACTGAGAGAGAAAGTAACGTTTCACAACTCTTTGCTAAACAAAATTTATAAAGCAATACTTTCATCCTGGTTTTCATTACTATCATAATGTAGCAAACGGAAATCACAAATGACAAATGAATAGTGCATAAAAACTCGATTAATCGGATCATTTTGAGATTTCAGGAGATATTTGCTTGCCATTTTTGCCGATTGTATAATTACCAAATATTAATCGCACTTTTTAAAATTCATTCTGTACATACTTTTATGCACATGACAAATATGACAGAAAGACGGGTTGGCTTTAAATAAACTTTCGACAGCAAACGAAAAAATGCATAAATTCCATTAAAAACACGCATAACGTATGAAAATGAGTTTCTTACTGAGATTCTTGAGTAATTGTCGAATAAATAATGTACAGTTTGTAGTATTTTAGGATGCCTAAAAAAAAATACATAAATTTAGTACTCTATCAGACGCATACAACAGCATTCCGAGCGTAATAAAGTGAATACGCGTATTCAAGAATCAGTGATTTTTCTTGTGAGTCATAATGACAGCTGAACACCCAATGCTTCAATAATCATATATAATCCCACTCCTATTCTCTTTAATACAAAACGTTATGTTACTATGTTAATAGTTTTTGCTAGTATGATTTTAAAATGCACCTGCTTATCTTCGCAAACATCACTGCAACCAATATAATGTCCTGCTCCCTCCGTATGCAACATAGCTACATTCATATTCTGCTGAGTATTTTGGCATTGCACTTCAACGGCCGTATTGGAATTAACTGAAGTACAAGGCGGAATGGAACTATCTTCATTCAGTGATGAATTGCCACGAACTGTTTTATCGCAGAAAAGCGAAAGCACATCACCACGCACCGTTTCTGAGACTTGAAGTGTTCGCTTTTTTTCGAACCACTCGTCCAGTTTGATCAAAAGATTAAGCAGTTCAACGTCAATCAAACCCATCGCATTCTGCATTGATTATTTTAAGTTAAGAAACGAAAAGCAGGAAATATAAGAAATGTCTTATACAGACCTGAACCCAATTATGATGCTGAAGACAGTTCTTTCGTGGATAATGACAAAAGCCTTTCTGGAGCAGTGCTTGCATGTTGCCAAACGTTTTGATGACAGGTCGAAATTCATTTTTGCTCCACGCAAATGGATAACCGCAGATCTACAACACGAATCAGTTATGAACAGTTAGTATCATCAGTTTCAGAACAATTAAATAACGAAATGAATGAGAAAAAAACTTCCGGTTCCTGAAATAAGCTTTTAATAAAGACACTATGAACAATATGAGTAGAAACTAAACATGTTCATTTTTTATAAATTTTTTATCAATGAATTATTACACCTTTAGATACGGTATAAATTGAACGCATTATGAATGGATAAAAAGAGAAAATTAAATCTATAATAATAATATATTTGTATAGATCAGATTAATAACATTATACCTTTGTAGCATTCTCTGTAGACTTATAATGTTCACTACATAACACACGAAGACGTTTGCAGAACGTATTGTTGGCCTTATTGAATTGCTCGCAGAAAATATTGTACGGATTAACTTGTGACTAAAACAAATTTGAAATTAAGAGACGTAAATAAAGTAATCCCAACAGCTTTAAAAACAAACGAAATGGACAAAAGATTGGTTATTACAAAGAACCCTCAAACAAAATTCATGCGCACAACAAATATGTTCGGCAATTACTGTAATCACAAAACAAATGAACCTTATTCGGTGTGCCATAGCAACTCTGTTTTTCATTGCGCACGAAACATCGTTCCGTATGTTTCACAATGAGTTTGGCTGGAAATTCTAAAGCGCAGACAGCACAATGCAGTACCTTAATTACCATACTTTGAAATTCCATATATCTATATCAATTACAGTAACTTTTTCCATCCGAATTCAAATTAAAACTTGCAGAACGCATCAAAATGGAAAATCAATTACTTACGAAATCCATGTCCGATGGGTTATTAATGACTGCCTCAGGTTCAGATTCGATCTTTTCAGTAATCTAAATAAGAAGTTTTGAATAAAAATCAAACAGTTAGAAAATAAAAAAGGAGTGAATCAACATGGATGAGCATTACTCTGCGACATAACTCAAAAACTTCAAGTGAGTTCTGACAAATCAACTGGTAAACAAACAATTTTTTTTATAAACAAACGATTTACTGAAAAAACTCTTCAACTGGACCACAAAAAACTTTTTACACAAAACCAAATGTCTAACCTATATCCTAAGTGTAAGAACAGTTTGCATGACCATATTACTCTGAAAAACAAGATGATACATAACATACCGAAATCCATTTTTGCAGCTCGTCCTGAAAATCTGCGAATATGCGTACCTTATTCTGCAAAGAAAACAAAGAAACCCATGAGCCATTAGTTTTTAAAAGTTATGAAAATTAACATTTGCAAACTGCGAAATTTTATGAATGAAAAGTTCATCCAAAAACTACGCAGCACCATGAAACAAATAGTTCGAGTAACATGCATCTAGAACCGAAAACATCTAAGACATCGACGAATCATCAATATTAACAGTAACATCCAACTGGGGAAAGTGCTAGGATGATAGTAGGATGATAGTGATAGGATGACAGTAGAAAGAACGCTGAAATAATAAGTGCCAAACTTATAGAGGAGTGAAACAAATAAAGGAGCTAGAACTCTGCATTCTATACAGTAATCACTGTGCTAAAAATACAAGAACGAAATACGACTCTACTATTATTGAAAAGACAAGCATAACAGCTTTATGCTAAAAGTATTGAAGTAGCAAGGAAATTAGTCACAGGCAAGTCATCGCAGCTGAAGGAATGTCAAAACAGTTGGTAAGAGACTTTAAGCAGACTGTAGAAAAAGACTAAAATACCGCGAACAGAAGGAAAGATTTCTATTTAATACTTAAGTTCACGAAAAACTCAGCAAATAACATCCATGATATAATGTTTAGCTTAAGAAATAAGAATTTTGCGAGAAGGCCTTACTCAAGTATCAAACAAAAGTTGCATAAATCAGCAACATGAAGAAAATTTGAAGTATGCGAAGAATTAAAAGATGGAAGTGTGCGACAAATACATCATTACTGTGCGTCATTTACTATGATAATAATTTATTCAAAATGCTATCTCAATCAAAGAAAACTAAACAAATATAGATTCGTCGAAAATAGTGATAAGGCAGATTGCATCTTCAATTTCTTAGGCCGGCTGGAACTGTCATTTCCGTATTTAGATCTCTTTTAAAAACTTAGTGAGATTCGTAATAGTAGAGAGATGCAACACTGAGCATAAAAAATAGCAGTGAAAAGCTGTGAAAAGATATGAAACCACGGTCACCACTTGGACGATGTAAAAATTTCCTGCGCTACCGAGAAATTTCTAGGACAATAGCTTGTTGAAATAACTTTTAACAGAATTCAAGTTATTTCGATTACTCAAAATTGATATAATACCGTGAAAAATTGGATTTGCTCCTCAGCTACATCTCGTAAATGCTGTGACTGTTCCACAGAATACGACATATTGTCCCAAAATGACTGAACACGATCCGGCAAAATTGCACGCAAACGGTCCTAAAAAGTACTTATCAATTTTTTTTTCTTTTAAAGAACTGCAGCAGAAACTGCAAAATATCTGTCAAAAGTGGTCTACCAATTATTTAAATAGCTTAAACAACTAACGATAATCAAATAATAAACTGTTCGAATAACATACACGTGCCAAATTCATCCCACATTTTTCACAACAGAATTTCGACTGCGGACGTGTGGAATTCGTGCACTGGGGCCCTTCGCAATGCTTTGAATTCTCCTACAATGATTACTCATCGAAGAATTTTTAAGCTAGCAAAAGACTTTACAAATTTGAATAAGCAAATATATACCAAAAATAAACTCAGTGGTAATGCGTTAATTACAATGCCGTTTAAGATCGTTTATGTGATTACTAGATTGTAATAATTATTCAGTAACTAAAACAGTTTTTACAAATCAAAAAAGAATTGGTGAATAGCAAAGACTCGTTAAAGTGTTAAAGATGACAGAATTTCAGAAAGACATAACCACTATTCATATATATTAGACTTCAAACCTTATTCGGGTTATGACGATGTGCGCGACAATTATAAACGGCAGATGTAATTTTTTGGCGTTGCTCTAGAACACACAGTAAGTTAAGCAGAATG
Organism: Mansonella perstans; assembly: GCA_037074765.1. Classification (NCBI taxonomy): domain Eukaryota; kingdom Metazoa; phylum Nematoda; class Chromadorea; order Rhabditida; family Onchocercidae; genus Mansonella; species Mansonella perstans. The sequence goes on from JBAMDO010000112.1 coordinate 44,531, forward strand.
ATATTTATAACAATCCCAATAACAATAACAGATTTCTTGTACTACTTTGAATGTTAGAGCGCTATATTTTTCTTTTAATTTACTGTCAGAATAAACAGAAACATGCAACGTAAGCAGCACTAACTACTTCATTCAATAGTTAACATTAACAATTTCCGTTACTAAAAAAACTATACTGAGTTGAATAATTCTGTCTTTTTCAAATGTAAATTTTTCTGCTAATACAGTAATACAAAATAAAACGCACCAAACTAAAGCATGAAAAACAGCTTAGCATATCATGTTTGATTTCCCACCGTAAATGTGACTACAAAGTTCCCTGTTTAAGACCCTTCTTGTTAAGAATGATTTATCGCCATACCTGTTGTAAACGAAAAATCGCTGCTTTTCGACTTCTTTGCTCTACCCGCTGCTGCATTTGTCTGCCGTTTCTAAAAACACTTGAAAAATTGTCATTCCATAATTCTGTAGAACACACTCCTGCATGATATTTTACCGATGCATGAGGATATTTTCATTAAGGGCTAAAGGTTTAATGAAATCAATTTGAAACTGCTTAAAAATGTTCAAAAATGTTGGGTCACAAAACATACAGCTTCCCATGCAATAAAAATAAATTCCTAAGAAATCAGTTTTGAGAGTCATAAACAAAAAAACAAACGGAAAAAGGAACGACCCCTACAAATAAGTAACACCACTTCCGAATGGCACTCATAAGTCGAGAGGATTCCTGCACAGTTCTTCATTTCTCCAAACTTTGTTTCTGTTCTTCGTAAAAGAATAGCTCGTAATAAACAAAGACTTGAACTTGCAACATTTGTCATCTTCAAGAAGTCAACAACGACCTGATATGCTAAGATTTTCTTTTTTCTTGCTACTTTTCTCTGGCGTTTCTTAGTTGCGTATGCAGCACAGCTCGAAAACGAAACAACTTCTCGTTTAAAACTGCACGCGTTATCATCATCGTCATCATCTGTTGTGCTGAAGAACTTCTACTTTATCATTCAACAAAAAAGTGCTAGTAAACCATTCATAAGGAACTAATATAACGACTTACTAAGCGTACTTCGTCCGTTCTTTCTTGCCTCTTGCCTGGGTTGAATGCACGCCCGGCTGAACTGCTGAAATTAAAACTTCATTTAAATTTAATCACTAAAAGCGGGTCAGTCAATACAACTCCTCTCATATTATGGTCAATTAAATATTTTTGCTCTCAGTGGTTTCGTTTCATAAAAGCTTATTTTACATTAAATCGATTTGAAATTTATCATCATGACATGATATTAAGACGGCTAAGAGAAATTTAAGTAGAAATATTAATTGAAAGTTCATGTATCCTCGAACTCTTACAAGCTATGGAAGGCTTCAACGATTTGTCCTATAAATTTTGACATCAAAAAATTAAAAACAGACGGAAGCACTCTGCATTCTATTTCAATAAAACTAAAAATAAAAATGCAAAATAAATTGAAAATCACCTTCTTCTACATCAGAAACTTTTAACTGTTGCTGTCTTTTCTTGTGTTTATTCCACCATTCTGACTGCAAACAAATGCGCTTCAAGCATGGTTCTGCAGAGGTAATACAGTTTGCACATTTACCACAATCTGCCGATCGAAAACAGTTAATGCAGTTGTTGCAACCTTTGCCAGGTTTGTTTTCCTCTGCAATATTTCCATGCATTAAATATTAGCATAGTGCACAAAACTAGAAACAGTATATGTAAAGCTTCTTAAGCTGATCCCGATCAATCATACAGTTCTTGCAGGAAAAAATCGACATGACTGAAGACACTCAAACCATAATCTTCTTTAGAAGTACGTTTTAACCCACTTTGACCTTTGGCATCATTTCTAGTCCCCTTTGATTTGCACTGTCTTTCGCGATGGACGCTCTTTTCTCTCTTCTGAAAAATGAATGAATAAACAAAAAAGATTTAAAAAAAATAATCTATTGAAAAAACCACCATTACTATTTTTTGAAAATAAACAACATGGAATAAACTTATCCAAACTTATTTGAAAGATATTAAAGAAGCTTACTAGAGCGCGGTACACAATTTTCAGACTGCTATCTTTGCTAATGCAAGGCGGGCACGCGTATGTCTCGATACGATTTGCCTGGGTCCGAGTAACCTAAAAATAAATACATAAACAGAGAAGAAAAAATAAATTTAAGCAGAATGTGCTAAATGAAACACCTAAAACTACATGCTGCTAATGAGTGGACTGTTAAATGTCTTGGCACATGCATAAATTATTCTGGCAGTTATACGTTAACCAATAAATTATTTCAGCAGATAAGCTATGTGCAGTTTATAAAAAAAAATGAAACTATATTAAGAAAATGCAAATATTTTCTATTAAAAATTGTACCGCGTCCTCATACACAAATTAGGCTTCTTCATAATTAATTAAATGAAAAGTTGACAAAATCACCTGCAGGCATGCTCCATGATACCAGACACCACAGTGATCACAGCATATCATGAATGATGACTCATCACTACTTCCGCATAAACAATGTGTTTGCTGCTCAACCTTGATTTTTTCTGTAATTATGTAATAATAAGCTAGTTCTAAATTAGAACTGAGGTACCGAATTACCTTCAAAAAATACAACACTGGCAATTTTGTAAAATTAATATGAGCAATGTGCATACTGAAAACTATACTTTACTTACAAATTTCGATAAACTGGCCTAACTGCATAAAATTTCAAGCAATGTTATTATTTGAAACTGTATATATATATATGATAAATCCTCTGACGAGCTCAAAAGATGCGACTATTTCGGACTAAAACGAACTAAAAGACTAAAACGGTTGCTACTTCGCAACCGTTTGACAATAATATCAACCATATCCAGGTTATCTATAGCGTTTTCGAATGGTGTAATTAGCAACTATTGAACTACTGATGTAATTGATGGCTTAGCAGCTCCTACTCAGATATCACTTGTCCCTTTAATTCAACTTTCTAAACAACATGTATTGAAAAAAAAAAACTTCAATTATGCTGTAGCAGAAGGTTGATTTCCAATAATCACCTTCAAGACTACTTGGAAATTCGATGTAACAATCTTCAAATACTAAATGAATGCTTAATATCACCTATACACATTTTTTTGATTTGTTATGATATCTTAACGAAAAACAGATAAGTGTCTGCAAAAATCATATCAATGTTTTAAAATAATTCTATAGAAAGAAATACCTTTTTGTTCAGTTTTTTCCGTTCCTTTCACATTTTGTTGATCCTGTTCGTTGGCATTTATGTCTTCTTCCATATTGTTATACGAATTACTCAACCAATAAATCGTAAACTATAGGTAGACCAAAAATAACAATTTGAAATATAACCAATATGTATTATTTAAATATAAATAAAATACATATACGAGTAATGCTATTGTTTTTCATTTAATTATTGTAATATGTAATACTAGTAGCATCTTTCAATGAATGTTTAATTAGCAAAAAATTTAACTATCACTCAAGAAACACATCAGGAATGAGTGGAAAAATTATTTTAAGCTAACATAAAAGAGTAAAAAAAATAGTATAGCAAATTTTGTTTACTACTATTACAAAGCTAGCTATAGTCCTAAGAAGCGTCATCGATATCATGAGCAAGATTCTATGTAGCTCAGATCTAAGTCATGCATACGATACAGAGCAACTATTAAACATGGAATTTGATCATTTGCCATTTTCAGATTTTAATAAGTTCATGTTAAAGGATAGATCCTTAATCAGCAATTCTTAAATAAGCAAATAATTTGATGTAGATCTTTTCTCGTACTTTACTGTGATCCACTTTTGTTTTGCCCAATCACCACTCACTCTGTCATCATTTATATAGTTTCGAGAGTACTGTAGATTCTCAAGAGTGAATTTGAAGTGACCTTATGAATTATACGTGGTGCGAATTGGACCTAATTAAGAATTGAAATGAAATAGTCGATAAAAAGGAGAATTACAATGAAACGTTAATTGAAAATGACATAATCTGAGCTTAATCTGACCCAACAAATCATCTTAACAGTATACAAATCTCACAAATTCATTCACAAAAGATGCCACAAAAAACTAAGCTTTGCTAACATATATAGCTTCGAATATATTATCAGCTATGCCTTTGTCTTCAATGATTAAATATCCACGAAAAGCCTACATGCAAACTGTTCCTACTACATCTACTTAATGCACATGATAATCAAAAGGATAATTTTACTAATTATATAATATCTACTATATGCTAAAGCATTCCTATCACAATATCAACATTTTTAAAGTGTTCGTTGAACTACGTTGCATTTCACGTTAGATCCGTTGGTGCATAGTTTGCGTGATCACATAGAAGGATTGCAACAATCTCAGCTACTATTCGACGGAACCATTACTGAGATGTGATTGAATTATTTGTGATCCAACAACTCTCAACAATTGATTATCTCATCGTTTTTTATTTGCTCTTTGAAGAAATCGAGAGTCGAGAATCGAGAATCGAGAGTCGAGAATCGAGAATCGGGAATTGAGTTTAACACAATTCGAAATGAGTTCAAATTTTACATCTTATCTCTTCAATAGAATTTTTATTCTGAGAATAAAAGAACTGTTCTAAGATAAATTTTAAATATCATATTTAATAAATATATTGTTGATTTCACATAAAATAAAATATACTTGAAGACTGAGAAATTTCTAATGAATATAGACAAATCAAATGAAGATACTCTGAGATATGTTTGTTGCATATCAATGAAATTTATATGAAATGAAAATTTAAAAACCCATTTAATTTTGAGATGAAAAAAAAAAATGCACAAACCGTGTTTCCATATGAGCGGATCGGACAAAATCAACAAAGTTATTAATCAATTGATTTTAATCAAATCGATAAGGAACATAAATTTATTATTCTTGCTGATCTGTTTTTCAATATGTTGTAGATTGAACTGCAGCACATTTGGATTATGTCCACATTTAGGCTTTAAATCTCCACAATTAGACTTTAAAACTCCCAGTTAAGCTTATAAGAAATCTTCCTACCATTCAATTTCAATCATAAAAAAAAAAAAAAAAATGTATTTCAAAGTACCCTTTATCCTCTTAATAAATTTGCTACAATATTTAATCTATACATTAAAGGGAATTGCCGAAATTTTAACTGTTTTTCATTTTGCAATTAATTATTCACCGATATAAAACAATCTGGTTTATAAAGAAAATAACTTATAGTCATAATATGCTTTGAACAACTGTGTTGTTTAACATCACACCTTATTACATTCTGAAGAACTAAATATGTCCGATAATGTTTGTCACCAAATAATAGTGTAGTGATAGCGCATGAATTTACCTGGCTGTATAACCAACAATTATTTGTTATAAACGTATAATAGTTATACATGAAAATAGCATGTTCATAAAAGAAAATCGTCTAAAATGCAGGTTGGTCGCAAATTTAACCGTTCAAAATGATCTTCTTTCATTTAAAGAAATAGATGAAATCATTACAATTTGATAGAAGCACTGAATACAGTATCTTTTCATTAAAAGAAACTGAAGATGTTACACAGTAATAATGGAACTCAAACATATGCTACTACTGTAGTATTCTTGTTACTACATTTGATAACTTGTTACTACAACGAAATATCCATAAATTATATATAGCAGTTATCAAATAAAAAAAAAAAAAAAAAAAAAAAAAAATGAAATACCTTCCAAATAAATTTTCGAATATTGACCTTTTCATCCGGATTTTGTGTAGTTAATGTTTTTTTTTTGTAGTCTATCAAACAGCGTGGTCTTATTAACTGCCATTTTATGGCCACGCTGGGGAAAGTTACGTCATTTTAAAATGTTAAGTGTAAGCGCCATAATACTGCAAACTTATTTTACACAAAAAACAATGCTATGCATTTTAAAATAGAAGCTATCGATAAAAAAAAAGTAAAACCTACAAAAACCAAGCCCAAAAAATTCGAACAAATATGATTAACTACAGCAAAATGAGGCTAGGAAAGAGAACTATAAAAACATAAGTTAAAAGAGAAAAATGACTCAATAGAGATTTGTAACAATTATAAATAAATAAGAAAGTACAAAGTAGTGATCTAACTCACTCATAGCACTGGCATAAATGAACTGAAAGTAAGCATTTCTTGATAAGGACAAAACCATAACAGTTTCTGTGAAACTAGAAAAAAAATAAAGCAATATGTTAACAATTCGCCAACATTAATCTGTAGCTCTTGAATACGAGTTAATGTACTAAATTTTTGACTGCAATGTACTAAATTTCTGCACAATGCTTACGGCTGTACTCGTATTTTCTCGCCATTATATTTGTTATCTTCTAAATTTTTAGAATGGCTGATATTTAATTTTACTCTTCCTGGTTATCAAAACTTCTCAATGTATGTGATACTCGCATCTAAGACTAACGATTTAGTATTATACGTACGTGAAAAAGTTACACTTCGAAAAGTTAAGTAAGCAAGGCTTGCATATTTCGACATTGCAGTCTTTCGTAGCAACAATAAAGAACTATTCGATTACCGCAAACACTCATGTCAATTACAATTTATCATGAATTCGAATTTCATTACAACCAAAAATTTTTACATTTTAAGAAGATTACTGCGTGTAGCGGCAAATAAAGCAGATGTCATAAGGTAGCTAATTATATGAACTTAATCAAAGTTCTTCGTGAACCTATACGACAAACTCAAAGAGGAAATACAATTAACTGCATAGGAGCTTAAATAAACAAACTTATGTCTAACCAACGTATTCATAGACAAATACCCACCCTTCCGTATTCCCAGGATGGGGTTAGGGTTGTCAAATACTGCCAAACCGGACATGGCAGGAACAAAAAATTATGAGCAGTTTTTTTCAATGCATGTTAAGCACCGCTTCTATTAGATACAATAGAATAATTTCAATTTTTATTCCTATCCAGGCATCGCTCAGAAAACTGCTAATATTGATGACAATCTCGATGCTAAAAACAGAAAAATTTATACTGATGCCTAAGCTTTAAATATCTCTTTTTGATATTAACAAATTGGACCTGGATTCAGCAGTATTGCTTCCTCGTAACTATAACGGCCTGCACTTGTGTTTGAATCATCAGATTCTAGATCGGAATCTTCCTCTTTAGCTTTTTCAATCTTTGCCTCTTCCTCTGGCTCTTCTTTCACTATACTTGTATATCCGAACATTTTGCTCTGAACAGAACTAGATGACCTCCCTGTATCTCCCACTCGATAAGTCCCTATGACGGGCTGTACACGTACTGCCGTGGAATGTGACGGTGACAGTGTGCTAAGGTTTTCACGTAAAATTTCGACATAACGCTGGTAACGTTCCCTCTGCAAAACAATCGGGATTTATTAGTGATTAATACTGATAGCTCTAAGAGTATATTAATTTTTCAACATGATAATGAAGAATAAAATGCTGACATAAGATGAGCAGTCAAGCAGTCTTTCCGACCAGTGCATAACCCAATCTCACAAATTTTCTAAAGTGAGACATATGGACACTTACATCGCAATTAAATGAAACAGAAAACTTACTTCTTGATACAGAAAACGTTCTTTGTAGAAAAAGTCTTGCACAATATGGCCTTTGGCCTTTAATGATGGTGCTACTTTCATAAGCTCTTCAAGCTTTAACCCCATTTCTTCTTCTTTTTTCTCGTGTATTCTTAGCTGCTCCACCTGCAACCAATTTTTACTCTATCTACTAGTTCATTAGAAAATTATTACTAATGTGCTCACAAAAACAAATGCATTACTGCAGCGCACTCCTCTTATGCTTTCATCTTTAGAACAGCATTTTAATTCTCATATCGCTATTCAAAAGCAAATCGCTCAGACGAGTGGATAATGTGAAGTAAACCTGAGAAGCAGTGGATGGTTAAGAGACACAATGATCTCTCCAGATCTGAAGTTAGAAATGTAAATCTTTGCAACCCAAAGTTGGCAGGCGACTCAGTTTTAATTTGGGGAAATACTTACTATTGACAGGCCGGAAGGCGCGCTAGGTAGTAGCGGTTTATGAAAAATTTCAGTCTGATTTGAAATAGATGCTGGTAGTGCCGGCGAAGAAAAAGCTGCAGCAACATAATTAATCGCATCAATCCATTGCTGGACTTCACTCGGATCACTGAAAAATCCACCATTTCTCACAGCTTCGTTACATAATGCACTAATTACGTAACTAACATCTTTAAAAAAATTTTTCTAAACAATGAATAAATAATGTCTGGTTAGAATACCAGGTTATTTTCAAAACAGAACAGGAAATGATCATGATCTAATTATCAAAACAAATATAGAACAATGAAGTGGACTTACACTTCACTGTTTCAAATGAATCATTATCTTTTTATTACTTGATGATCTCTCAGTGTAAAAACGATTTAGCAATAATAATCACCTCGTTTGAAAAAGTGTTTCGCCGAGATTAGCTGTCCGTAGTTTGAATACATGCTGTCGCTTGCTGTAATCTTCAGGCTTTTCAGCCAGCGCATGATGAAGAAGAATGGCATTATTAAATGTCTGGAAGTGTCCGCGTCGGGAACCGCTTTCATCCTTATGTAAATAAAGAACCATTCCTCGAAGTCGTGCATAAACCATCTTCCAACCGCGGCGGCCAAATGGAGCTATATCGAATAAATTAAAAACCCCACATTCATCATTTTTCTTTCAATTACCATAACATAGTTCAGTATCGATTTCAGTGCAGGTCAGAATCAACCATTCAACACATTAATTTGATAAATTGTATCTCTAATCTCAACAACCATGGTTAGAAAAATTGACTTACTTCGCTTTCCATCTCTATCAAAAAGATTCTTCCTTACAACCCAACCAGCTTTATACTCAATCTGATCATCGTCACTCGCTGTCGATCGCGATTTTAATAGCATCTTTTTTCTCTTTTTCCCGTGAAACTGCGAAGTAATATCATTCACCACTGATACGTCACTAGGTGACGTACCTTCCAATTCACTGTAAATAATAATTTTTAAAAAGCATTATGTTACCAATTCTTTAGACATTTAAAGTCAACTTGATATAAAAGCCGAACTTACCCAGCCCATTTGATAGGTTGTTCCTTGATGGCCATATATAAGGTCTTCAATAATGAGCAATCGAAAACATGCTCTGTGTAACCCAGATTATCTACGAAATCACGACTAGACATTCTCCGCCCGACATTCTGAAGACAGAAAGATTTGAAATGTAGAAGTGCGAGATCATGTGAGTGTTGAAAAGTAAAAAAGTTTCTTCGCTAATTATATAAACATTTTTCGAAAAAAAAACAATTAAAATAATTTCATACCGGACCATGTAAATCCGAGTTCAACAACAATAAGGCACAGGTAAGCGCGTGAACCTGGTCTAAAAATTCAAAATCCTGAATAATTCAACATTAATAAACATTAGTACATATTAGGAGCACTTAAATCCCCATTCTTATCTTTGTAAAATCAATATCTTGTGACTACCTTTCAATTAAAGAGTAATCAGTTCAGTCCAGTATCTGCAAAATAATTTTGCTAAATCATATCATCATCCTTATTCAAAAAAAAGCCCGTAAGCTACTAATTTCCAGCGGCAATACTTACCAGCACTTCTGAACAGTGTTGGATTGCACTCATAATAACGCTTCGCGAAATGTTCCGTGATACGAGTTCTTTCCTGAGTTTCACCCGTAAGGCAAAACCTCGAAAGAAAATCACGTAGTGCTGCATCCAAACGAATGCCGGAGAAATTGAACAAGGCACAATATTCTTCGGCAACTGATATACCAAATTCATTCCTAAATTTGTCGTGAATTGAAAATGTGTGACGTTCTGATCACGATTTTGTTAATACTTTACCAATTATTTTTATAAATAACACAAGCCATATTTATGTCAACCTGAAAGTTGTTCTTCACAAAAAATATAGCGGCAAAAAACCAACTCATGAGCAAATATTATCTTTTTAGAGAACTTTTTTTCCCTTGTAAATCTGTTCAGAAGTATCTTCCTTAATATATTTCTTGACAGTTCCATATTTTCGAATCTCTGTTGCGGTTAGCAACAATTGAAATGTACTCCGAAATCCAAATAAAACCTGACAGGCATCTATGCCAGTGGAAATATAATTCTTAACCTCACAAGTAGTTAAACTTCAAAAAAAATTACGTTTTCGATAAATGAGCTGCTACATCTCCTCTTTTGAATCCATCTAATACAAACAGTCGTTTAGCAAGACGCATAGGTGCCTCAGCATCGAATTCTAATCTCCTGTCGTAATCTAAATAAATTTGCTGAAAAAAGCTAGCCATCTTTCTATTCGTTGCAAAAAAATTATTTACCTAAAGGAGATGGACATCTAATTGCTGACACAAAATTGTTTATAACAGGAACAGAAGCCTTCAAAGGACTGTTTGGTTCGCTTCGACTAATTTCGAAAGATTTCATCATAACGGTATTTTGACGCTCAATCTTCGGACTGTGTGGAGGTACCGCAGAACTACTGCAGTGTAACGACAAAGCACTGGAAACAGTCATCATGGATCCACTCGCTTCCGCTGTACAACTTAAGTTATTCCTATCTACCGTTATCGATGAATTCTTCTTATCAATCCCGGCATTCTGAAATAACCGAATGATTCCTTATTTGTTTCGTACTGATTCCTCATAACAACTGATACTGCACAGTGACATAAGAGTCCATTTCCATTTCTTCTTACTGGTTTTTAATTGTAATACTCATTCAGAAAAAAGGAAAGTCAAAATGAAACCTGGAGATTTTCCTTTTGATGTAGTCCATTTTCAGACTGTGATGCAGGCACAGCAGATTCAGGACTGAATCTCCTATTTTTCAACTTCTCTTGTATTACTGAAGGGAAATCATCGAATGATTTTTTAGGTGCGGGTGCGTTTGCCTTTTCCGTTGTTGGCGGCAGTTGTTCGCAGCGCATCTATAAAAAAATTTTTGCTTTACATTTAGAAAGCAATTTGCTATGTAACATTGAAAAGATTTTAAAAAGATGCTGCCTTAATCTCAACTAGTAATTTTTGTGATTTTAAAATGATAATTTCTCAAAATAAAACATGAGGAAATGAGGGCACTTTATCAATGTCTATAACTGATTAATATACTTCTTGTAATAAATTTCCATAAAAAAAATCTAAGTAGCCTTGCACGTTGGTAAATAACCTCGGCGTATCGAGGAGATATTTTGTGATTCAAACTGATCATTTTGTCACCGGTCATTAAAAAGAATTCAGAACGTGGTGCTCCATTCTTCAGCGACTTCTCTGACATCTTTTCCGGATCGAGTGGAGGCCTTACTAAATCATGCCCAAGAAGCACCTCTGTCATACCTGCAACGATTCCTATCATGTTAAAGGTTAAACAAATGAGATGTATATCGCTTAAAAACTGCACGTTTAAGAGACTGAAAGAGCAAATTTTAAAAATCTGTAAAAATCTGAAATTTATTTAATAGAAACATGATGTTTAACTAAATTGCGAAGCATTAACAAAGAATTTAGTTATTTCAGTACAGTCTACTGGTTCGTCAATAGGATCAAATCGAGAATAAAGCTAGGATCAAGTGGCAACGTTATCCATAGAATAATAGAGAATAAGTTATGTAAAAAAGTTTTTGGTTGTAAGAAATAAAGTGAATTTCAATCGACAAACATAACTAACGAAGAAATAATATTTAGTCCAACATCATAAAATACGTTCTAAATCTGATTCAAGCAGTTTGATAAATATCATTGGTTTGCCCTAAGCATCATTTTTACATCTGATAATATTTAATCTTACAACTACAAACAAACACTCTAACAATCAACAAAATAGTTTAATAAAATAAATACTTTTAGCTCTTTCAATCAATCCGAGAACATAAATAAGCGATCGAAAGCATCCATCAATTTACTTTCTTTTATTTCATAAAATCTTACAAAAAAAAAATCGAAAACAACACATCTGAAATCCGTACCTCAAAGATCGTTTTTTTTTTCTTTCAAAACAACCTAAAATATAACTTCTGAAGCAGTAATCCTTCATTCGAGAAAATCACGTACAATAATTACATAGTGAGATATTTCAATTCGTTTAAATTCATCAAAAGCAATAAAAACGACTGCAACCGTAATTAATTAAGATCAATACATCCGCATGAATAAGTGGAACCTTTCGTTAATTTAACATCATAAATGTCGGCGATTTTATCATGGCATAAATTGTAGTAGATGGATGATTAAAGCGTCAAAATCTTTTGCCATTTGGAATTTTATGCTTTGCAGTTACCCGCAAGATAAAACTGAAATACATATCTGGATAATCCACATCATAAGCTATTATCTGCTTCATGAGGAATAAATCCTCATGAAGCAGATACGAGACTGGATCACTCTGATACAAAGTACATCCACAGCTTAATCTCTACTTTATAAAATATAGGTTTATATCTATCTAAATGTATCAAAAAGATTCAAAAATAACAGTAAAAACGTAAGCAGTAGATGAAAGTATAATTTTGAGGAAAAATGAGAAAGAAATTTTATCGTTGATGAAGCGAAATAATATGTGTAGCATAGGATAGCAGTAAAAGCAATCGAAATTTATTATAAGAGCGCTTAATTGAAAATGTGGTTTTTTTTTTTTTTTTTTTTTTTCATGGCCAAAGATTATTTGTGCAAATAAGCAAAGTTCCAAATTTTTTATGGCCAAAGGTTATTATGGCCAAAAGTAAGCAAAGTTTCAGATTAAGACCAACTCTTAAAACAACTATAACTTTTGTAGCAGTTGCAAAGGAGACCCATTGCAATATTTATGCCATATTGCACCATCTCTCTCTCGATTGCTACCATTCAATGAGCAGTATTTTCTTGCTGATTTCAATCTATTTTATGATACTGTGCTCCAATAGAAAGAAAAAAAATTATTACAGGATGTCTCGTAAATTCCGTCAAAATTTGTAACCTTTTTGGGATCTTTAAATGGGCTATGTTACCATACTTCTTTTATAGGTTTAACGTTAGATACGTTAGATACGTTTCATTATTACGTAGCTTTAATTAGAAAATTTATGATGCAATTCAAGACAAGATTATGTTATCAAATAATCAAATGTTAAGAAAAAAAAATCTATCAAGAAATTAGCAAATTTATTCAGTACAATCTATGAAATACTTATATACACTTAATTAACCCCAATTATGATTTTATTGAAGTGATCAGTAACATTGATAATTCAGAAGCTGCTATATCCTGTACAACTTTAAATAAATGTAGGGTGGAAAAAAAAATGCAATATGAAATTTCAGATATTTTTCAGTATCACTTACAGATATGATGCTAAGAATATTTGCATTTAAACATAACCTATTAGAGCAACTAAATATTTTTTTTTAATTTAATTACTCATCTATAAGATCAGTAGGTCATTATTTCGTTCAATATATTTTTCCATATTTATGAATCTCTCGAAATTGATACATTTCATTTACACTGTTCTATTCAATTATTTCTTTTCAGTTCTTTTCTTCTGCTCTATTCAACCGAAATTGAAATTATAATATTTAATATTCAATTCTGTTTTTTTTTTTTTTTTTTTTTTGGGTTTTCTTAAACTTTTCCTCAATGTATACGTGTTACGTATGTGATGTGCATGTATGCGTCAAAATAAATTACGTTGTATTGTGTAGTATATGTTATGTATATAGTATATAATATATATGTTGTGTAGTATATTTTCTGATTCTTCATTTGATGGCCATTTTGTCGTAAGCGATCTTTGATTTCATGGATATTTTACGCAAACTTTACCTCTTAATTTATGAATTCCAATATAACATACATTATCTAGAGCGAAATCCTATAGCATTCACAATGAACACAAGTTGATTTATATTTCATTTTCCATGATTCATATTTCTATGATTCATATTTCATTAATTCATTAAAAAAAAAAAAAAAAAAAACATTAATATAACATGCACAAAATCATTAATACTATTACTACTACTACTACTACTACTACTTACAATGATTCCTTTTTAAAAATCATATTTGTTAAAATTAATTAATTTAGTTTAATTTATCAATTATAGCTATTTTTGTGGATTTGAAAAAATTCATCACCATATATTTTGTTATATTTGATACGAAGGAGCATTTATAATGGTGTAAAGTATTCAATAAATGAAAATATGAGGAAAATTCCTTAATTCTTAAATTAATAATGCACAATGATGAGAGAAAAAAAAAGTAGAGAATTAGTTTTGCTGCAAAAAATCACCGAAATCTTTGCTAAATATTAACCTATTTCTATGAAGTATACAAAACAGCACGTGTAAAAAAAAAAATGTTTGCTGAATTTATGAAAAGTACTTCGCAAAATTGCTTTGAGATGAATTTAACAATAATATTTGCTTAGGAAGACATTAAGTAGCAATTTAAAAATGAAATCAGAAACGAGCACCAATAATTTTACTCATATAGCAAATGAAAATTAATCCTTACATATGGTAAAATAGCCTTCTTTTATGCAATGTTTAGATTAATTGTAGAAATGAAATCATAGTTTAATCTTATATTTCCTTTAAAAGCTTGCTTTATTATGAATTCATTTTGTTATGGCTAGTAATTGGTTCTGCAGAAACAATAATAAAAACTGAAAATGAAGGAACAATATTCAAAATCCTGGTAATGTTGTGCCTTTTTTTTTATTAATCATCCTATATTTGTTGATTTTTAGGAATAAAAATCGTTGCAAATGATACATGCATGATACAGTCTCTTACTGAAGCAGCATAAACTAAATTTTGTGCTACAATTTTTTTGATCAAATTAATTGATTAGTTGTTGAACTTCCAAATATGTGATAATTATTTCAAAAATATAATTATTCATAATATCCATATTATCTTTTCACAAAAACATTTCCATTGCAAATGCCATAGAACCATGTGGCTCGTGCTCCATAATTCAACTGTTACAGATTCTCTTAAATTTAAGCAAGAAACAAAATTTTAGATGGCAACAAATTAAATCGAATATTTTGGTGATGAACAGTTTTCTGTTGAAGTCCTAGGAAAACTAGATTAAGCAAAGGAACGTAGTAATTTAAACAAAAAAAAAAAAAAAAAAAAAAAACAGGAAAAATAACAAATGAAATGAAATAGGTAAAAGTAGCAATGTTGTTAGAATTTGAAAAAGGAAAAGAAAAATAAAATCTAAACAAGTAAACAAAAAAGCTAATGGAATTGAAATGAAAAGTTAAGAATGAAAAAATTCCAAAGATTGAACAGTTTTTTAAATTGATTTTGTGTCGCTATTCTTGCTTTGCCACTTCCTCGTAACTTCTCCGGCAACTTAGTGAAAATAAATATTGTGATTCTTGTTTATTTAGCCCTATCATGCATAAAAGTGATTGCAATATTGACAGGTGAACTATTGACAGGTGAACCAATTATAATATTGACAGATGAACTAGAAAGTTATGAGAGAAGATGACACTGTAACTTAAAGTAAGTAAGTCAACTAAAATACAAGAGAATTATTATTGTTATTTAGCTCTATCATGCATAAAAATGTTGTAATGCTTGATTAAATGTTCAGCTTAAACAATCTGCATAATTTATTGACTATATTGTATATGTAAACTAAATAAAATAAATAAAAGCAGTTAAATTTGCAATCAGATGATAATGATAAATACTGTCGGGAAAAGCAAATAAATAATATCATAAATTCATATTTATAATAATGAAATAATTATTTTTATAATTGTTTCGAAATATATTATACTTAATTTACTTATTATATTCAATTAACTATTTAATTATCATTTTTTTAAAGTTATTTTCGATTATAACTGTTATATCTGATGATCTCAGAACTATTTCTTTGTATTATTCATTATTTTTTCACAATTATCACTTTTCTAATTGCCATATTTGGTGATTTCACAATTCTAAATTATTCCATTCATAATTATCTAAATTACCTGGCGATCTTTGATCTCAAAAAAATATTTTGTAAATAAACCAAAGGAAATTGTTTCATTTCATTTTCAGTTCAATATTCAAATCAACATTCGATTGGATTCTTCTTATTAATTGCGAATGATTTCTACTGGTTTATTAAATTATGCTTTTATAAAAATAAACCTATAATAAATTTTAGTATTTCTAAGTAAAACAATAAGCTGCTGCTTCACCATCGGTTAATCCATAAATAAAACAAATAATCTACTTCATCATCTACGTCAGATACCTATAAAATATCCTACAGCACTTTAGATATATACACATATACACACACACACCACACCACACCACACAAAACGCATACACACGTCCAAACATACATGGAAACATTTACCATCATACAAAATACTTTTAACCATTGATCATTTTGCAGTATAGCAAACTTTGTTGCCAAAACATGCAATCATCGATAAATAAACTTCTGAAACCCCAATTAAACCTTTTCTCACATGTTCCACACACATCAATGCTTCCTTATCTCATTGAAATCTTACACGAATGAAAAACCTGTCTTATACTTTTTTTTTTTTTTTTTTTTGTAAACTAAGTACCCTTTTTTGCTCGTCCAAAACTCGATCTCCATTAACCACATTTATAACATTTCTTTATTCTTCGATTCCATCAAAAGGGAATGTTTTAGAATGAAAATATCGTTAAGTTTGTAGAATTTTTTTTTTCCCATACTTCATCATACGAAATCCTGCATTAATAATTGCAAGAGCTAAGTCACTAATAGACCAACAACATTCCTGATGTGCGAAAATTGTAAAAGCTGAAAACAAATCGTAAAATCGAATATAACCATGAAAAAAAACCAATAGCTGATATTACTTGATGCCAAAAATTATACATAACGTGATCCTGCTTGCAATATGAAAATATCTCAAGCATAACAGAAATGACATTTAATTTTCCTAATTCGCTTTCGGAATAGACCATACTTTCAACTTATTTCAGGTGTCACACCATTGGTAGTAGTGGTATCAGTAATATATTATTTGCGAATAGCAAAAGCGACAGCAACAACATTTAACAACATTACAATCATGCTTGAACGATACACTGCACGCTACACATTCAACTGTCATAACTTTTTTTGGATGCATTTTGAAAAATGGATCACGCATAAAAAAATAACCATCGTATGAGTCCTGCTTTGTCAACTTCCAGCGCTCAAACATATGCAACTTGCATCACTGAACCCCTAAATCCTGGTGAAAATGTGTTTGACTTCATGAATCCCCATTACAGATGTAACTGCACACTGCATTCGTGTTCTTCTGTAAAGCGATATGGAAATAGTACAAATGTGAATATAAAATCAGTGATTCCAAACTTCACTTCTAAATTTATGACAGAAAACTTTTTAGAATCACATAGCAAAATGACATAGAAGAGATCTCAAGTTTTGTGCACTAAAATCCTTCTAAATTTATGACAGAAAACTTTAGAATCACAAAGCAAAATGACATAGGAGAGATCTCAAGTTTTGTGTACTAAAATCCAAACTTTCCAGAAATTACATAAAGCAGATACACTAACAGGAATCAGTATATAGTTGCAATGCGAAATAGTAAATAATGTCAAGTATAGTTATTACGATCAAAATAATTCAGCATATAGTTCAAAGTCTTATGTCATACTACTACTTCATTATATTCTTGCAAGTAATAAATCAAATAATCTCTGCTCTAAGTAATGTTACGAAAAACAAGTACATCAAATATATTGGGTGATATTGGGTGATGTGATAAAAAATACAAAACTATGAGTGCAAATGTAAAAAAAGGGTTAAATATGATTGAAACATGACACTTAAAATACAGTAACCAGCATAAGCTGATAACTTTAAAGCAAAATGTGAATAAATGATTAAAACAACGATAAATGATGAATGAACAGGTGCATCAAAGAATGGTTAATTCAGGCTGGGCCCTGCTTTTGAGTTGGAGCCGGTTGTCCTTTCTTGCTCATCAAGTAACGATGAATATGTGGAATTACACCTAAAAATAAATTAGTATTACAAATAATGAACAACAGACATAATTATAAGGAATCATTTAGGCCGAACAAAGTAATACTATATTTCACTACATAAATAATATAAAAATTTTTGCCTTTTCTTCTCCTCTTTCCCCTTTTCTTTCTATCAAAAGAAACGAAAATTTTACGAAAATGTAAATAAACTGAAGCCAAGTAAATTGAAAAAGTCATGGAAACCGACCTCCACCAGCAATTGTAGCTTTTATCAGTGTATCTAGTTCCTCGTCGCCTCGAATTGCCAAATGCAAATGTCTCGGTGTGATCCTTTTCACTTTTAAATCTTTGGAAGCATTGCCTGCCAATTCCAGTACTTCAGCAGTCAAATATTCTAGGATAGCCGCACTGTAAACAGCTGCTGTAGCACCAACACGTCCATGAGATGTAGTTCTGCAATTCAACTTAGACTCTAAAAAACTACTGCGTGGAAAACCTTTTAAAGAATACGATCTATGAGTTACAGAATTGCAAATTCAACTTTCGCAAATTCAAAAACAACAGCTATTATTACTAGGAGGTATATAAAAAGTTTCGCAGTGAATCAACAATCTTGATTTATCAAAAGTTACTATAGCTAGAGCAAAACAAAGAAACTATATGAAAAACATACCTCTGTTTTAAGAAGCGATGAATACGTCCAACGGGAAATTGCAAGCCAGAACGTGCACTTCGTGAGATGACCTTACCCTTGGATTTGCCAGAATCTTTGCCTGCTTTACCTTTGCCTCCAGCCATAATGTTAAGTACTGAAAATTACATGTATTTTCATGCATCAAATAACTTAAATTTCTTTCTAAACGAACAATTATAATTCATTAAAAGTAACATCCGCTACAAATGTATGCATTCTCAACATTAAAAGCAAGAGATAGAAAATTAAAAGAAAAATTACAACTGATAAAACTATTTGAAATATCAATGATATCTCAGCATTCATAAATTATTGTTTAAACACACTAAAGTAATCTCATAAATTCTATTTGAGTACTATCATATTGCATGCAAAAATTTTCAAAGTTTAAACATCACAAAAATATTGCACTAAAAGAAGGACCAAAAAAAATCTTTCATAAATCCAAATTTCATTAAAATAATTTTTGAAGATAACAAAATATGCTAAATTAGGAAGGCTCATAAGTAAGCACGTAAGTATGAGTTTTTTTTTGTTGTTGAGATTTGATGGATTTATTGAAAGATTTCACGTATACCATATAAATTACATTTCTACTTTTATAGCTTTGATTTGTAACATCAAAAGAGTGTCAAAGCTAATAAGGTTACAATTCGTGTAAACTATACTAAATTCTAACAGATATCCTATTCACAAAAAAAAAAAAAAAAAATTTCAATTTACAATTGGATATGATAAAAAAAATTAATATAAACATGATATTTTAAAAATAAGTATGCTAATTTTTTTTGTCAACATAGTTTGTTTTTTTTCGCACGAAAAATTAAATTTGTTAAAAAGTGATAGTTTTTTTTTTCTAATTAAAAATAAATATTTTCAAAATAAAATAATTAGTAAAATCTCTTAACAATTTAACAAATATATCAGGTATGCAAGGAATGAATGACCTAAAACTAAAATACATAAAATACATGCAAAAATATTTCCACAAAACCAAGCGGGAGATAATATTAGTATGCTCTTGCTGTTTGTATGTGTAGTATGCACGTAAAAGAGTATGCTGTTTGTATAACACTCTGCACGTATACGATGAAAACGAAGAAACAAAAGAACGAAAAGTAAGAGAGAGGAGCAATATAGAAGATGAAGAGAGATGAAAGAGAAGAGAAGAGAAAGAATGTATGGGTGTAGCAAAAAAAAAAAAAAAAAGATAGAAAGTAATAGACAAATAATGTTGGTGTTCCCGCCATGACCTTTGTATGAATGATATTGGATCGATATTTGCATATTAGTTTAGAGATTGCCAAAGAGTGGTTATATGATAGTTATAATTTGTTGAAATGTAAATTGTTAATTGATCGAGTGAAATGGAATGATGCTGCTAGAAATGCTATGAAGCGGGAAAATAATTATTGGGAATAAATTACCGGAAAAAATACCGGAAAAAAAACCGGAAAAGAAATTGAATTTTTTCATGTAAATAATAAACTTAAATATAAAAATTTTTCTTTCACATTATTGATTATTTCACTGGTCATTTTATCAATTGAAATGACCAATTGAAATAGTATAATTGAAATTATGGAAGCTTTTGAAACTTGCATATGTACTTCATTTCACTTCATTGATTTATCATTTTCAAAATAAAAATAAACATCTTTTAGGCTAAATGTGAAATAAATGGCTAAAAATGTTGAATGAATCGATTAAGTGGCAATAGTAGTATATATTGGGACAAATTTAAGATTTGCTTATTATTGAGATTTCTACGAAAAACTGGTATTCGGGCAATAAGATATTGATCAGTAAGGGGCAACTTCAACCAATGCACACTGTGTCCATTTATAGAGAATTGGAAAGCTTAAATACTCTATGATTTGGCAAATTGGCAGAACGGGTTCAATATTAGGGAAATGAATGCTGTAAAGGTCACTAAATGACCTTCTATCAATTGAAAGTTGACCTCGGTCAAACATT
Organism: Mansonella perstans; assembly: GCA_037074765.1. Taxonomy (NCBI): domain Eukaryota; kingdom Metazoa; phylum Nematoda; class Chromadorea; order Rhabditida; family Onchocercidae; genus Mansonella; species Mansonella perstans. The sequence goes on from JBAMDO010000112.1 coordinate 65,271, forward strand.
GTTTTTCGTCTAGCGTAAACTATTTCTCAAATTTTGATTTTAGGAATTATTATTACCATATATCTTTTCTGTTTGATTTTTGTTCATAAAAAGGGAACTTTTTAGAGATTTATTATATTTTGAGATATTTTCAAAATGATCATCAATATCTGGTTAATTCAAAAAGAAAATCTCAGAAGCACAATACATCTGGTTAATTCAAAAAGAAAATCTCAGAAGCGCACAATACATCTGGTTAATTGAAAAAGAAAATCTCAGAAGCACAATTTTTTTTTTTCCCCCCCCAGAATGTACGTACATCTTGCACCATTGATTAGTGTTCTGGAAAAATCGATTGACATCTTCTACCGGAAAAGAACTACTCAAACAGTAGCTTGAAATAAAAATTCCTGGTCGTTAGCAGTAAGCCAGTCATATGACCCTTCCGGAGGAAAAGCATCTGACGAAGTTGAACATTATTTGGAGTTCATAAAAGAGACTGTAAGTCTGTAAGTAATAGAGAGTATTACAGGTCCTTTTTAGGTGGGATTTCGCGGACTAAAAGTAATTAGATCAGAAGCAGGAAAAATCTCTGAATGATTCATTTTTGAACCTTTATGCAAGCTATAGTATCTCATACTTCAACTATGCTACACCTTCATAGACTCCATGAAAATACATCAAAGTATATATATATATATCTTTGCATTTTCTGAACAAATGATGAAAATTTCTTACCTGGAAAAGTATAATTTCTAAAATTTAAAACAATCCTTCAAAAAACATACTACTCGATTGATCAAAAAATTTTGTATTGAAGTGATACTGTCTCTCTCTCTCTCTCGTTCCTCCCTAAAATCGATTAATTAACTTAAATGATTTCAATTAACTTTTTGTTATTATCTAATTCATAACCTTTGATCTTATAACTTAAGTTTCTATACAGTATCAATCTATTGCAACGGAAACTTTTATTAACAATCCTATATGTAGTTGTCGTAAAGTTACTCATTTAGTATGTTCAAAGATCATGATGATACTATATCTGAAATATTTGTAAGCAAAATCCACTTAATCTACAATATAAAAGGCTGAGGATCCATGACCTATCATATTTTCTAATTTCGTTCTTTTTTTTTTTGACTCAATCATAAACTTAACTTTCAATTGCTTTCATAATTTGCTTTATTAATCACTTAATACTTTTACTATTGTTCTTGTGTTAAACAAACACACATGCATTTACCATATTGCTATATTAAGTTCTATAATTACTAAGAGTAAAGATGATATAATTGTACATTCGTAATTCCTCCCATCATCAAAAGTAAACCTATCCTCACACATACAATTCAACACGAGAATTCGTCAACGAGAATAAATATTTACGACAAATTTTATCGATTATTTTCAGTTTAATCATCATCAATTCTCAATGAATTGGTCATCAAATTATTGCTCACTTTTACACTAACTTTTTTTCAAAAAAGATTTTCAAATAGTTTATTATCAAAAAATTTTCGACAATCATCAATCAATCTATTTAACAAATATTTTTAGTAATCTTAAATAGAAGATGGGAATATTCAAATATTATTTTCTGGTGAAAAAAAAAAAAAAAATTCATTTACTTTTTGCTTTTATTTTTTTCAACTAGTTCATTTCACTATGAAAAATCAAATATTTTTTTTTTTTTTACAATCAACTACTGCTAGCTTTTTTTAAAAGAAAAATAATCTATTATGATGATTATTCTATTTTCGATGTATAAAACAATAACAAAATGTTTTTTAATAAAATTGTTAAAATTCTTCGTATTTCTTAAACATATTGCTGCTCTCTAAAAAGTGTATACAATTGATTTTCGTTTCGTTATTCAGTGGTAAAGAAAATTAATGTAACTAATGTTAAGTTATATAGAAGTATAATGAATAATTTATAACAAACTCAATAAGAAAACTTATTCTTGTCCATTTCATGCAAATACATTTCTGGAATGTAAAAAATACACCTGCCAATAAATTTTGTGCATAAGATTGATAGATTTTTAAAAAATTGATAAACTTATAAAACTAACATTATGTTTCCGATCGAAATTACATACCTGCTAAATGCATGCCAAATTATTAAAAAAAATTAAATAGATGCGATATACCTATAAGTATTCAATGCTTTACACTTAACTTCGCCCATTGAGATGCACAATCTCTATCTCAAAACTAATACATTTATAAAGGGACAGAATAATTCTTTCAACTTTGCCCTGATTTAATAAGGAAAAACTGAGGTCTACAAGACTTCTTCTTCTGCAAACTAATTGAACCGTTGGAAATAGTGAATAATTTACCTGAAGGTTAGAATTTATCATATTTGGAAGATAAATGAAACAAACACCACATCAATTAGCACTAATGAACTATGACACGGGAACTGCCCTTCACTCATCGAGCTATTCTAACAGCAAACTTATAGTAATATCCCTGAAGTTTCAAATAACCATATATGAACGCATAACATTCATCAGAAAAACCGTAATTCGCTTTTTTACCTTCATTTGTTATTCGACATTTTCACTTCATCGGTGTTAATAACCGAAGTCATATGGTTTACATAGGACTGTGTCTTTTGTTTCTATAAAAAAAAAAAAAAAATCTATAAAACACAGGACACAGTTTATATTCAATTCCCTCTTACAACAAAATTATCGAATATTTCATGATATTTGATTGGAAATCAGCTCTTTACCGCCTTCAAAACGATACTACAAGATAGAAAAATAGGAATGTACGTAGAAAATTCCGTATGTTCATGAAAAACTAGCGAAGTCAAACATAGCAAGTGTAACCAGAAACTGCTCAATTTTTTGTCATTTACCGTTAAAAAAAGAAACACATAATAAGACACATCCACTTAGGAATAGATAGAAAAATCATTCTTAGTATGCAGATAAAAATTCAAAAGGACCACAAAAGAAACAAGCAACAAAAATGTCACGATTCACTGCAAACAATTTGAATTGAATATCAGTATTCTTCGCCTTCGCCTTCACCTTCACCTTCCAATGAATCAATTCCGACCTTCAAAATAGAAATATCTTCAAAAAAGTCCACTAGAAAGCAGTATTTAAATATGAAAGTAAGAATCTCAAAAGCGCCAAAAAAAAACGCTTCCAATAACACATTCAATTCAGAACCAAATAAATGTAATGCTAGAACCTCTTCATAGTCCTTTTCGAGGGCTGCCAGATCTTCTCGCGCTTCTGAAAACTCTCCCTCCTCCATGCCTTCCCCGACATACCAGTGCACGAAAGCTCTCTTTGCGTACATTAAATCAAACTTGTTGTCAAGTCTTGCCCACGCTTCAGCAATTGCTGTAGTATTCGCAAGCATGCAAACAGCGCGAGGCACTTTCGCCAGATCACCTCCAGGAACAACTGTAGGTGGCTGGTAATTTATGCCAACCTAAAAGTAAGCTTCATTCAGCTTTCAGCAGCAAAGTAGTCAAAAGCATATCTCAAAACCTGCTAGACACCAATCAAAAGAACCTACAACCACGATTCACAGATGAGAAAAACCACTTATGGATCAAATACGGTTAACCATGCTTCAACGGAAAGTCTAAGAGCATACCTTGAAACCTGTTGGACACCAGTCAACAAACTGAATGGTACGCTTCGTCTTAATACTCGCAATGGACGCATTAACATCCTTCGGTACAACATCACCACGATAAAGAAGGCATACCGCCATATACTTCCCATGTCGAGGATCGCACTGAAAGATAGGGTTTCTAGGTCTCTTTGAATCTGACAACGCTCTTTTTCTCATTCTCTCACACACAGATACAGACACACACAGTGTACATTTTTCTTTGGCACAACGTACGTCAATCACGCCATTATTGGATCCTCTAAATTCCTTGACTAAGCTGTAAAAAGAATTATTACAGCCTTCACTTACTGTTACATACAACAATCAAATGAAAATTCAGCAAAAAGATATTATGATCGTTTATCAAGTCATTTTTTTAACTAGTAATGCCAAATCTCCCTTATCATGCTTTCTTTCTGTCTTCCCTGCCTCATTTCTGTTTATCCTAAAATTCATTGCTTCCACATCCTACAAGATAAATCCTTAAGCGAGCAGATGCGCAACACAAAAATCATCACCGTCACTTCCTGACTGGAAATGAAGTTTCGATAACATCGGTTTTCCTAATGTTGACACAAAAGTGCGAGAACCATCTTATCATCAATAAAAAAAGATTCTTACTTTAACCATTTGATTGGCTGGCTCAAAGCATGCATTTGTAATGTCTGCTACCGAAAGCGACTCATGGTATGCTTTTTCCGCTGATATAACAGGTGCATAAGTGGCCAAAGGAAAATGAATACGTGGATAAGGTACCAAATTCGTTTGGAATTCTGTTAAATCCACGTTCAAGGCACCGTCGAACCGAAGAGAGGCAGTTATTGACGACACAACCTGCAATAGCAGATATATTCATTATGAATGTAGCATAACATACATGAAACGCATTAATAACTTATCCCGTCCCATCTCTAAATATCTTTGGTAAGCGTATTCTTTATGGACCTTGTAACATCCTACACTTTTCCTGAAATGCTAATGCATTATTTGCCAACCACAATATGACAGAGAAGGAGAATATTTTGTAATATTGCAAGACCTCCATAATATTATATCATGCTGAAAACTTCAGATGACAACGACCAAAAACACAAACATCCTCAATTTCAGTCTACTTATACGATACTATCTTGCCCAATTTTTACAAACCTGCGAAATCAGTCGGTTAAGATTTGTATACGACGGCCTTTCAACATCCAAATTGCGACGACAAATATCATAAATAGCTTCATTATCAACCATAAACGCGCAATCGGAATGCTCAAGAGTAGTATGGGTCGTAAGTATGGAATTGTATGGTTCTACAACAGCGGTAGAAACTTGCGGAGCTGGATATATCGAGAATTCTAATTTGCTCTTTTTACCATAGTCGACAGATAACCGTTCCATCAACAATGATGTGAAACCCGAACCAGTTCCACCACCGAACGAATGGAAAATCAAGAAACCTGAAAAATACATCAAAAGAAAATTAAATCCAAATATCCTATATGCACCCTTCTGTAAACTATATTTAAACAAGATATATTAGTCATACCCTGTAAACCAGTGCAATTCTCAGCCAAACGCCGAATGCGGTCAAGTACCAAATCAATCACTTCTTTTCCAATTGTGTAATGTCCACGTGCATAATTATTTGCAGCATCCTCCTTACCGGTTACCATCTGCTCAGGGTGAAAAAGCTGCTTATATGTCCCGGTTCTGATTTCATCTAAACTTCACATTTTACAGCAACATCGTTCCATCCCACAAAAAAAAGAAAAAATCATTGAATAAAATACTGAACAATAAATACACAATTTAAGGTATAATCTATGTAAATCAACTGTTACACACTTACCTACTACCGTTGGTTCCAAATCGACCATAATTGCCCGTGGAACATGGCGACCAGTGCCCGTTTCTGAAAAGAATGTTGAAAACGAGTCATCAATCTGGCTTTGCTTATCTGATGGCATACGGCCATCAGGTTGAATTCCATGCTCCAGACAAAATAGCTCCCAACAGGCATTTCCAATTTGAACACCAGCTTGGCCAACGTGCACTGATATCACTTCTCGCTAAAAAAAAAAACCTCGTTGATTTCGCCTTGCCGATATCATAACAACTACAACAAAATATTACTTGATTGGTAATACCATATGTTTGGAGTAAATCTTACCTTAGCTTTCACAGCACTTCAACTTGTCAAAGTTAACTGCGACTCATCATATGAATGAGAAAACATACTTCTGTGCTACCTATTTCGAAGGACACAAGCATACATACTTTTTAAATGGGATGAAAAGAACAAACCATATTTGCGTTGAAACCCGATGTTAGGAAGTACTGAGCTGAAATACATGCAATGAATAATGAAAACGATAAACATGAATACTTGACATGACGATAGAAATTAGGCAAAAGGCACAAATTCCCAGATTTCAAATGATTTTCATTGACATAGTCAATCCTTCAGACATGCATGGAATTCATGTCAATTCGCAACAAGTCCTAAGGTCTTACCCCAATCCCCAGAATAACAAAATAACCATGAACGTCTCCCCTTCCACATACTTGACTTTGCTACTCTCAGTAAAAAAAAGTCCTCAAAACTACTATTCAAATTTGTTGCATCAAATATTTGTAAAAATAAAGTCCATTCCACATACACTTCATTTTCTCAGTACTATATATTACTCCCGAATAACTATGACAAAATTCATGTATATCGATATTGAGCTTTGCTGAAAACTCTCCTCCTTACTACAACAATATCACAAAACAATACGAGACTTATTACTTATTAGCATTCCTATTATGTACAAATAGGATCACTGCTGAAAGCATCGAACCAATGAAATTAATTCATGTAGCAACAAAAAACTTCATTAAGACCAAAAAACTATAATTATGTTAATTATAGTTTTAGCAAATTCAATTTTTATAACCAATAAAAGTAATGTTACTTCTCACTTACAACGATGCACTATCATTGCAAAACAAGACTGATACGCATCGATCAGAACCGTCCATCTATATGTTTTAATATTTTGAAATCACCAAGATAATTGCATCATCTATACAAATCAGATGTTGAATAGCCATGACCCAATTCATCTATACAAATCACATTGTTGAATACCCATGACCCAGTAGCTTTTTCCTAGTTAATGTCTGTTAGATAATTGCATCTACACAAATCATATTGTTCAATACCTATGACTCAGTTTTTTTCTGTTTCAGATATTGAATATCCATGACCTAGCTCATCTATATAAATCATATTGTTCAATATCTATGACCTTAGTAGCTTTTTCCCTAATTATTATCTATCAATCTATTAATTGCATCATTCCTACTTATTATCCATAAGAAATCTCAAATAGTAATAGCAAAAATGTTTGACAATTATAACTTTTTTGAATGGTTAAATTGAAAAGATGAAAGTATCTGTTGTTGCATGAGTTGTAGTAATAGTTGTTGTAGTAACCTGGTAACATACATACATACATACATTCAAACAACTATCATAATCTTCCTCTATCATATCATATCCTATCCTATCCTATCCTATCATCATCATCATCATCAAATAGGCCATTATATTGAATAAAGAGTGACATAAAGAGAGAGATGTCTGTCTCTCTCTCCCTCTCTCTCTCTCTCTACTCTATCAATAATTAACCATTATAAAAATATATTGATCTTCTTCCCTTCAACTTACAACTAACCAATATACTACTCTATTCAAAAATTGAAAAGATCTCTTTCTCTCCATCTATCTATCCGTCTATCTGTCTATTCCTCTATTTCTTTCTTTTCCCTTTACCCTCCCTCCCTTCCTCTCCCCCCCCCAATCATCCAATGACAATAACGATCAATGATAAACCTTACATGATGACTCATAAGGAGAGAGAAAGAAAGAAAGAAAGAGAGGGAGAGAGAAAGAGAGAGAAATAAGGAGACATCTAAAATTTATAGTGATCAAAATGGTAGCAATTAATCCCTTCAGACCTTCTTGTCTATCTATCTATCTATCTACCCATCTGTCTGTCTGTCTGTCTGTCTGAAGGACATTTATGTATATATAGAACTAACGAATAACTTTTTTTTTTTTTAAATAGCAGGTAAGACATGTAAGAACAAAAAGAGTCAGAATACAATTGTTAAATCCCGCCAATTATTGCTTATCTATCTATCCATTCATTTCCCTTCTCTTCTTTTTCCCTGTAAACATGCGTGCATTATCTAAAGATAGATTCTCTATTTCTATCAAGAATTAATTCAACAATTATCATCATCATCATCATCATCTTTCTTAGCCATCAACAATGCACTAAATTCATATCATATACATATACTACTACTATTACAGTACGTGCATACTACTACTACTATTACAATACGTGCATACTGCTACTACTATTACAGTACGTGCATACTACTACTACTATTACAGTACGTGCATACTACTACTACTATTACAATACGTGCATACTACTACTACTATTACAGTACGTGCATATATATCGTTTTACGTGCTAATAATAATAATAATAATTGTAAATGTGAAAAGATAAAGAACATATAGAAAAGAATGATTGAATATTAATTAAATGTAAGGAATCAGGTAATAAGCAAAAAGACACGTATTTGAACTAATAAAGAAAAAAAAGAAATAGAATAGAATGAATGAATGAATAGACAGCTCTCTCTCTCTCTCTCATTTAGTTTGTAGAATTGCACGTTAACAGACCCATAAAAAAAGTAACATTTTACATCTCATTTTAAATAATTTTTCTGTTCAAAAAAATTAATTGGCTTAATCGTAAGTTAATATCACTCACGTCAAAATGCTTGACGTAAGTGATATTAACTTTACTTGACTTGACATGACATTGACTTGACCTGATATTACTACATAATTTGCAACCTAACGTATCAGAATAAATCGTATCACAATAAATTTTTCCCCCTCTAAATATAACTTTAAAAAATATCACAATAAGCACTTCAATTATCTTTCATATTTTTCATAAGTTGGGAAATACTTTAATAGCAAAGCAAAGTTGCCATTAACCCGATAAAGTAAGTACTTCATACATAGCCATCATTCATATCTTAAAGATAACAATGCAATTGTATGTAGTAATAATGGTTCAGTTGAAGAGAAATCCACAGAGACAAAAGATACCTTGAAATTTTTTTAAAGTTATAACTCATACACTACTACAATTTACAGCAAATACCACCCTCTCCCCAAAATAGGCCTTCCATTAAAGGCAGGCATATCAAGCCAAGGAAATAATATCAAGAGTTTTTTGAAATATTCTATTGAAACGAGAAATTAACAAGCATATGATATTTTTGTGAAAAACAGTAATGCTGTGTGTGACCTTTATCAAAGTAGCAATATTATAATCGAAATGATAGAACATTGCTCACTTCCATAACCATAAACAGGTTTAGTTCATAGTTATTACTGAAATGAAACAGTGCAGATGTGATCACAACCTTGCACCAATCTAATGTCAAAGTTGTTCCCAAAATTCCACCATTTGCAGTTTCAAGTTCGATTTTCCCTTCACAAATTCATCAGTTCCCCTCTAATACAATGGGTATGGAATTCAAATCATGCCACATACCACATTAAATTCAATCTGACTTAATCGACTATGTGCAATGAAAATCACCAGTGAGAACAAGGGTATTCAAAAGACCATGTTCAAAACACAACCATCTATTTGAAAGTATCACCGAAAAGTTGCACAGATACACAACCAAACACGATAATTCAATAATATCTTTATTTCCCAGATCACAAAGTTCCAAAATGAAATCTATTTCAATCAGTACTATTGATGATTTATAGCTGCTGTCTGTGCAGGATCGCATCAGAGTATCAAAAAAAAAAAAAAAAAAAAAAAAGAAAAAAAAAAAAAAAAAAAATCATTTGAAAAAATTTTCACACACCAAACCTCCACAAGAAACTAACTCAAACAAGACATCTACAATGGCAAATTACAGAAACATAAATCCAATAATATGCATTTTTTTGTTTTTTTTTCCCCAAATATAGCCTCCTTCCCGTAAATGAACATCCATGAACAAATGCGCATGTGCGTCAGTATGCTCACTCTCATGCACATCATTTTCAAAATAAAGACCAAATACATTTCAAGGCTATAACAGTTTGTTAACATTGTTATATAATTTAAAAAAAAAAAAAAAAAAAAAAACAATAATGAAATGCCAACTACTTCTTCCAAGACAGTTTTCTACGACCCCGAGAACCAAGACGTTAATAGCAATAACAACGTGCTACTAAAAGAGGTCGCGATGAAAATATTTGAGAGAGACCATATGAATAACAACAACAATGACGGTGCTTAATATCATGAAAGTACTTGGGAAATATACGACAGTTACTAAATTACAAACTCTTGGAACTACGCACCTTATGCACCAAATTAATAGGAAACTGTTTAGAAAGCATGTTTCGCATTAACTACAATATCATGAATTCATGGATTGCAAAAAATTCAGCCGAATTAAATTTTACGGAGTACCAAGATGGTTAGTTCAAACTTGCTATACTGAGAATAATAACTGACAATTGCAAACGAACATGTAACCAAGAAAGAATTTGGAATGAGGGTACAGTGGGGACCATCAATATGGTATAAAATTGGGTGGCGCCGATACACTTTGAAGACCAGAAACTTGAATGATGCGAGATTCTGCAAACCAAGTATTAACAGTTCTTTCAAGAAATAGTATTTCAAGTTCCTAAGCTGAATAAATGGAGAAAAAAATGATTGCTGACGTTGGCCGAAAGAACTTAGTAATTCAACACAACAAACTTTGTCAAATTAACCTCACACACAGCGGTATTCATTCTTCATTATGCTCCAAGTTAACATCCGATTTGGTCGCACTTTCCACGTCATTTTCGGCTTTCTTTGCAGTTAGAATCTTTTCTTGCAGTTCTGCTAGAACATCTCGAAATGCTCCCCACGAGCTCATCGGAACTGCAATTGATGAACGGCTTCCAGAAATCTGCTTAACCTGGAAATTCGAAGTAAGATGAAGTCGACAAGACGAAACGTAGAGTTTAAACATCTTAGAGTTTAGAACAGCACTAGCAAAGAAAAAACGTCAGAAGTCCGGCCATATAAAATTGCAAGTCAAGAGCTGAGCAGATCTGGCCAGACATATTGATAATAGCAAAATTCGTAGAAAAAATACCTCGGATATACGTACAAAGGTGCCGCGCTCATTATGCCCAACATCAAAATAGAAAATTTTGTTATTGTCGGCACGTACATGCTTCGGTTCAGGTAACTCTAAGTTTGCATCATTCTGCAAAAATGGTACACAGATGAAATTCATATCGTAAAAAATTGCCACTAGAAGTTGCGGGATTTTCAATGTTTCTCTTTTTAATTAAAACGAAACGTAACAACTTACTTCATTAAGATAGCCTTCTGCGTATTTATCAATCAGTTCATTCAGTGCGTCGCGAAGCTGAGTCATGCCAGGTGCAGGTAACGCTATCTATAAGCACATTACAATAAATGATCACCAGTGTTTACTTCACTATAACTTTGCTAGTTCCAAACTTGGAAAAGCCAACTGTGCCGAAATACTCATTTGGAAAACTCACCTGTGAACGAGGACCTGAGCTGCTCCGTGAAACTCTTTGCAAAACACGTAAATAACGCCCCCTTTGGTTTTCCTTAAGACTTAGATAATATTGACGCGATTCGTGAACAATTATTTCTGATTTCAACTGTCCATTTTCACTCACAACCGGCTCCTCACCAGATGCTGCAACATGTGATAAGTTAGATTAGTTCAATATTTTCTTCAAAAGAACATTTTTTTAACTTCTGAAAATTGTAGAAGTCTTCTCCCCTGAAGGCACAAACAGAACCCGACCAACAAGAACTCTAGTCTCCACTGCATTCCCAAAATTATTTTGATAATGTTTTGGGGACTTTGTGCACTTATCTTCACATTAAAAAACTTCAATCCCACAAACTTGACGGAAATAAAATTCGCTCGACCTAATTGTTGATGCAGCGGGTGGAGATATATTTTTGGGCAAGACAGAAGCAATACTGGGAATCAGTAAGTTTCAACATTCACATAATTTTCGAAAAAAATTGAAGTTTACGAAATACCGAGGCCATCAAAGAACTTGACAAATTTATCAAGATGATCACGAAATGCAACTGCTGCGCTCATTGACAGTATCAAACGGCTTTTTCGCCCTCCTAAGCCAACCTAAATTAAATCCTTTATACGATGTGCTGAACATTAAAATGACATGTATTTGAACTGAATCATCAGACGAACAGTTACAAGAAACATACCAACAAAGTTCGGATTAAATAAACACAAAACACTGAATTCTTTCTACCGCACGAAAACATGGTGAATAACTTAATCTTCCGATTCAATTTTCTGAAACAAACTCACTTCCGCCAGCTTGATAAAACGACCTCGGCTATTCTGCTTGACATCAACATAAAATCGTTTACTCTGCACCTGAAGCATTTTGCTTGCAAGTTCTTGCTCTCCATGCGGAGGGTGCCGATCATCACCACTACTACCGTCTGACATCGCCAATTGACAAGATGATAACTACAACAGGATTGCTAAAACTACAAGTGATAACATATATATGATAGAGAAACAATCCTAAAATACCTATAAACACGAGCCTGCAAGTAAAAGCACAAACTCCTCCCATAAGAAGAAATCACACGTAACTGAATGCAATTACTGTCTTAGGTCTATGTGATGTAGCGTAAAGATAAAATTACTTCCATCGAGTGTAAAAAAAAAATGAGTGAAATCTGCGAAAAAGCAAAGGATTAACTAGAACGCTTGCGCACTAACATCACCAGCTAACCTTTCGGAATGATCTTAGTATGCAGTAACTATTCAGGATATGTATTACGATACGACCCTATAATTCTTATAGTACAATTAATCAAAGCTAATTTCATTGAATAATAATCAAGATTGCAAAGATGCGCTTATGTAATCTAGGAAACATCTAATCTTCCAAAGTTATCATACTTGATGACTAGTAAAATGCGTTTTCAAGTGAAACAACCCCTATGTCACTTCCTTAACACTGTAGCAGCAGAAATGTTGCGATTCAAGATTAACATACCAGACCAATATATACTGGGGCGCAATCTGTCCAGCAACCGAGGCACCAACCAAAACGTACCACTCCGAGATCTTTTCTGAACTCCTCTACCTCTGCAAACACAAATGAAAGGAAATTCCATCACTTCTCACCCAGCACTATGGTTCACGAAATCTTTCTTTCTAAATTGCAAAAATTCATGGGGAACAAGGAACCGAAACTCAAGATATCTCATACATGAACCTACCACTAATATGTATATAAATATGAAATTCATTCTAGCGCCTATTTAAGAAATATTTGAGAGAAGATATCACAATTAACATTGATCTATCTTACTGGCAAAGGGCCAATATTCACTGTCATGTATATAACATAAAACTTGGAATTTAAAATTTCACAGAGTTGGGTAAGTCGAGCAATTAGGAATAATATTAAATGAACTGATATGAAAAGTGATTCTCCACTACTGAAAGAAAGAAATTACACTGCTTTTATTTCTAATCAAATAAGAATTCTAGATTATGTTTCCTCATAATAGCCTACATTTTTGTCTCCCCCGTCCCCGTCCCTCTCCCATCCCTCCTCCCACTCGGGATATAAGCATGAATACACCAAATCAGCTTGCCAAAACGCGGTCAAGTATCAGCAGTGAACGGATACGACGCCATTAATAGATACTGTACATGTGATCAATGCTCCTTATGAGAGTTCAATAACAACAAACAAAGGACATGCGAAGGACACAACAACATCAGCGCTGTCGCGCCCATTCGGTAAACAAATCACGAGTCACCGCGGAAACTTCCTTCTTCCATTCCCCCGCCCTCTCCCATTCCCACTCACCTATTCTCAACATATCTAAACATCGTCCCCCACAATTAACAAAGCTAGATTTAGGCTATGCATCTGCTGCATACGTAATCAACTGTGACTTATCCAAAAAATTCGGACATTCAAGCAGTACTACGTTCGAGCATTGCATTGTTCGAGCAGTTGACTCTCTTTGAAAATTCAATTTATTCTTCTCTTACAAAATATCTATAGCTACTGTTGTTGGTAGAAAGGCAGATATGATTAATATGATTTAGTATAGGCTCCTACAACTTGGAAATTTTTATGAGAGTTTTTTGTTAAATGGGATAGATAATACAACGATGAAATCTTTCAAAATCATTGCTAAATTTAAGGGAATTTATACCATTCACTTCCTATTTTCTACAACGTTGAATCTATATATTGTATACAAAGTATGGCATTCTTTGCAATAACACATCCTTACTTTCATACATTCCGTAAAATGCATCATTCTAAGACGTGACAAAACCAATTACACAGCTTTAGGCCTTCGCGCGATTTGCGTAATTACAGGTTCAGGCCTTCGTGCAAACCAATTACAGCTTTAGGCTTTTGTGCAAACCAATTACAGCTTTAGGCCTTCATACAATTTGATTCGTTGATTTAGATTGAGAAACTCTGACATACAAAGACAGTAACTGATAGAATGAATAGTGCAGAGGAATGTTGATATTCATTGGAACAAAACAATGTCATATATCATTTTGAATTGATTCTGCATGAGTACCATTTTTACTAGAAACGATGATGGCCAAATTCACAATTTATCTTTCACTGCATATTATAAAACTTCTCATATAACTTTCTTTAATTTGATAGTTACAAAAGAAGTTGAGGGATGATTGTTTAAAAGGTGATGACCATTGTTGTTGATAAAATCTGCACTACTTTTTCAATATGACATTCCATGTGATATGGCAAGATGTATGATAGATATATTTTTTGTTGTAGGCCTTGACATTTTTGACCCTCTCAATGAATCGCATACAGGTAACAATAATCAAGATTTTTAACACCCATAAATGCCTATATTCTTTAAATTCGTTCATTCGTCGGTTTAATCAATTATCACAACTCACTTAAAATAATAGAATTCAGCTTTCATTTTCTAGCGCTGACAGCAATCTGTTCACAAAAACAAAAACATAAGCTTTAAATGATTTAGGAAGTATGAAGCAGCAGCTTTCATTAATGCCAAGTCCATTCATATATTTAATCTTTTGCTAAGATATTACAATTTATACTTCACAATTATCATAGCATAGGTATTCGAATTATAATTACAATCTTGGCAATTATTTTTTACAGTAATGATTCTCCACAGTGGACAAGAATCATAGATTAAAAATAGGCTTTGCTGTAATATTTGTTATCATGAAATTCCACAAAATGACACATAAGCGTGTCTAGATCGACAAGCAATACTTTTACTGGCAATCTGATGTTGCAAAGAAAGTTATTTTACTTTACTAATGAACTTCATAGCTAGTGAACTTCAGCACTTATTAGTTATGTTAGCAGATAAATCTCACAAAGCCAATTGAATCATACATCAAAACTAATTTTGCAAAATCGTTTCTCATTGAAATAACCTTTAATAAAAGTAATATTTCCAACAATGTAGAAGTAGTTTATATGTATGTGACCTCAATAATTAATTAACTCTATATCCATTAGATGTTCTTTACACGAACAATTTCTGTCTTTATTTTGCTGATTGCTTCGGAAAAAACGAAGCAATATTGCTATTGCTTTAGGTAATTCCTCGAAATATTTATCATCAACACTTACAGATATGATGGAAATATAATAGTTTTTAAAATCAAGAAAACTTGTCAAAAATCCTTGTGGATATCATATTTGCTGATTACACGCTATATTACACACAAATCATAGGTGTCACTAAAACACTGAGTAATATCAATTTTTGAAATAGAAAAATTAAATGTCAGTGCAATATTACACATTTTTGGATGCTATATAGTTATAGAGAATACCAAATCTTTGTTAAACAATAACGCGTTTTCTGCCGAAATTTTAAAATCCGCACATTGTCGAAAATTCAAAATCCTTTGAAGCAGAGTTTTGAGTCAAAGCGCTTAACATCGACAAAGAAATGAACTGCTCACTTTAGTGGCCTAGAGCCACGAAACTCCTAAAAAGTGGAATTAAGAAGAAGACAGCAAGATTCTACGAATTCAATAAGTTACACTGAGTACATCACATCTGTTGGATTTCTAAATTGGAAAATTTATGGTTTTATAGGGATAGTCTAATATAAAATAATTCAAATTATCACGATTATATTTTGTATCTTTAAATAGTGGAGTCGTGAAACATAAAATGTATGACGATGGTAAAAATTACTCAAATCATTAGATAGATCGAAAATGAAAAAAAAAACGTGTTTCAAAATGTACTCATAGCATTTCCACGGCAAAGATTCAGGAACTACTGTGGTACCAAGGACCACCAGATGTATCCAAAATACATGAAAATGTCAGGATTAGATGAAAATTGCATTTGCACAAATAGGAATTGCTGGTTATTCCCAGTTCTAGCAGAGTAGAAGAATAAGATTCTTCGTCTTAATGCCAAATTACAAATTACAAATATTGTTTTCATATATAATGGTGAATACCAACTGGATAGAGAATGTATCATTTTTGTATTGGTATGTCTTAAATTACACCGCGGTTATGTTTTATAATTATGAGATGAAAATGTTTAAATCATCTTTTTATTATCTCTAATCAAATCTAATCTGGACATCCCAATGAAGTGGTGATGTTGCAGTATGTCGCAGATGGTCATATACAGATACATGGGTAAACTAACAGCCAACCAGCAAATTAAAAGTGATTTAAAAATATTGAAAAATCAGGTTGCTGGACATTTTTGGCAATTTTGCATAACAATTATTATGGAATTAAATTTGGCATAAAAATTTCCTAACATTTAAGAAAACCTTTTCACGGAAATAAATTGATTACCGAATATCAGATGGAAAAAAGAACCAAACAGTTTTTTTGGGAGAACATCTCTTGAAAAATTGCCTCAATAGCTGCAATGGCAATACTTGGATGAAATAATTTATTTATTTAAATGAAGTTTCGAATTAAAAAATTTCTTTCCAACAAGTTTCATTTTGAATAGTTTTGAATAAAACGCAAATTATGCGCCCATTTGTAGAAACATGCAAAAACACTGGTAGTGTCGGGAAAAATCGAAATAAATTATATTACGAATTTACATTATAATAGTTATGAGATAATAATGTTTTATAAATGATTCGGGACATTATATTATATTTAATTTACTACTTAATCACTATTTTCTCAGAATTACTTCCTTTTTCTAATTGTCATACGCGGTGACTTCAGAAGTCTAAATTATTTTCTTTTTAATTATTATATTGGCAATTCCTGACCTCTAATGTGTTTCAATTTGATTGGTTAAAACTTTTAAACATTCTGTTATAAGTTATAGGAAATTTTTTTTGTATGTTATATTCAATTCAGTACTCAATTTCTTCAATTCAGTCTTATTCAGTTACGATAGTTTATTCAGTTCTGTTCAAAATTAATTAAATTCTATGCGGTTTGTAAAATTTTATTTGTACCAATCATAATTTATCTATATGTTCCTATTAAATAGCAAAGGAAATTTTATCAATTATTTGCGCTAATCAATTTTGACAAATAAAATTTTTATGGAAAAAATTTATTGATTTAAATTTAATTCTTTGTGAATATTGAGAAATCAATGGAAAATAATTTATTGCTATGAAAACTTTTATGAATTTCTTTTATTTCTTTCTTACATTATTTATTACATCTTTTCTACTTCATCAACAATATCGAAAATAGTGAAGGAAGAAAATGTTGAAATTTGAGAAAGAAATGACAATTTAGATCTTACAACGATTTCTTGCAATCGGTTACAGAAAAGCTTACATGGCAGGTGCGCACAATAAAGTGGGGAAATAGCCAACATAGGGGAAAGATGGGGGAAAGATTGGCAAGATTCGATACGTATTTGATGATATATCAGGTATACAGGTATACAGGTAATATGAATGTATCTAGACGACGAATCGTTTCTCATTTCTTCTTTACATTAATAAATAATTTTTAAGTTGTTGAAAATATTCTCTTCATTTTCTTTAATATTATTATTTTCCATTGTTGGCATTTGAAGCCAATAAGTCAAATCATTTAATAATGGTACAAGATGATGTTTCATTATTTGTATTTATGTGGACATTATCATAGATGTTTGAATTTTAGGATAATTGCAGATAATAGTTCATGATAAAGTTTCGCACATCCAACTGGAATGTGGAGCGAACCCGACTTTCCATATTCAGAAATCGAGTCGGCATACCGACCGACACTGACATGGCAACGTCGTCTGCCACGATTTCCACTTCCTTATGTTCGACCATCAGACATGCCACCACCATTTATGAAACCAGATATAAATATGATACGTATGGGTATTCCTCCACCATTTCGTATGCCAAGGATACCACTTGAACTTGTGACACCACATGCAGGTTGGTTTTCTTTTTTTTTTTATAATCGAGTAGAATTAGTTAAGTACTGATAGATACATTGTATATCACTCCTTTGTACAAAAATAAAAACAAGTCTTCATGCCTGTACTGTTTGGTTATCATTATCGTTCAGTTTTATTGGTTTTTATTGTTCCGTTATTTTGCAACAACTAACTACATTATTTCCATTAAACTTAGAAATTAGTTGTAGTATCTGAGTGAATTCTGGTAGGCATATTGTGTATCAGTTACTGTGCAACAGGGAATTGAGCATTATATCTCTGACTGTAGTGGATCAGATTTTTACGCAGCCAGTTTGTGCAGAAAGATTGTTTACTTCAGAGGTCGTTTAGTTTCAGCTTCAGTTCATTCTTAGTCAGAAATCATAGCTATTTAGTAGAAATGAACTGTTCAATGGAGCGAACGTGATTTTGTAGTAGCACATTGAAACAGAAGAAAATGTTCATGAAGCAGGCAAAGGAGAGATGAAAAGATTTGATGCAATGATTAGTCTTTTTCCAGGTCCAGGAATGCCACCTCCACCGCTGCGTCCCGTACGACCTCCCAACGTACCGTTATACCAAGATTTTTCTGCACCCCCGCGTCCTACACCAATAAATATCAGTGTTCAAACCTCAGCGCTAAAATGTAACATAGAATGGAAAGCACCAGCGGTCGCAAGTTCGTACTCCGTGAAATCACCTTAAAGCTTTTCTTGGAGGTTTTGTATCGTTGGTATTCTGGGATCTGGATTGTTAAAGGGAATGATTTGTTAATTAGTCGGCATTAGAAATGTTCAATCAGGCAGTAAGGATAGGGTGAGTGAAGAAATCAGGGAATAAATAAAACTATATTGTAATTATAAGACTATATGTATGTGCTGAGGATCCCAATTAGTCTCAATATTCAGCGCCTTTATATATCATATGGGATAAGACGTCACTTATTATTCGTTTTGATTACTATGACAGTTGTAAATCAATTTTAGAAACGCTGAAATATTCTTTCAAACTGGAAGTCTGGGAAGGGGTTAAGTGCGACACTTATGATTTTCCGGCGCACATCTTATCGTACAAGTTAAGAACTACACCAGGTACAGTATATAAGGTAGGCAGTACTTTTAAATATTATGACTTGCAAACCGTAGTAGAGCCATGTTTTGATTGGTATATTACGAGCTGAGAATATTTGGGCTTGCTGTAATACTGATTGAGCATTACTGATGTGAAAGAGTTTTTTTTAATAAGATTTGAAACCATGTCATCATTTACATTGAATAAAATTCAGATAATTTAAAGCATAATCTAAGTTTGATTTAGTCCCTTATATTGTGCTTGAAGATGTGTGAATGATTTGTTTTTACAGTTATTTAATTCGTTTCACTCGCGAAACTCTCATAATATTTTAATTACTAATTTTTGTCATTTTTCCCAACAGTTTTGCTCTCTTCATATATTAGAAAAGTGTCATTGATATATTCATTTTCGTTTATGTACCTTCAGGATCCATCTAAGTTTACTGTTCCATTGGTATCATTTTTCAGCTTGAGTTATCCGCACGTGATGCAAACAATACTGTTGTTGCTCTTGGAACGACTTGCATGAAATCAGGTTCGTGATTATGTTGGAAAGTGATTTGTGAGCATATAAGAGATGGTGTCAAGTTTACTGAAAGAAAAGTAATGGTTTCGCAGTGATAGTGTATTTTAGTTTTCTCAGCGGAAGAAATGCAAGCGCTTTACAAGAAGTCTTTGGATTTCGTAGGGACAGTTATGCATTCGTTCCGCTTCCTTTATCGTTGCAAGCCAAAGATCTATTATGACGATATACAGGTATTCAGATTGATGATCTTTACAGCATACCGCAGCTTTATTAGCATTATGTGGTAAATAGTTTAAAGTGTCTAGAATTACTTATATGGTAGTACTTTGTGGTTATGCTATGGTGGAATTTCATTCTTACGCTGTTAATTGTTATATTTAACTGCAGAATTTTTAGTAAACTCTTAAAGTACTAAGGCGAGTTCAATTTTCTGATAAATTCGTTTTATATACGGGATTTTTGTTAGTTTCACCGTGGTGGAATAATGGAAAAGTATATGAAAGATAATAATGGTCAGGCAGCCTCCTCAATTAATGGTGCTATAAGCGGTAAGTTTATATTTTATGTAGGTGACAGCAGTTACAGAAATATTTGTTTTGTGAGAAATTGCTTTGCACACTTAGAAGGAGTGCTGCTGTTGTATATTGCAAAAAGACTGTGGTGTCCATATTTGTGATATGCCATAAGAATTTGTTTGGAAACGAAGTTATCATTGCGATTCCTTTACGTTATAAGAAGTGTCTACTAACGAACAGTGGAGATATTGTGTTTACTTTTTATGCTCTAATTATAATTATAGGTCTATTTTTTTCCGCACGACTACTGCCTGATGGAAGTTTGCCAACTCATTCGCCCTTTGGCAATATTCGAATGTTAGTGCCAGCAATGACACTTCTTGATCCAGCTCGTGTAAATATGTATTTCTGCGATTTCTATTGCAACTATATAACTCATTATGTTACAATTGTAATCTGCGAGAAGCATTCAGATGTGAGTTATGTCCATATCCGTTTATTATTTTTGTGAGATTCATCGGGTACTCAAATAAGATTTCACTTTCATTCCTTTTCATGCTATTGTTTACTAGAATTATCATCAACGCTTTGCTAAAGATCTGCTGTTTCAGACTGATATTTTTTGTATGCAGCGTTTGATTAAGTTGACTCCGGATTCCAATCCATTTTTACGGATTGTATTCAGACCTCCAATGTTCGAGCCCGAATTTTGGGTAAATAAAAATGTTTGGGTAGAGATATATTATACAGAAAATATACCATTGAACTGGGGTCGGTTTGATGCAATCACCGCAACCGGTGCAGGCACATCACGTGTAGGAGGTTTACCGCATAATAAGGTTTGCTCCTTATGGGAATAGTTCTAGAATATTTCTTTTTCTTCTAAAAAATAGTAACTTTCTACGACTTTTTCCTGTCTTAATGGAAACATCAGTTAGGCAATCGCTGAGTCTTCAACTTTTCTAAATGTCATTCAGAAGCAGTATGTGAATCGATACATGAATTATTTTTGATTGTTTCCGTTGAATACCATTTTAGCAGTGTCAGATGTGCAATTTATATCCACAGAAAAATAGTTCCACTGCTAAAATTGCATCAACGAAGCTTAATTCTACATTTGAATTGCTTCTACATCTGGAACATAAAAGATTTGGTAATGAAAACATAAGTGAGTCAGCTGATTTGATCGAGACAATCTGTTCTATCGTCGACTCTGTGGTTGAGCAATGCTCACAGGATACAGAGAATGAATGCAATAAACAGGTGAAAAGCGATGATTGATTCTTGTAGATAAGCTAATTTTCTGTCGATAAATAGATGTGGAAGTTGATGGACGTAACAGATGCCTAACATTCAATACTTATTGGACATCCTAGCATTCAGTACCATCATTTAGATATAAGAATAAGATTTTAATTAGACGTAGGGAGACTTCGTGCTAGGCAAATAATTGTGATAAGGAGAGATCATTCTGTAATTTTTATTAGGATAGTTTCATTGCCATTAATAAAAGCCAAATTAGTAATTTTGGGATTTACAGGAAAACGACAGTGAAGGAAGGAAAAAAAGGAGACTAGAGTCACCTGAAGAAATTATGCAACGTCTTGATGCGCAAGATTTATGTGAGGAGATGCAAGATGTTAAAAAATGTCTAAAAACATTCGTTGATAGTATGGGTGATGGCATATCAAAGATTGAACGTTTGTTGAATGATGCAAGGCAGTTTTCAATGAGCTCAACATTTTTGTCACAAAATTGTCTTGTGCGATAGCTTCAATTGTTATACTTTATTTTAATTTATTTCCGGATCTCAGATAGAGTAATATGTTAAAGAAGAAGCTGAAATGGCTTAATATGACTGTATTATCATCCATCATCTGAATTAATAGGGCATATTTATTCGAGCTGTACATTTCTTGTTTATGCTGACCTAATTGATAGAATAGCTTTAGCTGGAATGTAATTTTGCGTTAATGTTGGAAGCGTTTGTTATCATTCACTGTGCTTATCATATTCCTGTTTTTATGCATGTCTATGTTATCACTCTCTGATCTCACCAGAAGCTGATTTTAACTTCGTTTTTGAACAGCATTGTCCAGCATCATTAGGCAGTCCATTTTTATCAGTTTGACATGTTTCCACTTCCATAGGTTTTTGCTTGGCATTTTGATAAAATTCCTATTTATGCTTATCCATATTGATCAGTTTGTTCAGATTGCAACCACTAAATTAGTGGACCACTTGTAGTCGAATTGGAAAATGTATTCATGCTTATTCATACCTTCAAACATCGCATTTTTGATTTTATCTGAACTAACTGAGTGGTGAGTTGTCTTAAATGAGTGAAAATCATATGGCGTTATTATTATGGACGCTTAAGTGATTACTACTTGTGATTTTAGTACCTGATATGTTTCTCAATGTTAATGGCGATACTTCCTGATTTGCCTTAGGTTATACCCAGTAATAAGTGACCCATAAATTGCGTTGTTTGTATCTGATGAAAGTGAGCGCTTCCCTTAAGTTCATTTAATTTTTTTTTCATTTTGAAGTTATGAAGTGGAATTTTTGAAATCAGGGGAGTAATAGTTACTGTATGAAGAGTATTCTTCATAGTATTCTTTTTAATTTTGTGAATATATTTATCTTTTCATATGAGATCATTTAAACTCGTTTTTTTCACATCATACAACATCGTGTTGCATAATTTGATTAAAAGAACAAGAAAGTTAGCAAATACTTTTCAATACAGTAACTCTCTTGAATAGTAAGATATATGCTAGCTGTGGGATACAGTAGGCTAGTGTAACTAAGTGTAGTAAAAGATCTTAGGTAGGTATAGTTATAATTCAGAATGTTTGCTAATTTTTTTACTTTTAAAAGAATGGAGAACGAGGGATCAGTGAATTGTTTATCTCTTTCACTAATAATAGCGCCATCTGTCTGTATTTTTGATTATATGTTAGTTATGCTGTTTGACATTGTTTTGTATGTTTTTATTTTACTGTTGAGTTCAATTATTATATTGTTGCTTGTTTTTAAATTGCCTTAGACCAAATGTGCCTTATTATAATTATTATCAATGTTTCTGTTATACTATGTGAGATGTTATGGAGGTCAACTCAAGTAAAATGATTTATACATTTGCATCATTTCATTTAAAAAAAAAAAAAAAAAAAATTGACTTGATCTCTTGTACATTATGCATTAAATTTATCTATTAGCATTATTTGGTTTTCTTCCTAATTATTTATACGGGACATATTATGAACTAAATCATAGTTTGATTTAGATCGTATACTTTGATTATGCCGAGATCTTCATGTATTCATTATTTCCTTTTTTTTTTTTTTTCTCCTATTCACTTTGTGATTGGAAGAATGGATGTAGTGGAAAGGAAAAGATATTTTTAAATTTTGATTTGTGATGGAAAAAAAAAAAAAAAAAAAAAAAGTGGTGTAATGAATAAAGAAGAATATTTTTAAAATAAACCTGAAATAACTTTCAAAAATTAGTAACAATAAAAAGAAAATCTCAAGATGTATTGTACTATTTATATTGCATTGGATTGGAAAGGTAGCTGTATCAAAGACATTAAATTATTCATATATCTAATCGTATATAATGATGGAATCATGAGCAATTTTAACAACATCTTTGATATCATATATTTTATCGCCATAATTATTTTTTCTTGCTTAACATTAAATCATATATCTGTAAAATAGACTGGTATTACTTCATATTAAAAGGTATTTCTTGAAATATTTAGCAAATGAAATAAGCGTTGCATTTTTTTTTTTTTTTTTTAAAAAAAAGCAATGATATCCTTTTATCGTCGTACCGTTGTTGCTTCGTTATCGTTGCTTATTAGGCAAATTATGGTCACAAATCTTTATGACCTAAATATTGCAGGAAATTTAATCTATATGAGTTGTACAGAGCTTATGGAATGGGCAATTGGAAATGGTGCTCAGCATTTTGGTATCGATATTAGGGATTGTTCAAATGAAAATGGGAAGGGGTTGTTTGCAACAACAGACTTTCGAGAAAATGAAACAATAATATGCATACCAGTCGAAATTATCATCACTGCTGGATTTGTTGCTGAAATGACAGATTATTGTGATTTTTTCAAAAGGTTCAAGTTTGATCTAAAAACGACAGTCATTATATTGCTGGAAAAGACAATAAATAATGGAGATGCCAACGGAACTGGTGCTAATTTAGTTGGGATTACCATGGATTTTTTCCAGTTTAATCACTTTGAAGGTTTGAAACAAATCAAACTATTAGACATTGCATATACGACAAAAGATACGTCTATAAATCTAGTCGAAGAAAGCATATATTTAAGAAACAATGGTCATTTACAAGTGGTGTAGTAAAAGAATCTCTTAACTACTAAATGTATCATAAAAGGAAAGCAGATAGTTTCATCATTTCAATTCAGGTATTGATTAATCATTTTAGACATCGCTTAAAACCATTCGAAGCACTAGTGTATTTCTTCTTAGTAGAGAAAGAACAGAATTCGAAATGGGCTCCTTATTTGAAAATGCTTCCAAAGTCGTTCTCAACACCAGCTTTTTTACATCCATATTTGGTACCAGGAGATTTTCCATATTCTTCAAGAAAGCAATGGTATACGCAGAAGAACGAATTGAAGATGATGTATGAAAAGGTATACTTTCATTATTAGATTTTTTCCTTTAGTAAGGAAGACCCTTTTACTTTTCCCATTGTTCTGCTATAATGCATAAATAATTTTCTTGTTATTTATACCCATTCATAAAATTAGAATTCATTTGAAATTAGATAAGATCACAGCTCAAATCCAGGCCAGATTTGTATGAAAGGGACTGCAATAGAACTCATTTCGCATTATTGTTTTTGTTCGTAGTTTGTGACGATATTAGCAGACAATACGATATGGGATCATTTTTTGTGGGCTTGGCATGTTGTAAATACTAGATGCATATATCGTGATAACAAGCCTCATCCACTGATTGACAATACTAATGGCGATTCAATTGCAGTTGTACCTCTTATCGACATGTTGAATCACTGTAACGATAGTAAGGTATCATCTGCTTCTTCACTTCATATATTTCACTGTGCTTAAGTCATTTACGTTAATCCGTCAATTGATTTTAATTAATCTCGCAATTTGTCTTAGTTAATGGGTGAATGTTCCTTTCAAAAATTGAAAAAATCGATTTTTCAAGATGATATTACTAAAATATTCTGTTATTTAGTGTTGCGCACTTTGGGATAGCAAATTGAATGTATATAAAGTGATTGTTACTCGGCCTATCCACAAAGGAGAACAGATATTCATCTGTTACGGCAGTCATACAAATGGATCATTGTGGATTGAATATGGTTTTTACCTGAAAGACAATATCTGCAACAAAATTGAAATCTCACTTGGTTAGTTTAATTTGAACATTACTAACAACAACGATATTTATTCAATTGTTCTTTGTCATCTCGTTAAGAAAATTGCAAGGTTTCCTTTGCTACAAATAATTTAAACTGTGGCACAGTGGCAAACTAAAGAATATTTGGCTGTAGTGGATGGAAAATGTTTATATAAAGTGAATCGTTTTTAGGAACATAAAATAGTGATTTCTACCGGTGGATCGTTTTGAATTTATGATTTTTAACACGAATCAATAAATAAAAAAAATTAGCGGGACACATTTTCTTGCTCAGCTTATCAGTTCATTATAGTATAATACATTTTTAGAAGACTTTATGCGACTTGCGAACGCTGCTGGATTCATTTTCTCAGACTTACATAGAAAAGTAATTCTTCAAGCAAATTTTCCATGGTAATCTTTTTGTTTTGTATATCTGCCCTTTTGTTATTTCACTTGTTTACTAACTTCATACACAATATATGCCTTCAGTTCGTTTATGAAAATCTATCGATTGTCAAATCTTAGTGATAAATTTCAGCTCTATATACGCCAGTGACGTGAAGCCAAATTTTGGATTCAAAGCAAATCTAGCACTGCTGAAAATGAGTTATTCAAAACTGTAAGTCCCGACAACACTTTTAGCGTTGTTTCTGTTCGGTTCATTGGGTCATCTTCATTTTTTGTTTCTTGAATCCTTATTTACAGGTCTCTGTAACCTTCCCAGATTTGAGTTATAAGTTTAATTTTTTTAAGCATGAGATCTGAAATTCAATGAATCACATTCTATTCTCCAAAAACATTTCTGGATTGATGAGTGTAAAAATCACCTTTTAAAAATCTGTGACGAAGTGATTCTTAATAGTTTCTATATAAGTGCAGGAAGCAGTGGAGGAAGTTGATCTATGAAGAAACAGAAGCTGTAACAGAGGATAATGTTCTAGTGATTATACAGTTGCTGCACGATGAAATGATTAAAGATGGGAAGAAAGCAGTTCAAGAAACACAGTGGTTGTGGAATGAGCAGATTGCGCTACTTCATTCTTTGCTTAACACTGATTTCTGTTACTCGGACTGATCTTGCCTTACGGTGAATCGTCTGTTGGAGATTCACTGTGGCTTTTGTTTTAGAATCATGAAATGGCTTGAAGTCTTGAAGGAAACTTTGTTTCCTGCTTGCAGATGGAAAACTGTCCCAACCAATCGCTCATATTTAAGACACCATGGTGATTAATAATCTACATCGCACCTATAAAACATTTCAGTACTTTCTGAATTGTAAGTATTGAATTGATAATAAAAGAAGTCATTTAATGCTAACGTAGTTGCACGGTTCGGAGTGACTATCAAAGATATTAACCACCATGAATCTAGGTATCCATTATGCCCGCAGAGAACCAGTAATAAGACAAAAATCTTGAGCAACCAAATTGTCAAGTAAACATATGTGTTTTACGAGACTGAATAGAAGACTGAAAATCCAAATTACTCAGGTGATCATTTTTTCCCTATATAGCCATTACAGTTTCAAGAAGGGTTTAAAAACACTCAAGCGTTTTGCAGAGAAATTTTTTCATATCAGTACATAATTAACAAGCAAAAGCAATTCTGAAAAAAACTATCTTCAAGCCACTTCCGCGACCTGTTTGTTTTTCGCCATGAGGTCAACCAAAATCGATACCTTTGTTGCAGTGCCACAGCAAATATAGCTTTGGGCCGTAAGAGTTTGCAAGTGAGACAATGAAACGACAGAACTGCAGTTTAATATGGGTTACTCAAAAATCCCTATATTAATTACTGCTGAAAATTATATAAGCAAGAATTTTTAAACATTTATTAAGAACTAGTGTCAACAATATAAAAATAGGACTGTGGACGTATAACTAAACGTGACCAATCATAATTATAAATATCGGAAGCTTCTTTGGTCTTGACTAACAGAAATGCGCTAATTAATATGTTTATTAATTTTACGTTTCATGAAATTATGTCTCTCGTAAGGAGCATCTTTACTGAAGCTATTGTTAAGTCTACGCCACAACCTTCTTGAGAACTCCAACCTCTGAATTCAAAAATGGAATGCAGCGAATCTAACAAATTCATGGATTTCTTGTATTCACAAAAAAAATTTAAAAAATCCTTTTCACCGGATTTGTAACGTCTGATCTTTATCACTTGGTAACTTCTTGCATCACATAATAAAACGGAGTGAAAGGCATTATGCAGGACCTTAGCGCTTGATAAACACTCCATATCAATGAAATAGATAATTACTTTTTTTTGACTAAGTACTAAATTTCAAGCTTGATTAGCTCGCTATCTGAACAATGTTACATTGTTCTTCGGTAAACAAACTTGGCAAATACACTACTAAGAGAACATATGTTGAAACACTCCTAGTGGTTTTGGTGACATACTGAGTAGCTAAAAACATTATTACTACCAAAGTTATGGACAATGCTTTGCAAAGAATAATGCTATTTTACCAGAATGTTTAGCAAAGAACAATGCTATTTTACTAAAATTACGGATAATATTTAGCAAAGTTACGAACCGTCTAAAAAAAAAAGTCTGAAAATGGAACTATATCCGTCGAATTTTTGCTGCATGATTTAACTACCGGCAGAAAAATAATGATTCCTTTCCCTCGCACTGACAATCATAACAATATAAAAATAACCAATATCACGCAGATCTCATATCACCAAGCAGAAAGCATAGCATTCGATCAATTACGAAGCAAGCCAGTAAATCTACAGCTATGCAACTTAACAACGCTTTTCGATACTGAAATACCATTTCTTAATTACCAAAAGAAAGTGACTGATATAATCCAACATTTACCCAACAGCTTTTCCTGCTAACTATCCTAAAACTACCAAAATACGCGTCAAAAGTAGCATCCCAGTGTACTGAAATGTAAAATAAACTAGTTAAATACCTTGAACTCCTTTGTTATCATATGATTATTAATCGGTGAAAATCAGATCAAATCTTAATGACTGTTAACATAAAAGTGGTCACTTACTCCAAATGGCAATTCAACAAGTTCAAATTTTGCCGTCAGTTCTGGAGATATGCCAGATGCTAGTGCGAACACAGCAGATCCGGAAAATAACAAACTATAAAGCATAGGTTTGTTTTCCAACAAACTTTCCATAAATGGGTGACCCTGCAAAAGAACGATGAATGAAAAATTAATATCAGAAAGTTCTTTAATGAAAAAGGGAAAACCAACCATTCTACAGAGTATGTTTGTCATATCACTTATCAAAAGCTTATATTTTCCACCTGAAAAAATGTTTCCAAGACTTCAAAATCTAAACCAACCCGATAGTTCACAGCAAAAGTAGCCACCTGTAGTGCTAATGCCATAAGATAAACCGCTGAATTAAGTAAATTTGGTTTGAACTCCGCTTCCAAATCGACTTTTTCACTGGAATAAGTATATCAGCATGAGTGGCATAACTTCCTATTTTCAAATACTGTGACATGCATCATCACGGGTATGTGGTACAACGGAACAACAAAAAAAAGCTTATGCTGAAAGTCACTAACCGAGGATCTGCTGTTTGAGCTTCTCGTACAATGTATATTAAACAACCAAAATGAATGGCAAACTGAAGAGATACCGTAAGAAGGGTATAAGCATTGAATATGTTTGGTATAGGCCTCTGCCTAGCAAGTGTTTTGAGTGGCTATAACGAAAAGAAATGTCGATCTAATGAATTAAAATAGTTACATATAAAAAAAAAATTTAAAAAAAATTCTGTAAAGTTTGCCATAAACCGAAACGTCACCTTCGATCTTGAGATAAACAAGAAGCACCCAGCAAGAAGTAGACCTTGGATGGTAGCCTGCGTGTCAGAAAACTTGATTCCATCCAAATACAGCACACTCTGACTGTATGCAAGCACTAAAGCATTCAGAGCAAGAATTTTGAACATTTGCAGTGTCGTAACCAAAGTACACCGTCCTTGCTTGATAACGTGACAAACTGCAATTAATCATCCACTAATAAAAGCTTTAATTAAAAACTGACTCTTGAATCCCTCAAATTCTAAGAAAGAAAACAAACTCGACTGTATGGATGTGTATTTCGAAGTAAAAGGAGCTGCTATAGAAGCATCACCAAGTCGCACAACTTGAACCTTCTCTTCATCTTTTAAGTCCTTCATTATCTGCTCAAGCCGTCTGGCGGTAGTGCTCGATACATGGTCATGTCTGACATAAAACATATTAAAATTACAACAGTACTTTGTGATGATTCAATAAACGTATTAGGTAAGAAAAAGATAATGATTTTTTTCATAATCTCAAGCTAAACAAATCAAAACGATTGAAACAGCAAACCTGATTTGTCTAACACCAGCAGGTGCATCAATCTTTCGTGCTGAGTGCAAAGGTTTTTTTGAACTGTTTGATGAACTGTTTGAACTAGCACGCGAATTTGAAGCAGAATGACAGAGATTGTCTGTGGAAGGATTTGATTTATTTTCATCTTTTTTTCGCCTTTTCTCACCAGCCTTCGAAGTACCGTATGGATGAGAAAGTAATGCAACACCTGAACGAAAGTTCATATGAAAAAAAAGGAAATACAGAAGTGTTCAGAGGAAAAAAAAGTAGAGGCAAGGTAAGATGTTTAACATTCGCAGATAAAAAACAAGCAAAATCCTGCTGGAGCAATAACTGAATATCTTTTTTGCCTCAAATGGTCGAAACTATGTCATCTTTAATTATAACAAAAAATAAAAACTAGTAAAATCTAACCGACATCAGCATGTTTCAATGCACCAACATCGTTTGTACCATCTCCGCACATGAGTGTAATAAAACCAAGTCCCTTCAACTCATTTATAACCCGTTCCTGAATTTACAAAAAAGTACTCAACCGAGTGAGAACCCTCCCAGACTTCTACTTTTTGAGAAAGAAAGGAGGATTTCTCATACACGGTTTGAAATTTATACATGGACATTACACGGTTTGAAATCTACTTTCTGCAAAATATTCGGTTAAAATCGTACAGACAATAGCTTAGTCATAGTTTGTAGAGGAACCGAAAATGGAGAAATCAGTGCATTGTCGCAAAGAAAGAATCATGGAAACTGCTGCTTTGTTACCTTTTCTTTGGGTGCCATTCTAGCAAATATTTTTACATAAGGGATAATATATCGCAGAAATTGAGTATGACTGTTGAGAAGATACATAAACGCCTGAAATATGACGGTGTATTTTGAAAATCGAACCGAACGTAACCAGTTTTATAAATAGTTAAACTTTCTACACTAAGCACGATTGACTGAATACCAAAAAAATAGCAGTCCAAAAATAGCAGATTAATGATCAAGCAGTCAAGCACCGGACCCAGTATTCAATGAATTCAGTCAATAAGAGAACAATTCAATTTGAAAAATGATGATAAAAACGATGGAACACACCTGACCAGTGATGCAAAATTCATATTCATTAACGAATGTCATCAATTCAGCACTTGGACTTGGTAACAAGTCGAACTCGCTATCATCATTTACTGATTTCCAGACCCATTTGTTATCATCTACAAAGTTGTTCTATTACTAGACATCGAAAAGATAGCTAAAAACTTTTGTTTATGTTCATAAAACATGCCAAATGTATCCTTTACATAAAAATCCCTAAAATGAAACTGCTTGTTACTAAAGCATTAATAAATCCAAACATCACGCTCATTATATTAAGAGCAACATCCTTTTAAGGGAGATGATATTACCGTACACTATCAAATTTGAACCAGAGAAAATAGCCAGACTTGAAGTTGATAATACACTCTGCTTCTGATATCAAAGGATAATAAATCCTGCATTATAATAGGTTGCTGAAAAGGATGTTGTTCAATGTTAAGACCTTTAGGTTCATCCAAAATGAGAATAGGTGTTGACTTTTTCGTAAATCGAAGAACTTTAGCTACATGGCAAGCCGTAAGAGGACTGTCGCCCGTAATCATCACCACTCTGTGAGACGATTCTGCAATTTCTTTTACCATTGCTTTAGTATCCGGTTTTAAAGGGCATGAAATAACAACGAAACCAGCAAATGTCAAATTTTGTTCGAAATCTTCTCGCTTTCGATCCCGTATCTAAAAAAGCAATGCGATGTTAGCTCCAAGCAAAAGAACATGGAAACGAGATTTTCGCCCTGCTATATTTCAAGTAATCAAAAGTTAAAAGCGCAAAAAAAATCTACAGCGTAAAAAATATCCATTTGCTAATGAAACCAATTCAGTATTTCCAAATTATACATATGTATACCTCCTGATAGGTTAATGATCCAACTTCCCGAATGCCTAAAGCAAGAACTCGTGCGCCTTGCCGTGTCAAGTGTCGGTATGCTTGGATATAGTTTTTTGGAACTGTTTCATACTGTAAAAAAGAACAAGCATCATAGACGAAATAAGAAACATATAATATGTATTATGTTCAGGATGAAAAAAAAAAATTCCTTAAATAACTTTGTGTAACACAAACCATACTCTCCAGTATTTCTGGAGCGCCCTTAACAGTTACAATGTGTTTTGTTTCATTTGTCCCAGCTGGAACATAACCGGCAATCACTGTCATTCGTTTGAAAAACGAGGAGAAATGGTACCGATGAAAAATTTTGAGTGGTTGCATTTTGGGTTTTCTAGGAATCACAGTATCATCTGAAATATGAAACTGATTTAGCAGTTGTACTAAGTTGTAAAACCAATTTCGGAAGTACTCCGCTCAAAACATCACTCATAATTACAACAACACAAAACGTAAAATTACTTTTTGTTAAGTTCCATTCGGCCCAACTAAGACAAGCCTTTTCTAATGGATCACCCACTAAATCTTCATCGAATCGTACTAAACTATGACATGTCACCAGCACTTGTACTGATTCTGGTGGAGCTTCAAACGGCAAACGATAAATATGACATTCGTTGCCCGAACAGACACAATTCGTAGAAGCTACTCCTGCAAAAAGTTATCCTTACTAAAGTATATTTATAAAACCATTAAAAGCTACTAAAATTTAAAGAAAAAACTGAGTTTTGATAAAAACGAACTTTGAATAAATAAGGATTAAAATAACTGTAAATAGTAACCAGCAAGATCATAAATAATTACCCTCCACAACTAAGTTATCGGTTGTTAGTGTCCCTGTTTTATCGAAGCAACATATATCAATTTTACCAGCAAATGGTATACGAAAAGGTTCTGTACAATACACACCTAAAAAGATCTAAACTGGAAGCATCACTTGTAGTTTAATAAGTTGACATAAAAAACCCATTAGGGTTTACTCTTATCAAATTAAAAAAAACATTACACAATCCTTAACACAAAAAAGCCTCAATGAAACATTTTAGACTATATCGCACGAAAAAATGAACTGTACCTAGCTTTTGTAGAGCCATTAGTGAATTATTCACAGCCAGTGATAATTCTATAGGTAACTCAGGAGGAATTACGCTGGTCAGAATCAAAGAACATTCTAGAAACAACTTGTATTTACTACGCGATTCATCCTCGCTTCCTAAAAACACAAAATAAATTAAAAACCTTTACTCCAGAAAACAAGTCAAAGCATCGATTATGAACTATAAAACGAAACCAAATTAAATAGAATTAAGTACCTTTAATCCATAAATAAGAAGCTGCAGCAATAGCGAAAACTAGCAGAAATAAAATAAATG
The DNA here is from genome assembly GCA_037074765.1 of Mansonella perstans. Taxonomy (NCBI): domain Eukaryota; kingdom Metazoa; phylum Nematoda; class Chromadorea; order Rhabditida; family Onchocercidae; genus Mansonella; species Mansonella perstans. Next base: position 98,703 of record JBAMDO010000112.1, read on the forward strand.
CAAAGGTCTCCATATTATTAGCGGTTACTCGCTTCGCACCAAACATAATTGTACGTAATAACTTTCCTTGACTGGTATTAAATCCTGTTCGTAAAACGTAGCAAATACATCCACCATCCGGCGCTTTCATGCCGGCTTCATTTTTTGCTTCAATAATTTAAGAGAAATTTTTGGAATAAATCCTAAGGGTTTGCTGAGAAATTTTACAAACTATACAGCGAGAAATACTTCTATAGCAAGTTAATAAAACAAATAAGGAAAATGTCAGCGGTACACTTATTCTGAGCCTTATTTACTGAAGAATTATCCACTGTGAGATTAACCTTACTTCACGTTCAATAATCATCCGACTGCTTTGCGAGACAGGACACGCAACAGTCAAGTCATACTTCTGAGAACAGCTGAAGCAATATTTCACAATGAATAATTATCTCTAAGATTACCAGGTGAAGTATGTTGAACAACCTTCGTGCCACCGAAAACAACATGTAAACGACTATCCTTTTCGATGTCAAAATAACGCGATTTCTCGACATCTTCTATCGGTTCCTGCAATTATGCTTTCTTAGAAAGTTACATGATACTTCTCTTTTACAGTTATTCTTATTAAATCACTTCAAAATCCAAACAGGCATAGAACAAACAAAGACTGACCTTCATCTGAGGCACGCTTTCGCCAGTAAGCATGGATTCATCAACGATGCAGGGACCCCTTAACAGTAATAAGTCGCAAGGTACTGCTTTTTCATCTTGTGATCGACCTACAAATATGCTGTTCAATGGCTTAACAACTAATCTGATTAGTTTTTCTAAGAATGTGCTGCAATAAAACAAACTAAAACGAGTGACAGTAGCAAAAGTTTTTCAACGTCTATGAAAACACAAAACATACTGATAGAAACGATATCGCCAGGTAGCAATTCATCACTTTTAATACGATTCCAGCGTTTATTTCTGTACACATTAATCAAATACGGTTTATTACCCATGTTACGAATTTCAGACATGTTTTTCAGCTGCTGCTTAACAAGTGTCGCTTCAAAAGTCATAAGCATAATCAAGGTGAATAATGAATAGTACCACATATCTTCCAAGCACCATAGCGCAACACAAAAAACCTGTAACTCTTCGACCATCATTGATATAAATTCAACGATACGACTGCTTTAACAAATTCGTCCATTCAAAAAATCAGTGCAACGTATTTATACAAAAGATTAAATGGAGTGTAAGTTAAAAATGATAGAAAAAAGCACCAGACCAAATTTCATGGTATTTTGCTACGGCATATTTTATGAAAAAGGATCAGTGAAGCTAATAAATTTTGTCAGATCTAGAAATAAGTTAAAGTGAGATGGCTCTCTTACATAAAAGTTGCATTGTAACAGTATGTGACACTCGAAAAACAAATCTCAATCATTTCACGAAATGCAAGAATCTAATACTAGCTTTTCAAGCAATTCAGTATCCATTGAGCTTTTTCTCAAGCTTAACAGTGCTAGAAATATTAACGTTAAATGAACAATTAATAAAAAATACCTGAAAAACAAAAAATGGTGCTGTCGCTCGCTCCTTGAACAGCTCCATGAACTGAGGAATAACCATTTCCATTCTTAAAATTAAAGCTTTTATATAACATTAGTAAACAGAAGAGTTGCCAAGAACTCACAGAATGATCATGAGAAAATTACATAATTCACCTATTATCTCCCAAATCTTGTTTTCTTTCCAAAATTGCTTCATCTGTTTCAAGTCCTCGTGACTCATGGAAATAGGACATCGGCTGATTTGTGTCCAATTCCAAGGCCAAAAAAGTCTTTCGTTCCAAAACGAATGTGTAATGCACCTTTTGAAACTCAAACCATAATTTTATCTTTCCATTTATCAGCTGAAAATGAATTCTATAATTCATTTTGCATGAAATTCATTTGCAAACAACTTCAATTCCCTTCTTTAAGAAGAAGCAAGGATATTATTCTATTTCCGTGAGCTCCGCATTTTGTTAGCGTACTTTATTATCTTGAAATTTCCTCTCCAAACGTACATGATGCAAAAGTCAGAAAATATAGGCCACATGAAAAATCAGTTTTTATTTACAGATGATACTGTTCAAATGCTTAGCTCTACTTACTCTTAAATTGAAGAACTATATATTCATTGCTCTTAACCAATTCCAATAAAAGCTAGAAATTCGCCATCAAAAAGTATCATTATCATTTGATGCTTTTTCCACAAACTTTCGGATCCACAGATTAAGTTGGATACAAGCGCACATTCAAATTCCACGTTCATGATACTCTATTTTGATTAAGTAATTTTAATAATGGTTAAAGATTTGTCTTGAGTCTCCCAAATATATTGCAGTACTGTAATCTTCAAACAGCAAATGGTAATAAGGTCAATATCTAAGAGGGTGCAAACCAAGACATTGTACTGCATAGTAGCGTAATACTAGTGCTTCCTGTTTTTTACAACAGATTTAAAATTTTTCTTGTATAGAAGATGTTAAGCGACTATACAGATTGACTTTCATAAATAGAACAGCTGGGAACATACTTTAGTCCTGCGCAAAGGTACCAGTTCTGTCCATCCATTATTTGGCGTTGGAACTACTTTTACAACCGTGGCTTTCTCAACATTGGACTCCTAAAAACTGACATTAATTCTAATTCCGGTAATTCACAAAAAAGTTGGCATTCATTTCCTTAATCATTAATGATGCAAAAAAAAAAGCAGATATGCTGATAAAACAAATGTATTACATATGAACAAGTCAGTAAACAGTGAACAGTGACGGACCAGTTGCAAAACAATACAGTCAAAACCTGAAACAAGGAAAAGTAGAAATATTTATAAAAAAAAAATAAATAAATAAATAAATAAAATTTTTTTTTTTCAAATCACAAAATTTCAAATCATTTTCAAATCAAATCACATAAAAATGATATACTAAATCATCGTGATGTTTTAAAAGGAAAAATAAAATATCGAAATTAATCAATTTAAACCATACCTGTAAAATACCAATAGCAGCCGTAATGATGCATCCTAATTCCCAGTATTCGTTCATACCATAAACATCATACCATAAATAAACCCATCCTACATATAAGAAAATAAATGGTCCAGCATATGCGTGTGTAATTATCGGTTTCATTGTATATGGAACATATGACTCAATAAGATGGTCAACGGACATTGTTCACTATATTGCTTATTAATTTAGCTGAATCTGAAAAGAGAGGAAAATTCTGAACATTCATCTACCTCTCAGACAAATTACAGGTTAGTTCGGCACAATAAGGTTAAGAATTCTTCAATTACACTTTATTACTGACAAAACAACAAGAGATTCGATTAAATCTGACCTTGCAAAAAGTTGATAGCTTCTTTTAAAGGTCACCAGAGATTATCTTACAATATCATCCGATGAACAGTTATATATATATTTTTAGAATCCTAAGCTTACTTTATTCAGGAGTAGGATATTTGGTAGCGTATCATTATAGGTAAGAAAACGATACAAAATTAGGATGAATAACTTCATCCTTCTCATCATCTGCAATTCTTCACCGGGGTCATTTGCAAAAGATAAGGAAAACCAGGAAAAACATTCCTGGTAACAAAACTACCTGCATTTGCTTAAGTAGCCAGGTTGCAGGTATGCATTATCTGCGTAACGCTATGCAACACTGTTCCACATCATGCATAATCTGGTTTTCTCAAGTCGAATTTTAGTGACTCGGGCTGATGATGTTAACCCACAAGTGGACATTTTAGCATTAGCACTCAAAAAATCTCTCGTTTTAGGTTACATTGGGACAAAAATAATAGGATAATATAGGAAAACAATTTGACCTCTATATGCGCCCTGTGAACATTTCCAAATAGAGATATGTACTTATCATACTTGAAAGAATGTCATCAAACATTCAAGTAATGTGATATTTGCATAGTAGATATTAGATACATTTCTGTGGATCATTTTGAAGTAAAAATGAAATTAGTAGATCAGTTCAGTTATTTTTAATTTCACAGGAAAGGCTAGATTTAAGTGATTTAGTAACATGCACAAAGATGACGATAGAATGATATGAAAGAAAGTGGCAAAGAAAAATTGAGCCATGCAAAATTTAAAAGAATGTAGGACAAAAGTTTAAATTATCAGCTAAACACAACAATATGGGCTAAGTAGCAAAAGTTTAGTTTAATTTTTGGTATCGCAAGTGTTGAACTTATCATACTTGTGAATTAAACGTTTTCAATATAGAAATTCAATATATTTCGAAAATTATCAAAAATTTAAGCAATGAATATGTTGAATTGTTTGTTTTTTTAACAGCTTATATGACTTATCCAAGGTAACATAGTGTATATATTATCATTGAAGAAATTGACATAAAATGTTACAAGTGGTTGGGAAAAGAAATATTTTCAATTTATGCAACATTACTTAATTACTTCATGAAAAATATGAATGATATGCAATCTCATCAGAATCCTTTTTTATTGAAATTTCTGCAATATGCTGCTGAAATTTTCACCGATTTCTGAACTCAATTTTCAATTCTTTTTTTTTTTGTTCACAAGACTTCATTAATGATTTAAATAATAGTGAAATGTAATAGTGTTGAAATTTAAACTGCAATAGGCGGCTAGTTAAGCCAAAGTTTCAGTTTCTGCAACGTCAAGAATCATTTATCTTTTTACTACATGTAGTTTGTGTTAATTTAAACACAAAAATTCACTGCTTCTTCGCTATTGACACGTATCTCGAAATCTTTATACCGAAGTTAGACAAGGAAAAGTTGACTGCCCGGCAAAATTTAAAAAAAATTTAGTAACAATTTTTGGAAATAAGGAATTTCAAAGAACTAATTGTTAAGAATTTTTTAATGTTGCATATAAACCGGAAGTTGTTCCACACACACAAACACACTCACTCACAAAAGAATGTCATCATGAAGTCTTGGAAGATGATTTTATCTAAAATAAACCGGATGGATGTTTTACTGGTTCTGCTTATAACCGTTATCCTGTCAAAAGTAGATCAACAATATAACACCCAATTAGTCGCTTTTTTTTTTTTTTTTTTTTACCTTCATATATAAATTATCAAATTTTGAGAAATGATTTAGTTTTAAAATTTGTTAACTTTTAATTTTTAATTTTTAAAATTTGTTACACAACCGCAAAAATTATGAATTTTTTATCTGACCAAGCACAGTGTTTTTGTTAGCTCATCGTAGTTAGTCAATCAGTCAATCACAAGTCTTATTTGAAAATTTCGAATGCCGTTATCTTTTTTGTTCAAATAAAAAAAAGTAACGTGAACTGATTGTATTGTTGTCATATTTCGCGCGTAACAATATAGCACGTATACATACACATATATATACACTTGCACCGTTTTATCTTTTTGTTAAATAAAAAAGATGACGTGAATTAATTGTGTTGTTGTCATATTTCGCTCGTAACAATATAGCACGTATACATACACATATACCGTATACATACGTCAATATATATACACTTGCACCGTTTTATCTTTTTGTTAAATAAAAAAGATAACGTGAATTGTGTTGTTGTTGTTATATTTCGCTCGTAACAATATAGCACGTATACATACACATATACCGTATACATACGTCAATATATATACACTTGCACCGTTTTATCTTTTTGTTAAATAAAAAAGATAACGTGAATTGTGTTGTTGTTGTCATATTTCGCGCGTAACAATATAGTACGTACACTTGGCGCTCAACAATATAGCACGTACACATCATATATATATACGGCAAGATAAATATGCACAGATATACACATTTGCACATGCATAGATACATGTGTGTGTGTGTGTGTGTGTATACACGTATTTTGTTGTTTCGTATTGCGCTGAATTGGTTGGAAAACAATAAATGATGCGAATAAGGCGCACACACATACACACATACACACACACATACACACACACACGTACACATACACACACGCACACATACACACACACACATACACACACACATTGTGCTCAGTTTTCGACTTTTGCCGCCCTAGAAACACTTTGTATATATTTGTGTGGTATGCATATATGTATGTAATGTGTACATGTATGAACGTATCTGTGTGTATATATATATGTGTGTATGTGTGTATTGTGAATGGAATATTGATTTGTTGAATGTTGAATGAATGAATGAATGAATGAATTGAATTGAATTGAATGAATGAATGAATGGTGGTAGCCAGTGATGAGGAAAAAGATGCGTGAAAAGTATGTTTAATGGGTGGATAGATGGGTTATGGGTGGTGGGAGACAGGTGGACCACCACCACCACCAGTTCATCTTACTCTACTATAAGGCAAATGCATATCTTATTGCAGCAAATTCTCTCCTTCATTTAAACAATTCTATTTAGTGTCCAACGGAACAAAAGTTCTATTTTGACCACTATTTTATAGTATAAATTATTTATTAATTAACAATAATTATTATTATTATTAATTATTCTTATTAAATTATTTTTATTTATTAATTTATTTACTTATTACTTACTTATGTAAAATTTAATTAAATATTCATTTATCTAATATATGCAAAATTTTTTTATTTGTTAAATTGATTTTTATTTAACAATATTATTATTATTATTTAATATTTGATTAATATTACTATTGCTAGCAAAGATTATTTACGAAGGTTATTGTTAAATGCAACGATATTATTAATTAGTATTTGATTACTACTACTATTGCTAGCAAAGATTATTGTTAAATGCAACAATATTATTAATTAGTATTTGATAACTACTACTATTGCTAGCAGAGATTATTTACTAAGGTTGTTGAATGCAACATTATTAATCAGTATTTGATTACTACTACTACTACTACTGCTAGCAAAGATTATTGTTATGTTATTATATGCAACAATATTATTATTGTTACTATTATTAACTAGTATTTGATTACTAATTTTATTAGCAAAGATTATTTTAAAAAAATTATTGTTATGTTGTTATATGCAACAATATTATTATTATTATTATTAACTAGTATTTGATTACTACTTTTATTAGCAAAGATTATTGTTATATTATTATATGTTTGCTAAAGATTAATTTGCTCTAAACATTAGCAAATTAATTTGTTAAGTAATGCACCTTTTGCTGCATGATGAGATTAAAAATATACTTTATGAGTAGAAATCTCCATATTATTACTCTTCCTATTCTCTATAGTGATAGATAGTAGTACATTTTGTCGTTGTGTTATTACTCGCCTGCAGTTTTTTTAGTCTTTTCAATTAAATTGAAATGCAAACACCATCTAGTTCGTTTTTTTTTTTTTTTTTTTTGAGTATATTTAAAAATTTGCAAAGTGCATGCACGCGAAAGCTTAATTTAGAGTGTGTAGTAGTTGAAGAATGGAAAAATTGCAACAATAATATGTAGTAACTCTGCATAGCATTAAATATTCCAAATCCAACGTTGACAAATTTCATAAAATGATATTTAAAAATCCGTCAACAATGTTCTACATCATATATTAATACCATAAATATTACTATTAGGATTGAAATGAAATCGTTGATAAATTGAGAGAGGTGTGATCAAAATTAATGGGAATTCAGCTAACTGAAAATACATTAAGCAAATATGGATCCAGGCAAATTAACTGAACATTTAATAATAAAAGGCCCGTTTTTTTTTTATAAGTGGATGGTTGAAAGAGAGACTCTGAGTAATTGTCTTAGTTTTTCCCTGTTTTGATATTTGTAACATTGTTATAAATTACGGTAAACTTTGTGTAGAGTTCAAAAAGCAGGTATTGGCCTTTCATACTATGACAACGTCATTTTTGAATGTGATTGTCGTAAGGTAGACCTATAATTTAACCCACATGATTCCCTCTATTAGCACGTAGTACGACAGACATAGCAAAAATTTCTTGTGTACTGCAGTAATCAGGTACATTTGAAATATACTCACTGATGTATGTATGATTCAATTTGTCCAACCAAAAAGTTTCTCTTTGGACTTCTTCAAGTTTGAAACAGCCTGCTTTACCACAAACTACCAGCGTGAAGGTCTTACGCAATTGTTTGATTCAAAATATAGCTACTGTTTTGGAGGTCTTTCTGGAATTTTTTCGAGTCACAGGCTAGCGTGAGCAAAACTACTATGATGCGGTGATTCATCATTTTCTTCAACTTTTATTTATCCTCACTTATTGTGTTGTCATTTTGCAGAAAGAAGAGGTCAATTCGGTTGCAATGATTAAATAAATAAAATGGAACAAGGAGAAGTGTTTGCTGTGGATGAACAGGTTCCTTCATTAAGCGTTTCATGATGTGTTTAAAGTTTAAAAGGAGGAAAGGATCGGGGGACGAGTGTGAAAACTAATCTTAGAAATTAGTGAAAGGCATTTAGTAATGAAAGTACTTATCTTTTCTACTAGAACTGCATGGTATAGAACTTTTATAATCTTCTACTTTTTCAAAGACAACACCACGTTTCGGATAGTTACAGGAAGGAGAACTAGATCCGAATGATGCATGGTTGATGCGCGCTGCAGGTGGTGAGGAGGAAGTTAATGCAAATGAGCTTCCGATAGGAGCAGTTGCTGCTGCACCCCAAGATGATGACCAGCTATCCTTTGAGGTCTTATATTGTTGCAGTTATAGCAGTGTTCTTCAGAATTCGAAGAAAACTTCTCCCTCGTCCAGTGAAATGTATTGGCACAGTCCCGTGTTATTAATAGCAGAAATAACTTCGTATTTTCGATAAAACTTAAGACAACCAACTAACAAAAATCTTTTGTAATCCACTTGTTGGTTAGACAGTTTAGTGGTTTTCTTGAATTATTTTGAGTTGTCTCACTTTGTTTCAATTTTACTTATTCAGTGTCGTTTCTCTATCATTACAAAGTCGCGGTCCAATTTTACAAGGATACTTAAGATGTTCTTAATAATGGGATTCGAAATAGGGTGTCAAGAAGGCATTTTTTTGCAGGCATATTTTGCTATGGAGGAGTTCAAAATCGTCTAACATATTTTTATAGTGGTAAGAAGTTGAGGAAATTATCTTATGATATTGTTTAGGATTCGGAACGCTTTGAGGAAGATTCCCTCTGTTCTTGGATGTCAGATGCTGAATCATTAAATCAGAACTGGCGTGGATGGAGTACGACCAGGAATCCAGCAGCACAGACTGGTAAGGTTTCGTAATACGTTTTATCGTTAGTGCATAAAAGCATCAAGGAGATCTAGAAAATCTTGGTTCTAGAGCGTACATTTGGCGGTGTATCAGGCTCTTTATTACCAAGTTCGTTGTTACGTTTCACTGGAGGTATTACATCGCCATCGCAGCCTTGTCGACATCCCGTACCAACTTCAGCAGCTACAACGAACCTGAGCTCTCCTACTTCAACAGCGAGCATTTCTGCAAATACAACAAGTTAGCACGGTTGAAATAGATCAGTTTCTAAGCAAAAAAAAAAAGTGCAGCCATTTCTTTTTTCATTTTTTTACTGCAGCCATCATCCTTCGACAAATATCTTGAGTGAAGTGTTTAGTCTTTTACAGCATATAATGTGCGTAGCCTTGCCGAAATATCTGCGCGCGTTGCGGCACGATGCTTCTCATTCATAATGTTGGAAGCATGTTATCATGCGATCGCAGTTGAAAAGAGACGGATAAACCTCAAAAGCGGTATAAATGATCGTTCCGTTATATTTGAAAATGCTTTCGCGGAGCATGCTGCAATTCCTGACAAATTTTTCCTGAGCATTGTACGCTGGTGCTTTCCTGAAAGCGAGGAAGATGTCCGTTTGTATAGGTAAGGATTTCGATTTCGAAGATTGCATTTTATGGGGAGAATGTAGAGTAAGTTGCATTATTTTTTTATAAGCGAAGACATTTCATTCTTTGTTCTGTTCATTGACATTTACTGTCTCAGTTATTTTTAATTTATTATTTCAGCTGTTTGGCAAATGGCAATGCCGATGAGTATGATAGAGGAGAATATTTATATCAAGCAAATGCGGTACATGATGTTTTCCAAATAGGTCTGTATGTTGAGTTTCTTAGATTTCCTATGTCAAAGTAAATAGATCTGCTTTACTCGTCCTTAAAAGTAACAATTTTAATATTTTTCTGTCCTTTAAATTTTATGCGCTGTTTTAATGCCCTTTGTATTTGAATCCCATAAATATCAAGCTTTAAATAATTTTGCTTAGGATGATGGTCTTACTTATTTACATAGACCTTCGTGTCGGTGGCAGTTGTTAATGCTGATTTGTGTCACTAGGCTGGAATGTTTATCGTGCATCAGTTTTTAGAAACATTGATCTAGTTGTTCATGGCCTCTGGACGTGGAGGTTTTGTGGTTTATGTGAGTTGCACATCTTAGTGCTTCAGATACACTATCGGCTGCTTATAGGTTATCATATTTCCGCTGTAGTGAATGCAACAGGAGCCTCCGCTATAGTTACTCCAACAAGTTCAGCAGCCCCTCCTTATCGTTCGAAGATGACATACAATGTATCAGTTCGAGTTGACAGGTCTGTGAATTCTTTTCAAATTTGAGTCAAGTATGGTTGTGTTCAAGTAAACACCGATATCCATTTTATGAAGTATGTTGCCCAGCATTTCGCGTAATAAAGTTGTAGATATCTGTGAATATCTGTTTTGTGCATCATAGGATTGTACGTTTTCGTTTTCAGGTGTCGCATTGTATCATGTAGTTGTTCATGTGCTTTCAAGGCATCGTGGTGCCAGCACGTTGTCGCTGTCTGTTTGTATAGAATAAACAAAGTCAATGAGGTCGAATATCGTGTTACCATTTGGGACTCAATCAATGAACTTACAAATGAAGAATTAAAAAAATTAGCACAGTTTCTCATAAATGACCTTCCTCGACAGGTTTATTTACCTTGAGAATTATTCATAAAAAATTTTTCTAAACTGCTGTAAAAGATGCCGTTACTTCTAGTAGTGTTGCTTCTGTAACTCGATAGATTTATTAAATTTAAGTATTTGCCTGTGGCACAGCGTTTGATCGACCAGCTGCGGAATCCAAATTCTGAGATAAACGCAGCAGTTGGAGCACCAGATCCAACAGATGGAGGTCATGATAATGTTGCCATTTGGTGTTTGGATCAACGTACACTGCACGAAAATATCCGTCGCATACTGATCAAATTTTGTCTTCCCTCACCCACCGTGCATTGGTATGTGTTCTTTCAGGATAAAGTTAGAGCTGGATCAAAAATTAAGTGTATGAGTAAGGAAGTTAAAATATTTCTTACACATTTTTTTCGTTAAAGAAAATATATTTCCCATTTCCAATGTTTGATTCACGAACAGGATTTTTACAGTGATGTGCAGTATTTATCATCCAATCAGCCACCTGCAGCTAGTGAGTGGTTGTCCCTTTTCCGACCTCACAGAGCAAAAGAGCCAGAAGGTATAGTATTGGTAATCACTTGTAATTGACGAATGTTTATAGAACATTCGTCTGTGTACTCGTAATACTATTAATTTCCTTTTGAAGGTTTGTGGAATCTTTTATCAATTGTACGCGAGATGTTTAAACGTCGTGATGAAAATGCAACCAGTCTTTTACATATTATTACCGAAGAGTGCTTAGCTTGTTCACAGGTTTTTGTTTTCCGTGTTTCATTCAGTATCACTTTCTTTATAACTATTCTTCCAGATTCTATGGTTTGTTCTTGAAATCAGATATCTTTAGTTACATCTGGTCGATTTTTTAAACCTAACACAAAGTCTGTTGTAGAAAGTTTAGAAAATACATAATCCCTAGAAAAAATGTCGTTGCTGAAGCTCTAAAGACTTGTTAAATAACGGTTAAAATGCTCGGTTAAAAGGAATTATGAAAACTAAGATTATATTAGTCGTTATCGACATTACCAAAATGATGTTCAAGGCGAATAACGAGAGAGATTTATTTGATATGACAGGAAATAAATTGTTTACAGCATTTTTTGAAACGTTGGAACATTTTGAATTCAGGTGTTGATTTGGTGGTACCAAACCTCCTTGTCGCAATCCGGACAATGGACACTTTGCCCGCCTTCTACTAACAAATCAAGTTCATTAATGTCAAATCAGAAGACACCTCAGTTGAACTGTGCATCGCTTTGTGATGAAATAGTACAATTGTGGAGGCTTGCTGCTCTGAATCCACGTTTATCGTCTTTTGAAAGAGAACAGGTATGTACTGAGGCCATAGTTAAGTTTTTTTGATAATTCATGCATATTTTTTTATATACATATATTGTAGTTGACTAGTTTCATACAAATATATCATCGGAATGCTGTGGAAAGAATATGGAAGTGTATTTGTTTTCTGGGGAATCCTGAAACTTCAGCGTCATCAGTAAGTTAATCTCGTCAACTGTTTAAATACCATTCTTTCTCTGTTTCGATTCATCTAATTTTTTTTTTTTTTTTAAATTCAGGTATCAATTTGATAACTTTTTAAGCAAGCTGCAAGTTTCATCATATCAGTTGTTGATCGACAAGGGCAACGACTATCTGCAGAGAATACTCGCTTCACTGCTGATTTGTTTCCGGGATTTTTAAATGCTTTGAGGGCATGCCAAATTAACTGGAACAACACTAATATACAGGGACAGTTATTTGGATCAAATGACGTAAATTATTTTCAAGATTGTTTATCACTGCCGTTCCGGTCTTCTAAGATTCAAAAGTTACTGATGTTTAAGTGATATGATGATTGTCATTCTTCTCAAGTTCTGTTTAAGATCTAACCGATATACTGCTGTGTGTATCAAAATATTGCTCAACTTTTAGAATCTATCAAATGCTTGTTCAATTACTGATTTCTCAAATATGAAAATCAGTCCAAATATTCCTATTCTTCGTCGTCCCTTGCGGGTTTCTGAAAACACATCTTTATTAGATATCAGCACTTCATTTTACCGCACTTCAGTGTATGCAACTGGAACAAATTACTTCACACTTCATCAGCAGGTTGTGTTTGAATCTTTATGAGCTGTAAATAAAGTGATAATTTTAGAAGATATATTTAAACCAGGTTTATTTTTGTACAAATTATAAGTAATATGTATTAAAGGCTTCACGCAAAAGGAGGAAAAAGTCATCTCGCATTTCCGGACGTCGTGGGCATCAATTTGAATTTCATGATGAGCGATCCTTAATTCGTGCTGTACGTGCTGCCGCTTGTGCTGCACGCGAAGTGGCTTTGAGTGAAGAAGTCGAGGACGACAGCGCTGAATCAGGACAGGAAAGCGAGGCAGGTCCATCGGTGTCGCGAGACAACAGTCGGACAACCAGTTCGGCAAATCGTAATGAATCCGCTGCGACACTCAGGTTTTTATTAATATGGGCAGAGATTTTCTACATTCAGTAGTGATTTGATGTTCTGCCTAGTTTTTTATTTTTTTTAATATATTCAAAAGGAGGATATTTTAACAAAGATTATCAGAGACAAAATTATCTGGATGATGGTAGTGCTGGCAATTATAGCATTATCATCTATTTTTTCCTTCTGGGTCGGAAATTCAGTATCACAAACATAGATATAGCTGGATTGAAATAAATAAAGTCAACTAATTTTTGATTTCTTCAGCAATGTGAACTATCCGAAAAGTGACGTCGATGATTTGTTTGCTCTTGCACATGTGCAGCAGTCAAATTGGGACATCAAGTTTGCCAGATGCGAAGCTCTAATGTCACATGGATATGGACATCAAGCATGTGCAATGGCAGTGGAACTTGCGGAGGAAATGCTACGTCGTCCCCCAAATCTACTTCATCACTTAGTGGAACAACGATATTATCCAGAATTATCCTCGGTTAGTGTTGAAATTGGAGATTACATTTTCCAACTTTTGTTAGTTCTGTTGTACTTGTTTCATATTGTTTTGAAACTTCTATTTAAAATGTTGCTTTTAGTTGATTATTGTAAACCACTATTAAAATCATTGATTTGTAGATGCAGCGACATAAAAGAAGGCGATTTTCGCAATTAAGTTCTGCTAATCTTTCTATCTCAGAAGCTCCTCTTTTCGAACTTGACGAGCAACTTATGGAAAAATCACAATTAGCAGAAAACATATATACGAGGTAAATCAATTGTGTTTTTTTTTTGACATTTTCTTTAGTACTTTGTTGTTGAACGTGCAAAAGACAAGTAAGGACACTTTTAGAACACTCTTTCTGGTGCAGACATTAATGAAGGAGCCAAAAACCCATCGACTGGCATTTACACTTGCAATATCTGTACTTGAACTACCTCGTAGTCCTGCTGCAAATAAATTTTTGGAAGTCAAGTTATATTACTTGGTATGATTTTCTATTGTTTATAATGGTAGTTTATGTAATATCTCATTCTTCATAGAACATTTTTTATTTGGGTGGTCACTGAAAGTTATATTCGTTACAGCTTTAATACTTATAGTTTATGGTGATTTTGTTAAGGAAACGGAGCTGGTTAGCTTGCTGCGAAAAATAGAAATTGGTGCACCGGAATTACAAATAATCAGAGATCGAGCGAGGAAATTCGTGGAAAATGCGATTCTGTTAGCTTCTGCACCTCAACCTTACGTTTTACCAATTTCGTTGGGCCATTACATTCTAGACTCCTTGTCATTCTCTCATAATACCTGTCAGGGGTGAGTTTCCCGGTTTCTGTTTAGTGAATAATTGTCTTACCTTGAAATGTGTGTTCACACTTTGTCCAGTATATTTTTCCCTTAAATATTATATTAAAGATTTAATTTATTATAGGCATCGCACTGCAAGCGGTATTACGACGAAAAGTGGTGTACAGCGACACCCCTGCGATGAAGAACTAGCTATAAAAGTCGCTTTAGAAGCACTGGGTATGAAATTGGTAGTTTCCGAAGCAGATTACTCTATGCTTTGTGAAAGCACACGACTGCAGCGTGGTGATCTCGCACTTACAATGCTACTAAGGTGGATCTCTAATATTTTGTATGAGTATTTGACAAATCCTATGTTTTATCTTGGAATGGGTATGACAAATCCTATGTTTTATCTTGAATTTTTAAAAAATTAAGATGGTGGACTGGTGAGCAGGCAAGTTTTTTCCTCAAGGAAAGTGATAAGAAGATGTACCGAAGATTCAAAGCACAGCCATAATAGGAGCTTTTGTCTTGGTCGTTGGGCTTTAAATTTGGAGCAGTCATTCTTCCGCAATAATTCTCTACACCTTAATTCGTTTTTGTAGTCACTGTTATATTGTATATTGTTTGTAGGTACAAAGACAGTAATGATAAACTCGCTTTAGTACTGGACAAGCTGCTGGACCCAACTATGCATCACATGTACCGGTAGGTTCTTGTTTTGTTTGAATTTTTGTTTTTCTTTTTATTGGGAAGACAAACAAAAAATTCTTATTGAGTTGGGGATGCACTTATTCATTTTTTTTTTGCAGAGATCATCAGTCCAATGCTGCATTTTTCTTAGAACAAGATCCTCTGTACAGAAAATATTTCAATGGACAACGGCCTCATTTTCCTTTCAAGGATGGATTCCATCATACCGAATTCAGCGAGACTTCAAATGGTACTGAAGCAGAAAAGTTTCTCTCTTTGATTTGATTCATAATTAGTTTGATATTCAAAATACAAACTCAGATGAACTGAAAACGATAGTCGTAAATATGGATTTTTATAATTTCAGCTAACTGTTTCACTGTAGTTAATAAAATTTAGCAGGTCTCTGTAGTACTGAAACAAGTAATATGACTGCTGAAAATATGCACGAGAAAAGGATGGCACACATTGCAGCAAGTAATGGAAAAGATGAAGCTGAACAGCTCATTAGTAGTTTGATGCGTCTGTCACACGACTCACCGTAAGTTTATAGACTTTTTGTATTTTGCATTTTGGATACATTTCAGTTCCCGAGATTACGGATTATATTTTGATGAGAAAAATTCTTTGTCAGTGAGGTGACGAAAAATATAAGATAAGGTTCGACATATTTTTGAATGGTTTGGACCCCTTTCAGGAAAATAGAATAGTGTAAATGTTTTCCAGTATAGGAGTGATGAAATAACGTTTAATTTCATGTAGTCTACGGTATTTTATATAGTTTTAAGATTGAGACTTGTGCATCATTTAAAATATGAGATTAGTTCATTTTTAATGTTGATATGTCCAGTAATTATTGTTGGATCTGTAACAGTTTTTATGCTTATTGCTACCATCGTTTGTTTTTAGAGATGATTCATCATCAATAACATCTGCGAGTAGGCGGCGATCTTCGGATGAAAGTAATGACAGTCCATATGACGAAAGCAGCAGCTCAGGTGTTTCAAGATGTTTTCCGCGTGATACTTCACATGTAGATTTTGAATTTTTTTCTTAATTTTGATTATTTTAGATAGCAAATGAAAATTTCTCTTTAGTAATTGACTTATTGCATTATTTGTTTACTTTCTACTTTATTTCACTGCTGATTTCATTTCCCACTGTTATCAAGTGTCAACTATGTAATTAATTTCATCTTTCGGTAACTCAAGTTTTAAGAATCCTTTTTTTGCATTTTTTTTCAATTAAGTATTGTGCACTGCAAACATTATTGACTGTTTCTAGGAAAGTCATTCAGCATCTGCGGTATCTGACTCACCATCACCAGCCCATCATTTTTCAAATCTAACTGCTGATGGCACAACTGAATTCCCTTCATCTGCAGGTCACTCAGTAGAATTGAGTAATATATTTTATCGTCATTACAGGTAGATTCTCAGTTATTTGTGTTTTTACGTATTTGTAGTTAGGACAACTCAGTTCAACTAAAAATAAATATTAAGCGTCATTTTTATGTATCCTGCTGTTAAATAAACGAGTTATCTGTATCTAGTTATTCAAAGTGTTGTTTTCGGCTTTACTAGTTTTCAAAAATCTTTTCAAATATTTAAACAAATTTCAGTTTTAAAGAAATTCGGACTGTAGATTTAGAATTCATTCATAGTAGGATCTATTTAACATAATTTAAGCTTCAGCACTGCTAATATGTGCTTTTTTATATAAGAATAACTACATTGATTTGTAAGACAGCATTCTCTACCGTGAAAATGTCTTACTTTCTGTACTCATCCTTCTTATATAAATTATTTTATTAGAAAATAAATGGTAGAAAATATGACTGCACTTCATCTGAACATATGCAATTAGCATGCCTTATTTGTAGACGAAAGCCGATCCCTAGTTTGCCGAATCAAGTTTCTGAAGGACAGGCACACTGCATGATGGAACTTGCAAAACGTCTTCTTCTTGAAGCTGGTGGTAGCCAGAATACCGTTATTTTCAATGCATCGCAAGGCAGTCAAAACAATCCGCAGCGCAGTGGTGTTTTTTTTTTCGAATCACGTAGGACTTTTTCAAGTCTCTGTCAGTTACCATAAAAATTCCCAAGCTTTTACAGGTCCTCATCGACAATTGCACATTTGTTCATTCCTAATTGGACTTTATGCTCTGGGCTTGAACAACTTGTTGTCAGCAAGTTGGCAAACTCGAACTTATAGTACTAATGTTAGCTGGATACACGGTCAAGCGATCGAAATTGGTAGGTTTAATATTCAAATAAGAAAAGTAATATATATATATATATATATATGTATGTACGTATGCACGTATGAATGTTATACATACATGCATGTATATATGTATGTATATATATACTATACGTTTAACATTTAGGCTGTGCTGCTATCAAAATTGTTGAACGAGTCTGGGAAACGCATTTAACACCTACGGAAGTCGCTGCATTGGCCGACAAGGTAATACATATATTTATTTAAGCTAAATTTGATGTCGTCTTTCGAATTTTTTTATGTACATATATAATATTGGATGTTTTTAGGCTAGTCAGAGCCGTGACCCATGTATGGTTGAAGCTGCTGCAAAACTTGCACTCAGCGTATTACCGAAGGCATATGCTTTAACAGCTGCAGAAAGTCAGAAAGCTTTGCATCAGTGCAAGGAACAAAGCTCTGAAATGTTGGAAAAAGCATGCCGTGCCGTTGAACAGGTTGCGTTTTTTAAACTATTTAAAAGTTGTACGGCATATTTTTGTTTTTTTTATTAGATTCCATAAGGAACGAAAATTTTTATATCTGTGTACTTAATTACTTAAACGAGAAGTGGGAAGTCAGATTGATTATTGTTTTGAAAAATTCGATATTGGGTCTCATACACTTGAAGAATTAAATACACAGATATAAAATTTTTACTCTTATAAGAGTTGCTTTTTCAGGCAGCGGAAAAAGATGGCGTTTATCCGGAAGTATTATTCAAAGTTGCTAGACACTGGTTCGATCTATTTATAGATTCTGAATCTGTTAGTAGCCCACAGACAAGTTTTCAGAATGCGATTCTACCGCAGTATCCGACTGGCTTTTCTCATTTACACAGCGATGTCTTGCAGTCACAGGTTCATGAGGTAAGTGTGGTACGTGGTACTGGTACTACTGTTTGTTTCTGTATAGTAGTTACACTGCGAAGTTTTTAGGTTGTTGCATTCATATTATTTTTTCATTTATTACAAGTAATTCTAACAGAAGATTTTTCAAAAAAAAAGAAAGCTGGAAAAATTCTTCCACTGTCATCTTTTTTTTTGTTAAGATGTTTTTAAGTTAGGTAAGCTGTAAAACAGTTACGGGAGTCCACATTAAAAGCACTGGAAAAAAATCCAAAATTAAAACATAGATCAAATTATTTAGATTATTTTTAGTACTATGAGAACTCAGTTGAATTTGGGGATTTTCGTCATGTTTCACATCCTTTCATGAATCTATACTGTATTAGGTACGATGCATCGGTAATAATTCTTTTCCAGACCGTTTATTCTACAGCAAATCCGCAAACACTACAACTACCTGTTCAGTGCAGACCTGTTGCCTATGCGGCAGCTTCGTATCATTTCATGCCACCCCATCATCATCTTCATCAGACAGGACCACATCGCCCTCCACTTTATGTATCTCCGCTATCATGTACTCAACCGCAAGTTGGAATTCACTATTCGCAAAGGTGGGAACGCAGTGTCTAGAAAATTTTTTCTCCTGCAGTGTGTACTATTAATAAAGCAATATAGATATATATATATCTTAGGTATTATGTCGCTTAGAAGTTCTATTTGGGTAAGTTTGTGGGAAAGACGCTATTATGTTCATTTAATTACAATTACTAAGAAAAAAAGACAAAGGGCAGGAAATGAAGATGAACATTTACACGGATATTTTTAATTTTATTTGTATCCTTAATTCTTTTTAATGTAGGGGACCATTAGTTGGTGCGATGTCGATGGTGCCGAGACAGCATCCCAGTACTATTTATCCTCCGTCTGTGGTTGGTTCAACACCATCACGAGCCCTACACATCAGTCATTCGGCACCAAATTTAAACCCGATTCAAGCTGTTCAGATCTCCAGACGCAACCAGCCTTTGACTGTTTTGCAACAACCTCTCTGTCTGGGTGCAGGAGCGACCCGTTGTCAGTTTCCGACTGTGGGGGAACAGTGCATTCAAGTACGTTGAATTTCAATTTATATTTAATCCTCAAAAGATGATTGGTTTTATTCATCAGGCTTCCTGTGATTCATTTGTCAGAAAGTTTGTCAGATTGAATCCACAGATGAATTTGATATTACAAAAGTAGGAATGCTGCATTTTGATGATATAGCGAAGCATTTTTTTTTTTACTTGACTCTTGAGCGCTTTCAGCCTATTCCAATAAATGATGCTCTGCGACATCATCTACCTCCTCCTACGTCGCTTGTACTTTGTCAGTCGACCTCGCAAGCAGTCACATATTTTGGACAGCCAACTCCTCAGGTTTGTTTTTTGAGTTACATCCGTTGTGAGTTATCAGAATTTGTGTAGGGACTAGGCATCCATTTATTTTGAAATTGTAAGTATAGGGGACTTACGGATTTTCCTTTTTTGTTTTGTAAACGTTTTTATATTAATGCCAACAAGCAGTATATAATACTATGCAGTTTACATACGAGTTTTGTTTCGAATTTTTCCAGCCTCCAATGAATGTTTCACTACCGTCGCCAAGTGCATCTGTTGTTGGAGATCCTCGTATGGCGAAGCTTGTTCATGCTCATCGTGTTGGAATGATTGCTATGGAAACAATGGGAAATCGAAACTTGGATGATAATCGTAGCTATGCGAAATTTTCTCAGGTAACTTATTATTTGTAGAGAGATATGTGAATTGCATTTATGATTGTTGGCTGGAAACTCGATTAAAAGCAGTGTTCATTACTGTCTGAAAATTCCAGAACCCAGCTTATGCTGAAGACGTTCGTTGGTTATTCACAGTGGCAACGCGATTAGGCGGAGTTTTCACGCAGAGTTTTTGTGAAGTAGCAGCTCGATCCGTTGCATCGCCATTCGTTCTTTTTTCATTAGCTGTTGAGTCAGCAAAGGTTGGGTTTTTGTGCGGTATGCTGTTTTTTTCAGTTATAGCTGAAATCATGGAAATATGGATGTTCTTCTGGAGGTTGATGATGCGAATTTCCAGGTCTTTCACTGGCAAATGCCCTCGATCAACTATCATTCGCAAACTGTAATTCATCCGATTCGGCCTCAGTTAACCGCTGGTACTCCAAATGTAAGATTTAAGAGATTAAGAGTGTTTCAAGATTTTGCAGAACTGTATGAAAAGATAAAAACGGAAGTCTACTTTTTTTTAATAGCATAGCAGTACCTAAGGTAATTAATTATTATAGGTGCGGACTGTGCTTCTGCAGAATGGATTTGCACCACCGACGGCTGATTTGATGCAGCACTGCGTTGAGATGTTTTATGCTGCATCTAGTTCCAAGCTTAGCCATCCTCGTTTTGTCCCTTCAGATGTTGAAGAGGTATGATTATTAATACTGATCATTAATTGTGACGAGAGTCAAACGAAGTGGATAGCTGGCAAAGAAAGGGTCATGATTAATTTCATTAAAAGATAGAAAAGTAAGTGAAACATCTGGCTGCTGTCTTTTTGCACTGCATGTCTTATTTTATCTGGCGAAAAAAAATTTCAGAACATCTGTATTTATCTTTCCTCACTTTTCTTTGTTCTTTGGTTTTATTTTATTTCTAACACGCGAAATATTCTATTCAGGTCGTTCAGCTCGTCAAAACAGCAAAGGAAGCGTTCCATTGGATACCGGGACCGGGGAAACTAATGTTTGATGATTTCATGCGACATGTTCGGAAGCAGAAAGCTTGTAAAAAGGATGTTGCTCAAAGAATCAATGCATGTGTCCAAAATATAAATTGAGATTTTAGAAATCATAATTTGGTATACCTCTTTCACACTACCTGACGTTTATTTTATCAATTAAAATTCATGATGGCTTGAGGGAACGGTGCGTGAACTCACGAGTAATGTTTATTGACTATCGTGTAAGTACAGCGCAGGTGTGGTATATTGTTCTCGCTAGCAAGTCACTGCTGTAAGCTGTAGGGAATTCATTTTATATGTATGGTTACGTAAATGATATCCTCAACTTTGTTTTGTTACTGTCAGCATGTTTACTTGTATATCCTTAGTTTTAATGCATACACATGACAAGGAAGTTATCTGGCTTTGTGTTACCATTCGCAGTGATGTGATGATTGCAACCTGGACAAGAACAATTCATCGCTTTTATCTAGTACTGATTTGCCTACGAAAAATGTACATTCGCCATACTATATATATAGATAGATATAAGAACAATGATTGATAGTTTCAGTATTACAATACTAAAGTTCACCTGGATGATTAAGGATCGTTGTAACGTTTCATTCAAAAGGTTGCAGTGGATAACTGATTGATTTAATGTCATGGTATTTCATTTAGTTTTTTTTTTTTTTTTTTTTTTTTTTTTTTTCCTTCAATTGTTTTGCTGATACGTTTAAAAATAGCTGGAAGGTATATGTATCGCATGATAATTCTTGAATTGCTTATTTGTTAAAATCAACTCTGTCATATTCCGAATAAGTTTTCGTAATGAAGCGTTGTTTAGCCTTAACTTATAATTGATGATGCATGGTTGCTAATGCTGACTAATGATGATTCATTCAGACACATATATATAATTTGGGAATATCTGTAAATAAGCCCTAGTTGAAGCGATATTCATTTAATTACTAGAATAAGTAGTAATTTCTTTCTACCTACTTTTTTTTTTTTGTCGGAAAGGATGGTTTACGCCCAAATTAAATGTACAGTTAATGATTCATGAAAGTACCATCACGTTTCACTCTATGTTATTGATAGAGAAATATTAGAACGAGGCCGTAATTCTACTGAATGCAAAGTGAGGCACATAAACTGTCTGCATATTCATATTATTATCGGTTCTATGAGAAATTCGGGTTGTGGTTGTTTTCCTTACCTGACCTGACACTATATGTTGTCTCTTTCTTTGCATCAGTACCTACCAAGGTTGAACTAATCGTTCCAATTTTCGTCAGTTGGAATTTCATCTTGGATTTGGTTAGGACGGCATTACTTAAAAGTAGCAGACATTGGGAAAATTTGGAAGCTAATCCATATGCGGGAAGAATGATCTGTATGGCAGAATCGTTTGACCCGAGAACGATTGCCAGGCGTTTCTAAATTTTCATTTCGTTTCTAAAAAAAAAAATTTTCAAGTATGTGGAAAGAACTGGCAGTCGTTGAAATTGGGGAATTATGCTTAGTCTTTGAAAAACCGCAAACACAAAAGTAGAGAAGTGTTCTTGCATTTCTGTCTGGTGTCCTCCACGTGTTAACTGCTTTTCCGCATCTTTTCGTAAAATTCGATTTTCTGAATTGAATTAAATGACCTATTTTGATCCAATAGGCTTATCATGCATACTTGTACGGTTGTGTAAAAAAAGCTAAAATTGCGCATTCCTTTCCTCTTGTTTTCTCGAAGTAAAGTTGAGCTAGACATGTATTGCGTGATTTCTGATCAATGCAGTATAATTCATAAGAATTTTGAGCTAATCTATGCTGATCATTATTTATAGGACGGAAATATTGCTCCGATTATAAATCCAGATCGCTTATTCTACGACTAATACATTTGATTGTACTTTGTTTTATGTGGGGAAGGGCTGCAACATGTTTTTGGAATTTAGGCAAAAGATTTAAAAATTCTGGGAAGGCAATTAATGGGAAAAATCACAAAAACGGAAAAAATACTCGAACTACGAGCTGCATCGAAAATAAATTATGTGAGGATGCTGTGATTCAGGTAATTTTATTATTAGTTTCGAAATGAATGATTTAGCAGGAGACACGGTTATCTATCCTACATTTAAAGTACTGCTAGTTGCTGAACTAGAATTTTAAGCAAAGCTTTGTGTAACCCATTGTTAATTATTTTTGGCTTTTGAAATTCTAGTATGTAAGATGACGAAAAGTTTACAAGCATCATTATTTTTTACGACTAGTTTAAACTTCGAATTTTCAACTCAATCAGAAATAACCGGTTTAGCCGTTAAGGGAATGACTGCACTGAAAACAGACTAGTATTTCCAACATTTATGTTGTAAAATTCATTCCATTTATTACGTTAATTTATTTTGCAGCCACAGCCATTGACGTCGGATTCACCTTCTACAACACATCTTTCGTATCTTTCGTCGATTCTTTCCTCGTTATGGCCTTCTGATGGAACGAAAGAAATTGAAAAGGATAACATAAAGTGGGTTTGCAAATGTATCTTGTAATATAAAAATTTGAAAGATAATATTAGCGGTTGTTTCAATGTCTACTGAAATTAAGACATACAAAGTAAAATTTTTTTTCGAAACAAAAAGGTTGTGGGTTTCGTGATTTTCCGATTTTTAAATAATTTTTGGATCAGAATTTTTTATTAACAAAAACTCAGTCTAGCCATCAAAAATAGCTAAAAGTACAGTATTAACTGAACAAGACTGAGGAAGATTAGCGCAGCACTTGCACTTCCAAGTATTGTCATGCTTTGACACCTTGCGACCTAATCTAACCAAGTGATTAGCTTGGTTGATCGGAATGGCTTGAAACTGGGATCATGAACTTCAATTTTGTCCGGTGTGCAGTTACACTAGCGTCGAGAAAAATGACAGTTATGTATTGTTGGAAAAGTTATATGTTATATCTCAACATTATATTTCCAACAATACATAGTTGGAAATATGTTGTTGGATATGTTGATTTTGGCTGTTTTGAATAGTTGTTTATACTTCTGCCAAAAAATACATTTGAAGTTCCTTGAGCTCTTCGTGATACCAGTATTACAGAACATGGCGTAAAAAAGCAATTAGTGTACCGAAATCGGTACTTTTCGATCAGACAAGATTACTTGTGTCCAGTCTACTGTCTGCAAAAACAGATGACTCTATGATGTTGAGAATACGAGAATTGTGTAAACATTATATGGAATTTCCTGAAGCGCGTACTGTTGGATTTCAGGTCTTCATTATAAAGTCATTTCTAAGCAAAAATCTTTTAATTTAAGCATTTATTTAAATTAACAGGTTTTTTGCAACCCAAGAGTAGTGTGTTACAAGTACTCCCTTCTAATGCTTATGGATGAATAAAACATCGAAATATCTGTATGAGTTAGGGGCAATTACCGTGTAAGATTATCGTATGCAATAGGAAGAAATTGTTTCTTTGTTTTTTTAGTTTCATGATTCAGTTATCAAGAAGTTGAAACTTATTTTGCGACGGACTAATGATGAAATGCTGAAAGAACACGTTCGACAGTTTTTACTCCTCGTAGGAGATGTTAGCATTCCGCGTGGAGCTGGTATTCGAGTGCTATCACTTGATGGTGGAGGCACGCGAGGTGTTTTAGGCCTTGATATTTTGCAAGCACTGGAAAATAATTTGAAAGGATCAAAGGTTTGCTTTTGAATTCTTCTGAAATCCTTTATTTCGATATTTTATTCATCTTTTTTAGTCATAAGATTTAATGTGAAGTGTGCAGAAGGACCGTTTTATTTGCATTTTTAGTGATCTTAGTGATTACAAAAAATCTTTTTAGGTTGTCGAGGTATTTGACTTAATCGTGGGTGTAAGTACTGGAGCTATTATCGGTGCATTACTCACTGCTAAGAGATTATCAGTTGAGAAGTGCAAGGAAGTCTATATTGAGATTTCAAGGGAGCTTTTCAGTCAGGGCAAATTTTCGGGAATGAGCGGTCTTCTTCTTTCACATGCTTACTACAATACTGGAAAATGGAAGCAGATCCTAAAGGACGTAAGTAAATACATTTTCGATATATATATATATGTTTTATTTATCGTTCAGTATGTAAAGGAATTCGCTAGTACACAAGAAATAACCATAGACATATTGGAATATGGAATATAGTTGGACACTGCATCATCATTTCCTGCATATAACTGTCTAATATAGATCTTTAAAAGTATATTTAAAAAGATTTTGTTAAAGGTTATTGGCGACAGTACGTTATTGGAAATATGCGGACGCTGGGGAACTCCCATGCTCAGTATAGTAGCTTGCACTGTGAATACACCAACTCTGCAGCCATACATTTTCCGTACATATGGACATCCTAACGGAAGTGAAAGCCACTATCGTGGGGGATGTAATCATAAAGCTTGGGAAGCTTTACAAGCTTCTGCTGCTGCTCCAGGCTATTTTCAAGAAGTGAGCATACACTGTGTTTCATTTAACCAATTACATAGAAAGGTTTACGGCTGTGATGATATTAAGCAGATACTTGTCGGATTCATGAACCTGGTTAATTCATATTTTTTGAATACTAACTTTTATTCTCGACATTTTGCGTAGGAATGTTGCATTCCTCTTGTAAATATTGCCAAACAAATGCTCAAGGCATTTTAAAATCTTAGAAATTCCAACTCGGGATTCTAAAGTTTTTGCAGGTTCCACTCGGGACACTACTATATCAAGACGGTGGCGTACTCACTAATAATCCTACGGCTTTAGCAGTTCATGAGGCACGCATGCTTTGGCCAGATGAACGAATACAGTGTGTTGTTTCTGTTGGTAATGGAAGAAACGTTTCAGAAGTCGAATTGAATAGCGTGAAGTTCGCGACAGACTCATGTTTAATATCCTGTTAGGGTAATTGACGGTACACAGAAAATATTTATATTGCAATATTGATGAAGTACTTATGATCTCAACATTTAGTGCCTACTGTAATGTGTACTAGAACGAAGCATCTATTGAAAATGCGTGCTTTAATGGTTTTTGTTTAAGGCTTTCTACAGGTCTTCAAGAAAAAATCTTACGAATTATTGACTCAGCGACGGACACTGAACTTGTTGACCTATGTATGCGTGATACTTTGTCGAAAGGGTCATACATGCGTTTTAATCCACACACCAGCCATCCGTACTCTCTGGATGAAATCGATCCGAAAAAGTTCGTAACTAATCAACTATAATAAGAAACGATATGCAGAAAGTAGCCTCGTTTGTGGCAAAAGAAGTTCACTTGTCCAAATTTAGTATTCAAATACCATTCTTTATATAAGAAGCCGCTGTAAGCATGTTAATCATACAGGATTTTCACATCGTTTGTATTATTCAGGTTGGAACAAATGAGTCAAGATGCACAATTGTACATTTCACGAAATCAGCCGAAGTTTGAAGCTACAGCAAACGTCCTCTTGGCTAAACCATCACTAAAACGGCGCCTTGTTCGGAACTGGAAGAATTTGATAATACAGTAAAATGCATTATGGTAAATTAAATATCTTCATGCCAATAGTAAATAGTGATTGAAATAAAGTTCGTGAAATTGAAAGGATATGTGGAAGCTTGCGACATCTGGCACTGCTTTGACTCGTTTATTTTTAACTGTTCAGTTCATCTCTTTTATATGATATTACTTGTATACTGCATCAGATTATGATGTAAATAAGGCTATATAATTGATTTTTCAGAGATAACAACGTTGGGGTATAAACTGCAACAATTTTTCAGAAAAATCTTGTCGTAAGGGACGATTTTACAAAGAATCCCATTCGTCGCTAACAGCCCTCACAAGAAAAACACCACCAGCGAAGGCCACCAGACCCTTACACATACTCCTGCAAAAATTCTCAAATAGGATTTCCAGCTAATATAAGATACATGCAGCCAATGTGGAAAGATGTATAATACTGATTCAAAATGTAAAGAACATTATTTCCATTGAGACGTGATAAATCAAATTACCCTAAAATGAATGACTTCATCATATATATATATATATATATATTGGATCGTCCCAGCAATCTGAATTTACCGTCTTAGCATATCTGTAGCCAATTAGAAAAGTAGTGTCAAAATTACCAGTAAAACGGATTATGGTAAATCCATGAAAGCGATCCTCCATCTGGATATTGTGGCGTTGATTGTATGCGGATCATCGTACGTAATTTCTGAAAAAAAGCGATTAAAGAAAAATATATATGGCCACAAACTCCCTAACTAGTGATGTACTATACCATCATTGCACATCAAGCAATGGCCATCATCAACAGACTAAATTGTACGCAAGCTACTTCAGTTATCGTTCATACCAGGATTCAGACTAAGGTCACCACATACTTGCTCTTCAAATGAATGATAAAGGAAGTAATCCAACAGTTTCAAGAAACTTGTGGAACAATACCAAGCACTCCATTGAAACAACTCATCAAGATGAAATTTTATAGTTTTAATTCATCAATGCATACAAAATGTAGATATATAGAAAACTGCAAAAAAAAAAAGAAAAAAACTAGTAATCCAATACTGTTTCACGAAGCGCCATGAAAACAAGTATGAAAATGCAAATACATAACAGAAATCGCAAATGAAAAACGCTCATTATTACCAATGGAATGAAGTGACCAACATGTAAAGGAAAGCTTTGAAGTGAAAGTATGACAAGAAAATGGCTAGAATTAAAGTATAATAATTTCAAGAAAAATTTGGTCAAACAAAACGACATACAAATTTTGTATAAAATGACGCATGGGAAGGACGTTAAAAAAAAAATGAAAGTCAGTTAAAACGTTAAGGAACAGATCAACAAATGTCGTTCCTTGGAAACTTACACAAATCTTCTACCAAATGACAGAAATTGAGTGATGACTTTTAAAGAAACAACTATTCATCTATGGATTATAAGTCAACAATTATTAATTAGTGCCATCCAAATTACAAACGAATGAAGTTGATATAAGACGCTGATATCCACGAACATGAAAGCATTAGTATCCATGTCAGATCACAGATTTGCATTTTTCCGTTTTTAAATAATGTAGTAAACCACAAGAAGCAACCCAATTACACCATATAGCCGTAACACCTGAGTATCGACCAACTCAAAATCTTGCATGTAGGTAGAAATCGTATAAATATATCACAGTGTGTCATTTAAAATCACATAATATATTTAAAGAAGTAAACTCTGGCGTCTACTTGAGCGAATATTCCGATAATTCGTACGATCTGACACTACTGAATCCTTGACCAATCGGACTCCAGGAACTGACATAACAGATTCGCAGTCCGACAGCTCAAAAATTGCCCTTGGTAAACACTGCAAGAATGAATGCCGTAGCGCATCCATTGCTGACAACCGTTTTCGACCTTCATACTGAAATATCTATTTTAAACTGGACAGAGAACCATGCAAAAGTTTTTTCATGGGTCAGAATAGAAATGCGATAATTTCTTAAAAAAACAGGTTCTTCATGTTAACGACTTCAGAATTCGCTCTATACCTGCAGTAAGCGATGCAAAAGATCATTTGCGTGCTGGTCAATTCTTGGACATGCATTCTGCAGGTTATTAGGGCGATAATGAGGGAATTTACATAAGCGAAATGTAGGTGAGTTACAAATTTGAGGGTGACTGGATGATGATGGAGTGCCAAGCATATGGAATATTAAGAGAAGTTGCTCTTCAACTGCAGAACCCGGAAATAGCGCATGCCCTGTAAAATGCCATTTTAATATCTTTATTCAGAAAGAATTTATACCAAACACCCAAACCAAATTTATTACATTTTACTATATGATAAATTCCAGTATATACAAAAATTATATATATCAAAGAAAGGATAAACCAGAAATCATTTCGAAAAGAATGCAGCCAACACCCCACATATCGATATGAGTTGAATAATCTGTGGAACCCAACAAAACGTCAGGTGGACGATACCACAATGTCACAACCTAAAATAGTCTGCCATTAAACTCAAAGCATGCACTTCCATGCTGCATCAAAGTGAATATCTGAAATTCAAACAGAGAGCACTGCGTAATTAACTGCTACTTGACTCACTCTTTATGTGATGTGGCACATAAAAGGCAGAACTTTGAGTGGATAACTGTCTAAAACAGGAAAGTACAGGACAAAGTCTCCTACTATGCAACGTCATCAGATATCAAAAAGGCTGTGTTGAAGACTATAATTTTAATGCGGTGCTAGATAGAAAAAAATGTACCTCATTTGAATATGTTTTCGTAGGTATAGACTTTGTTCGTGCTAAACCAAAGTCAGCAAGTTTAAGTTCACCTTTTTCATTAATCAATAAATTTTGCGGTTTCAAATCACGATGCAAAACTCGTCGCTGATGACAGTAGTTCAGTCCTCTCAATAACTGCACCAGGAACAGCTAGGAAATGAAATAAGAAACATTATAATGTTAAATATTACTAACTCTGTTTACATTGAATCGTTCCATTAACTAACTTTTTGACATTAAAAAAAATTCTCAAAGCAAACACAAGAACCTACCCGAACATTCCTCATCGATATGACATCTTGGCAGTCATCAAGATATTGCTTTAAATCACGATCAACATATTCGAAGACAAGAGTGAGTATTCTTTCCGTGTGAATTATGTCATGTAGTGTGACAACATTTGCATGGCGTAAATTCCTCAATATAGAAACTTCCCTAATCGCTGTACAAGGTGCTCCTTCTTCCAGCTCTAAGCGTATTTCCTGCAAGATAGTTCCTGACAATTCCGATAACTTCTCTCAGCAAATGAAAGGAAATTTAAAGACTTTAGTTTTTACTTTGCTTGAAAAGATGAGTGCAAAACCAAAAGAGCAAACTCTACTTTGAGGGCGACAAATTTTTCAGTCAGTCGCGATCGTCCTTTGTAAACCGTGGCATACGTCCCTTCTCCTAGCTTGTCTAGTTTTTCGTATGTTTCAAGTTTGCCGAAACCGATTTCGCTCTAAAGCAACATAAAAAGAATGAACCTGAAGTGGGGATAATCGATAAGATAGTTAAACATGTAAAGATAACAACAATAACATTATTTCTCAGTAAAATAATTAAAAAAAAAAGGAGTAAAAAAAAAATACCAGAGATGCACGACGATTTTTCCTCGTTAGGGGCTGATCTAATGTTGGTGTACGATTCAGTTTTTCGATCACACTTAACGGGAGCCTTAGGTCAGCGGGAAGTGACAAACGTTTCTGAATGTCCTGCTATAACAAAACTTTTAGTGACTTCGGAAAGTTACCTAGAATCTGACATCTCTGACACTGATTTCAATAAATGCAAAAAACTCAAGGAAAGATGAAAGCCAGTACAATAGGAATAAGTGATATGAACACATTTCCTGTCATTTCTGGAGTTGTTTTGAAACAACGAAAAAAGAGTTACAACTATTATCAGTCATTATTGTGGAGCGAATGGAAATAATACAGTTCCCACAAGCATAGAAAGTGGTCTTCTTTATAAAACGATGTACTACTATTCACTTTGTAATTGCGGAACTGAATTTATGTATTGATTAACAAAACTAAAAAATTCAGCAAGGAAGGATAGTCCGCACATCCTCTCCCTTCATTCATCATCAGTTCACTTTTTTCCAACTGGAAACAACATTAGTATGTCTTCATATTTGCGTAGAGAGACCATTGCTGCTTCATATTTTATCCATCAATTTTGATTCCATCATTTTTTTATTCTACGTTTTGTCTGCTCGTATTTGATCTATCAGCACTTATCGCTTTTCTTTTATTGTTTTATATTCACCTGCTATGCGCCATGTTTTTTTTAGCAGAAGTTGCCTAACAAGGTTACCGTTTTAGAAGACTAAATGCAAATTGTTTATGTTGTATCGTACAAATATTCCCCAACCGATAATTGGCTTCTAACAGTACCAAAAATACACAGCAGCAATTTTACTTTGAAATCTAAATACCTCATTCCAACGACGCGTTGGTTTCTGGCGCAATTTGACATTAATAACATGACGATCAGACTGATTTGCGCATTGATCGCTGCTGCAGGGCGAAACCTCAATACTTTCGCCATCAGAGCCAAGCACTTTCGTTTCATCAACTACAGCTGCAAAAATAGCAGTTTAGAAGCAAAAAGTAAGCGCCCAATAAATTTTTAGCATAATAAAATTCATAATTCCTTATAACTTAAAACCTTAACATATATTGTGTAAGTATGGCATCGATATTAACAACTTTAAATCACCAATCAACATAAGAAAATTAACGCTTTACCTTCCTTCAAAGCTCTAAGATTTTTAGTCATCGCCATAATAAACCTTCCCATAATTGACCCCAATGACTTCTTTAAGTCCAACTGGCATACCTATATCCTTAATGGAACACTCAATGACAAAGGTTATATTACCTACAACAAAATAATCAAATCATTTCAACAGGTAAAACGTAAACCCTGTTAAAAATATCAATAAGTTTTGTCTAGGAGTCATATTTTCATACGAGGATATAATGACTAGGTAAATATGCAAAACACTCACATAGCGAAATGGATGGTTTTAAAACAATTTGCCGCCCCATGCCGGAACGCCACCTACGTAACAAAAAGAACTGAATCCATGATGTAAAAGTATTCGGAGTTGGTGTGTGAGATGGGAGTGGTGAAAGTATGTCAGTGTCATCACAAAAATTATGGAATGTAGCAGATTTGGACAACTGAGACGCCATTACAAATGAATCAGAAAATTAAGCGGATGCAAATGAACTTGCAGGCAAGATCAAATGATACACATATACACAAAGTAAGGAGGAGAAATGTGACAAAGAGAAGCTAATCAAGCGTCTCTGTCTTCCCAGATATCTCGAGCCGACTTTACAATATTTTCTTAGCGTGACATGCCGACGACAGTGTAAGCGACATTGGTGTGCCACATTTCGAAGTTTACGACTCTCTCTAACCCAATCAATTCGTCCAAGCTGGCTCCAACAAAGGTCTCTTTTTTTCAAATGCAACTGCTTAAACACACTTTCACTATCATTGCTGAACAAACCATTATTCATGTTCATCTAAAATCTTGCAGAAATTTAATTGTATGCTATGCGGGATGAAATGGTTTTAAAAGAATAATATCAATGATTAAGAAATGGATGTGGATTTCACCAGTTCATCGTTCTCGAAATTCGTTCACCAGCATAATATTCAATATTCTTCACCCTTCTGCATTCCTTCTCTGCTTTCTGTTCGGTCCTATCCGCTAGTATTTCCACTTTGCTAAAATGTTTCTGGCGCGAATATAATACTGGGACTTCCAATGCATGCACTTATAAAATGATATAATAGATTTATAGAGGTTTCGTTTTTAAAGCATGAATGCCACTATTACTATCGGCTATCACCATGGCAGAAAATTTTTAAAAAAAAAACGTGCATCAATGCAAATAAAATTGTTAAATAAGATGTGATAGTACAAAAATGTAGTTTTCATGAATTGTTGCTTATACATTATGTACTGTTTGAGAAAATGATTTGGAATGTGTTGTTGCATGTCAGTCGTCGCAAACTATACATGTTATAATTACCTTAAAATAATCTAAAATTAATAATGATTAACAGAAATCGATGCAATGTTGAATGTTACTATCAGGAACATTCTTTACTTGTATTTAAAAGTTAAAAACTTTCAGAAACATGCACTCACCAATATTTAATGCCTTATTATTCATCAGAAATAGATTCACTTGGGAAAGGTAGAGAGTTAATTCTGTACAATGCATTTTTAACAAAGAAGTTCCGACAAAACTAAGACCTCATACTACAAGTAAAAAACTTTTTATAGTGGTCCAACAAATTTTATGTCCATCGTTTTTAAACTGCTTATTTCAGAAATAACACAAATTCTTCGAGACTCTCTCAATTTTTCACCAGTAACTCATGCCAATACAGTATTTTATATTATTCAATATCTAGTTTTAAAATTACATTTTCGTCTGCGCCTAACAAAATTGGATGCAGTTTTCCGACACTGGTTATCAAAAGGTTATTTAAGTGAAATTCACATTTGCAAAAAGAGAAGACTTCTTGAATAAGGTTGAGTGAAAAGAGAAAGGAAAGTATTATGCATTTACACTCACAGAACTGAGAACTATACAGTAAATCCAAGCCCAACACTGAATGATACCAACTGAAACTGTAAACATATATAATACTTTTAGATGAATGACACGCAGTCCGCGTTAAAAATGTTTTACAATTCCTTTCAACGTATCTCCAGGTGGTTTAATATTTGAAGAAAATGAGTTTCTTGCCACAAGTCCTCAGTACCACTACTTGAAGTTATGTTTAGTCTAGTTAGTGGTCAGAACATTACGGTGAATACAAATTTAACCTTAATAAAAAAGACCTGAACCGCGGTCATACCATCAAGCTATTTCTATAATATCAGTATTAAACTTGCTCGATGTCATACCATCAAGGTATTTCTGTAATAACAGTATTAAACTCGCTCGATCTACACATATCGCCAAATGATAAGTTTTCGATTGCAGTATTTATATTGATAAATCCAGATACTTTACAAAGCTGGATTTATTACTATAAATAATCGATGTAATGTTAGTTCCTTAAAATTCGTGTTAGAAAATTCTGAAAACTAGACAAAATTCCACCTTTGAAGGTGTGGAAATAAAGTTGCTCTTTGATTTATACTTACAAGGTTGCTTGCGAAACAGAGAACACTGATGTTGGGTTGGCGGATACACTTTCAGATTCTTGGGATAGTCTGAACGAAAATGTTGTGACACTGGTACAGGAAGACGGTTGCGCTTCATATAAAAAACAGGAAATGGAACTTTGGGTATGACTCCCGGCGGGATATCGCATTCTTCAGTAATTGCTCCATCTGCTGCTAAACGTTCTGCAAGCGCATTGATCGAGTCCGATAAGCGCCAGTTTCTGGAACTTATGAACATGCATCAAATCAGCAACGACACCACTAAGACTTCTCTGCAATATATAGGAATTCTCATTTTCAAAGAAACCCCTGATTTGGGTTTCTTGTTTTCCGAGAATTGAAATAATCTTTCTATTATATGGATTTCAATTTCAAAAACCAACGGTAAGAAGTACACAGCGCATAAAACCAACAGGTAAGAAGTACACAGAGCATACAATGGAGGCATAATAGAGGCATGAAAATCTTGAAAGTTTCGAAAGACTACTCTCAAGTTCAAAATGTACCAATATGTAAGGCCTACCTGACTGGCGAAGTTGCAGACATGTCACTTCTACGGAATACAGCGTTGATACGTTTTTTCAGCTTCTTCATGTGAACCACTAATATTAATATCAGTGACACGTGTGCACCAACAATCTAGAGCGCCTTTCCGCGTATTCCACAGAACGCTTGCAATCTCTAACATTTAACGCGGCCGGAGGTACAATTAACGATAAATGATGGTTAGAGGTTAAGCGTGGGTGGGGTTCCGTTTACTGTTTTTGTGGGCATCTACAGGACTAGTCAAATTATCTGGGCATCTATAGGACTGGCTAAATTATATGAGCATCTATAGGACTGGTTAAATTATGTGGGATCTGCAGGACTAGTCAAATTATGTGGGCATCTGTAGGACTGGTTGAGTTATGTGGGCATTTATAGGTCAGATTATGTGGGCATCTGTAGGACTGGTTAAGTTATGTGGGCATTTATAGGTCAGATTATGTGTGCATCTGTAGGACTGGTTAAGTTATGTGGGTATTTATAGAACTGGTCAGATTATGTGGGCATCTGTAGGACTGGTTAAGTTATGTGGGGATTTATAGGACTGGTCAGATTATGTGTGCATATGATCATTCCAATCAGAGATTGAACTTATTTTCTTCTAATTATATCGAGGAGCCCGTTAGATATAATCACACATGTAACAGTGTAATTGAGCAATTGTACAGTATGCATTTGTTCAAATATTTCAAATCTTTTTCTAAAACGCGTAATGTAGTAGAAACTCATGCATTTTAATAAGAAACAAATGAAACTATCATCCGTTGCATCATTGAAAATTAATGAGAAGTAGGACAAAATTACGTTGGAAGATTGCAGGATTAAACTTTACCGCTTTATCTTTGTTTATTTTTGAGCAAAAGGAGCATCAAATTTGCTTAAATAGCGATTCTAAAGGATCGAATCAGTAAAATTATATTCGTATTATACAAGAATATTTCTGAGAACCTTTAAGTTGCAATGTTGCAACTTCAAATTTTTACAATGGAAAAAGGCTATTTTACCAAACTAGTTACTATTTTTTAGTATTTCCTACTGCTCTAATATTTCTTCCTTTTCAAAAATTAGATGGTAAGTGCAGCTGATAAGTAAAGTATATAATATTTATTTTAATATATTTTAGCAAATGAAATCTGACACGAATTGATTGTTGATTGTATTGATCAATGCAAGAAAATTTATGAATTTTTACATGACTTTTACTCACATCATATGCATTTTTGATCTATGCTAATTCTTTTTGCATCATTTGCAGAAAATCGCCCTATGGTTGATTGGCTACAAAAACACTGATATTATCTGTACATGAACCACTTAATCAAAAAAAAAATTTCAATTGTTTGCCAAATAAATGATTAAATCATGCCAAACAATCAGGTCCAGAAAATCTTTCCTCAAACAATGCAAAAATGCATTCTATGTTACTTGTCTGGATGATATTATTACTATCCATTTTGAATAATGATAGCCCTGAGAAGTCAGTGCAACACTAAGCATTTATTTCATTTGCTCATACATCAATATCGACTATGAATTATTTTCAACCAGCAAACTATCTGAATTGGACGTCTTGTTTATTGGACAGTGTTTTCCCAAAATGATAAATTATTCAGACACATCATTTTCTAAGCACAGAAAAATCCCATATAAAATGTTTTGAATTTCTAGATTAAAAGAGTAATAGAAGAGACATGAGAGATATGCAAAAAGCAATCCATCTAATTTCTTCGGACAACTGCAAGTCAGGGATTCATTATCTCCCCGACTGCGGTTAACTCTCTAAAAATTTCTTGTATCAAGCATTCTTTGGCTAATTTTCAGTTATCTGCAGGACAAGTATAGAAAGAAAACATGTATTTGCAATGGGAATTAGGTAAAAAAACGCATATAACTTTTTTGGAGAAATATGAATTGGATAATATATTTTTTTCTTCATGTTTTCATACTACTTCTCTAAAAACTTTCATGCATTCGATTCCTAAAATAAGATTTTTTTGTCCTAATACAAATATTAGCTAATACTATCGCTGAACAATTCTACATCATCAGACTGAATAAACCAACATGCACTAAAGTTGTTTCGATTTAAAGTTTTGTCGATAAGCTGAAAAAACTATAGGAAAGAAATAATGAGAGATGATATTATGACTGAAAAATGACGAAAAAACTGCTCGACAATGCTTACTTTTGGTATTATAAAGTGCATATAGGATGACATAAATAATAGGTTCAAAGGAATTTCAAATTTCAAATTCACAATTCTCTTCCCAGCAGGTAGACCTGTTTTTTTCAGTAATCATTGTTGAGAATTCCCTAAACTGTCCCCATTTCGGGATAATTAGACTATCAGCATGTAACGAAAAAGGCAATGCACAGTGTTACTCACAGTAGTTATACAAAAATTCTTAAGCTGCAGAAAACTTCTAATCAAAAACCAATCGAAGTCAGGCCTCAAAAATCTTGTATAAGTAATGGATTGTGCCAGTGGAGCCCAGACTGCCTAATATATTATGAGTATATTCCTCCAGCACTGAAATGAGGACAAAGAATAATGACAACAATGAAAAAGATAAAAGAAGGATTTGCAACAGGTAGATCGATACCAGAAAATGAATCATAAAATAATAAACGCAACTATGGTTCGATCGCAAATCAAATTGTTGCAGTCGATTAACTGCACAAAGAATTGATGCAACTTCTTGTGGGTGGATTCGATTCGATTCGATTCGACTCGACCCAGCTCCTCTTCACCTGACAACTCTAATGATCTAGGCAGTGTTTGTCATTGCGAAGATGCACAAAAGCGGCAGAAAAGGGCGTGGTGACAACGGCTGGGTCACCAAAGCGGATAAACCATCAACGGTCGGGTTCCCGGTCAAATCATCTTGATTGTCATCGCCGCATTATTGCCCATTTGTTTATTAATTTCACCATTCCCTTCACAAATGATGAAAAAATTCGAAGAAAC
Organism: Mansonella perstans; assembly: GCA_037074765.1. Lineage (NCBI taxonomy): Eukaryota > Metazoa > Nematoda > Chromadorea > Rhabditida > Onchocercidae > Mansonella > Mansonella perstans. The sequence goes on from JBAMDO010000112.1 coordinate 136,191, forward strand.
CATAATTATAATTAGTTAATGGTCACATTGAAATACAAATTTATTCATGAGTGCAAATTTTTTGAAATTCAGTGCCACGAATTAGCCACAAGTGAACAATTTTGCATCACATGAAATTTAGAGGAGCCAAAAAATGAGCTTGCTGAGCCTAGTTCTTTACTTTTATTTCTTTCTTCGGTTGCGCAATTTTATTTGGGCTAAAAAATATTCGGCATATAACTTGCTATATAAAAACGTATAAATAAACATTTAATATTGGTGGTTTTTGGGATGCAAGGAAGCTTTAAGATTTATGTTTACTTTAGACCTGATGTGGATGGGAAGAAATCGAAATGATAGAGATATGGAATGCAATTAACTCAGTTTTATTCCTCTCTGTTTCTCTTCACAAATAGGTACGAGAATAAACCAGTTAATTTTTGGCAAATACTCTAAATGCAAGTACTCTAAACGGGTTTTACAAGCAAGAAAACTAATTAACACCTCCTCATATGATGCTTGTTTGTACTGCGATCCTTTTCCACTGACCTTACTCAGTACCGCCAAGACTAGAAATACAGTGAACATAAAAGTAGAGGATAGAAAAATAATGAGATCAAACGAATAAAAAAGTTTTTTATTCGATACCATATTCTTGTGGCATATAATAATGAAGATTCTAATGAGACTATACTTTTGCATCAAGCAGAAAATATCCAAACGTTAACCTCATTGTAATATGAAAACATTTGTCATCATAATCGTTACATTAAACAATGTGATTTAAAAAAAAAAAAAAAAAAAAAAAAAACCTTTAGATTTCAAAAATGATTGAAAGCACTTTCGTGAGTAAACAGTGCTTCAAGATTTTGTTGAAAGACTACCAATGAGAGGAGATTTGAACCAATGAGAAGATATATCCGATGCATGACGGATATTGTCTCGAAATAGAGTCAAGTAAGATTAAACAAAATTAAAAGATTTAATAAACAGAAATGTTTAATTGCTAGGCTTTCGTAAATTTACTGCAAATACATTTTTTTGTTATTTAATTGAGTTGTTGTTTTCAATTATGTTTCGAATTTTGCTATTCCCGCAGTATGTCAAATAGGTTTTGACATTGACCCTATCAAGTTCATCGGATTACTCATTTAAAAAATCACATTCAGATAAGTTTATCCTGTTAATGACATATTTTTGAATTCAATAGAATGGATGGTTTTGTCAAGTATGAAAGAAAAAAAATGTGATGAATATAAAAACCTAATTGAAATCAACCTATAAACGTACCCAACATTTCTTCATAGTTAATAAAAAGAGGAGGACTATTCACATTTCAAACGACTAGTCAGATTGTTCAAAAAGTTACGACAATGATAAAGCACCACTATAAAGATCAAAAAAGAATTTAGTACTTTTCATGGGTAAGACTTCAGCCACAATCGATTAAACTGAGTTGAGCTCATGGAGCGCCGTAAGGATGGGCGCAAAGTATTGACGGTAGGAATGGCAGGTTTGTCGAATTTTAACCATGAAATGCTCAAATGTGAGAGCAAAAATGATAATAACTCCCTTCTTTTCCAATTATTTTCATTGATGACAATTTAACTCTGCTTGACACAATGGATAGTGGACGTCCAGAATACCGTTCTGCTCTAATGGCACACGAAATATCGTGACTCAACATTGTTATAGCCTCTTTCAGCGAAGTTCGCCTTCCCGGAAAAGGCAATCTTAAATTGGGGGACGGTTACACATTGCATTGGTCAGGTAAGCCCAAAGCTGAACGACATCTTTCAGGAATTGCCTTCATGATCAAAAACTCCATCGCATCTAAACTTGACAATTTGACAACAGGACATTCTGATCGCATTATTTCCACTTTCACTTTAGAATAAGCAACATGTCGTTTTCTTCAGTGTATATATTCCCATTCTTACAGTCGGACTCTGCAGATAAAAAACAAGTTCTGCACTGACCTGCGTCGTTTACTCAGAAAGTTCCAGCAGACAATAAAAATTTTTATCTGCATTTCAACGCTTGACGACTTCAACGCTCGAGTAGATCGTAATTTTGTAGTCTGGAAAGATATATTAGGCAAACATGGCATTAGGAACTACAGTGATAACGGCCGTCTTCTGCTATTTTTGTGCAGAGATACAGCTCATAACTACGAACACTATTTTTCATTAGACAACAGAATAGCTAAAACATTCGGGGCTTTCGGAAAGCTTCATAAAAGGATCGATATAACAGACATCTGAAGAACAGTACCAAAATTGCCCTTTATAGAGCCGTGGTGATGCCTATTCTATTATATGGATTTGAATCCTGGATCATCTACCGCTACTAATTGCGACTCCTCAAACGTTCCCATGATTACCGACTCCACTCAATCCTCAACATCCACTGCATGTTACAAATGAGATAGTCCTTCAACAGGCAGCTATCGAGATGTCCCTAAAAAGCGATATAAAGACTGTCTAAAACAGTATATAAATCTTAGCCAAATTGATTACCAACATAATCTACTTTAACATCCAGTCGGGAGATATGGAGACAAACAATACATAATGCTGCTGTTTTCTTTAAAATTACCCGTAGAATCAATGCCGAGGAAAGAAGATATCGCAGAAAAACCCATGCATCACTTACATCATCTGAGCAGACTTTCCACTGCATCATATGCAACCATATCCCGTATTTGTTTTCTTTCTTAATCACAAGCGAGTCAATGTTAATTAAAGTGAATGAAATTCTGCAAAACTTCATTAGCGAAGCCAAACCACGAACGAACACAAAAATTAACATTACACTGATAGATTCAGGGGATAAAGTAATGCTTTTGTTTTTTCTTTATGACAAAGAATCGGAAAACTAAATCCACACTCCTCGTCTTTAGAAAAGTGCTACATGGGCTCTGAATTTTCGGTTTTTTACTCGGTAGAATTTTCAATTGAATATAATCAACAAAGGTGGGCTCTATTGACTGACTGAAGCAAAGCAATCTTCATTTAGCTGGCTTTCGAACTATAACATCATGAAGTATGATAAGATGACAGTAAAGAAGTAGATGCGATGCATTAAGTCATATGATTGATAATAACACAGTAAATATTCAATGTCGATAAATTGCAAGAATATCTGGGTGTGATAAAACAAGCGCAAATAGAATAAATGCACAGTAGTAGCCATTAATAATGATGGAAGTTGTTGATGGTATTTCACTATTAGTGATAAAGTTCTACTAATCCGATCATTTCATCTCTATCTATTTTCATTACTTGCTTAGAATGAAATAATAAGCTTTACAGAGCAGAAGGACGAAATGATATAATATGCATTATATAACTGATAGCAACAGGGCTTCTTGTAGTAAGAGAAAAATGTACAAGAATGAAAAAGTGGTTTAGCAAAGAAACATATTTATAGATTCGCTGACAAAAAGCATGTTGCTGCACTCGTTTAAAAACGATAATGCACCATTATGAAACAGAAGCGAAAACAAAGACCTCGATATTCTCGGATCCAACTCGATATTCTCGGGTCCAACTCGCTAAATGCACTACTAATAGTGATGATTTTTACCGAAGCTAGGAAATGTTTACAGAAGATGACACAATAATAAGGATGTGTAAGACGGATGAGAATGATGAATTTCAAGTTCAGAATATTTCGGAAGATTATTTGCATAAATATCCTCGGAACAAGTCAAACTATCGAGTGCGATAATATGTAGATGTCCTGTAATTTCAAAAAAAACTATCAAGTGTATTACAGGATGTAGACTATGATTTTCTTCCCTTCCCAATTTTTCCGCACGTAACTCAAATGAAATCTTTGGCAGATCTTAGCAGCCACAGTTGATTCAAAAGGTTGCTCAAAGGTTAGCCGCCAGGAAATCAACATTTGAAGGTCAAGCAGCCTTTTCTGCAAAAGTAGTGAATTACACATTATTATCGAAATAGCAATGGTAGCTTCATTGCTTTCATTATGTTAATAAACGTTTCCTTCACATTTTACTCCATCAACTTTGCTTTTCTCAGATTTTCCTAATTTCCCTTTCCTTTCCTGTTGTTTGCCTGACACAATCCAAATATTCACCGCTGGAACAAGGTTTTCTAGTTGGGCTGTTTTCATATCCATGGTACTAAAAAATAAGATTACGAGTGCATTGGTATATATTTTATTACCGTTAAAATGAAAAAATTTGGAGCAATTCATCGATTTCCAGACATTGGTTCACTTAAAAGAGGATTCTGTACCAGTTTGTCCAGAATTGTTGTCAACTTTATGCTTAAGTCGAATTAATAAAAAAAATAAGAAGTTGAATTTTAAAATATTTAGCAAATTTTCGACTTGAAGTGATAGGAATTGTATCTCAAAACTAGCTATTTCTTCCATTGTTTCTTTTCCTAACTTTCAGAGAAAATTGTTTCTTTCATAAATTTTATTTAGGTACCTCTATGTATCTTAATAGATAAGCTAATGTTGACAGGGAATCGTTAAAAACATATTACAATATTTTTTAAGGAAAGGACAAAGGTTTTCAGCAAAAAGTGATGGGGTTTGTAGCAGTCGGCACAGTTCTTGCGTCGCATTAAATATTAACATTTGTAACTTTATATATCAAATTAGCTGTATCGTTTTGCGCACAGGTGAGTACATTGAATGCACAGGAAAGTATATTTTAGCACCACAAAAATTCATTTGAAATATAATGCAACAAGTGACCCTTACCACCCTTTCCAATTTTCTTATTGTAATATATCATTATATAATTCATTACTTAGTTTTTTACTTTTGTTGACAAGCATTAAAGCTTTTTACTTTTGTTAACAAGTTCAAAGTTCTTGTCCAATTTCTTATCGAAACTAGCAGCAAGCTGAGGTTCTAACAAAATTTTGATATTTATTAGCATTGCTGGAAGTATGTAAAATTCATACAACCTCAAAACTGTTACAGTTGTTCTTTTCGGATTATTAGATTATTATTATTATTATTATTATTATTATTATTATTATTATTATTATTATTATTACTATTATTTATTATTATTACTATTATTTATTATTATTACTATTATTTATTATTATTACTATTATTTATTATTATTACTATTATTTATTATTATTACTATTATTTATTATTATTACTATTATTTATTATTATTACTATTATTTATTATTATTACTATTATTTATTATTATTACTATTATTTATTATTATTACTATTATTTATTATTATTACTGTTATTTATTATTATTACTATTATTTATTATTATTATTACCAATTATTATTAAAAATAATGAGATATAAGAACAATAAAAACCTCGGTCCTAGTGTGAATGATTCATGTACATTGCTGAATCAGAGTTACTCAATCATCAATGGAAGCTATGGGACGTAAGTTTCACAGGGGTATCGCTAATTTTTCTATGCACAGCGACGTTTCGGAAGAGATGTGCATGCCGTAAGGAAGTATAGATTACGGTTAACAGGTTGGGAGATTCTGAAGTTTTTCGTTTTTTTTGGTAGCATATATTCTTTAGCCTATATGACCTTAATTAGCAGGACCAAAATGGGACGAAGACCAGGCAGTACGACGAAATCTGGCCGATTTATGAATCCAGCTGATCAAGAGCGCAAGAGTATGCGACAAAAAGAGCTTAAAAGAAATCGAAAGCAAAGGACTATGGTTCGACATGCAATATTAAAAAGCAAAGATGTTGATGAAATCCTGGAAAATTTATCACGTCTAGATGATCAAGGTAACTAGAGGAATTGCTTATTCATTTGTATAAAGGGCGCAAAGTAACAACCACTGAGTGAAGTGGTTGTTATTTTGCGCTTCTTATACGTGCTAAATTTTGAACATACGTGCTGAATTGGATTAAATGAGATTGCTTCTTAGTTGCTAGCTCTTCTACAAAGCTATTTCGCCATAATAGTTGTATAAAAGTCCACTCTGTGGGGGAATGATATTAGTTGTTTGGATAAATTCGTTCATCTAAATCAGATTATCAGAAAATGTTTTTAGAAAGGAATTAATTGATGCAGTTTACAATCGTTTAAAAAAAGGTGCTATGAACTGAGCAGTGAGGATATTTGCTGGAAGAATTTATTTAGTATCAGCATTTCAGAATTTGACATACACGTGGAGCATCACAGTAAATATGTTTTCAACGAAAAGCGTATCAAATTTAAACAGACTTATAATGAAGTGATGAACTTATACAAGCAGGAGAAGCGAGAGGATAAAGTAAAGGAATTGGAACAAAAAATGTTGCAGTATGAGGCAGAGAGAGCTCGAAAAATGCAACAGTATAGTGAGTCGTTTGATTTCTTTTTTCAACGGTATTTTGAAATTTGTGAAGGAACTTGTCGTAAAGTTCCATTCCTTATGCCGTTTACATACAATTTTACTTAGGATGATTTTAGATGCGTTACGATTTTCGCTGGAAGCCAATCCTGTAGAAATCCCGTTGCCAGATGGCAGTTCAATACCTAACGCAGCAATGACCCCCTTAACACCTGTAATACCGGTTCAGTTTTTAATGCCTCAAGCACGAACTGGTATTCTAAAAAATTCACACATTACTCGAGATATCAGTGAACGGACAGAACCGCCAGGACCTCCTTGCGGCTTACCTCCGCTAATTGGTTATGAAGATGGTGATGATGAAATGCCTTCTAAAAGACGTGTACGCTTTGAGGAAGACTTTTCGAGCAATTTTATAAGAGATAACGTCGAAGCGACTGATGATGATTTCGGACCTGTTGAAAGTAAAGTTGACGTTGTACTTTTTTCTTTTTCTTTTGTTTAGAGAAGGAAAAGAACTTTTCTTTATTTAGAATTTAGAAACATTAATTATTTTGGCAAATCCGTATGTACAGATTGAATATTTCATGGTTTTTTAATTTGTCAATATTTCAGTTCCCATAGAAGTACTAGAACATGGTCAAATAAACGATGCGGATAGTGCGAGATCTGTACCGATGTTGGCATCTATCATTCCACAGCAACCGTTGTTACGTGCACCTCCATTACCTCCCAACATGTTGCCACCTCCTCCTCGTCTTCCGCTCCGCGTTCCTCCTCCTCCACCTCACTTCAGTACATTTTGTTTGATTTTTTTTTTCGGGAAAAAAGACTTTTTTTGTTTTGTGAAAACTTATTTGAAAAGTGGTTGTGGTAATATAATGTGTTTAAAAGTATCTGTTGGAAAAAAATATTTCTTTTTTCATTACGATAGGGATGCCAGCTCCGTTTATACGTCCGCCGGGAATCAGTTCTGTAATATCAGCAGAGCCAGTAGTTCGACGAACAGGAGGGACGCTTGTGAAAGATAGCGGAGAGGCTACAATCTCAGCAGAACCGAAACTAAGAGATTTGACAAAAGAAGTTACAAAATTTGTGCCCACAGCACTTCGTGTTAATCGAAGTAAGCAACAGCCGAAAAAGATCATTAACAAGTATGTCTGCATAATTATTTGTTTCTGAACTTCCTTTACCAGTTCATGTTTGATTTTGAACGTAGCTCTATAATTTTTTGTTTTATGAGCTCTTTTCGAATACTTTAGGAATATTGTTTGTGAAGTGTAGCTTGTTTCTTGATTTCAAGAAGGAATTCAATTTCAGATTCAATATGATGGGAATACAGATCGAATCAGCGCAAAGAAAAGAAGCGAAAGATACGGACGAGGCTTACGCTGATTTTATGAATGAAATTTCTTCTCTTCTGTAATTTATATTATATTTTGCAGAATTCGTTCCGCAAAAATTCGCATTTTTTGTGCTCTTGTTTTGCTTCGTCTTCATTAAGATGTAATTTTTATTGTTAACAATACTGGATTCCATAATTGAGCAGGAAGTAATCACTTTGATAGTGGAAAGATTGGACATATAATTTAGACTGAACTGTTTACAGTTAGTCGAGATCGGATGCATTCCACAATAACTGTTCAAAATCTATTAGACGTAAAAGACACTGTGCCTTCTAAACATTTAAGAATGAGGCTTCTTGCCATGAAACATAATAGATGAGTACCAGAAAAATTGGCAGTTACTTATTCAAATTCATATCGGATGCTAAACCAAATGTTTTGTCTTGAGTTTGGATAAAAACCCTAACGAGGGAGAAACGGGTAAGTTTGTACAGCATCATTAGAAATGTTCGAAATAATGAAATAGTGTTTTTCTAGGTAGGGGTGAGAGATGGTCTAAGTGATGCATTGGAACTATTAGTACGTGTTACGACTATTAATGTCTTCGTTAATGTATTTTGTATGAATAGCAGATAATTGTATCTTCAAAACTATATTGTATTTTAGAAAATTGTATCTTCAAAACTATACGCTTTAGACAAGAGGCATTTTATCAGAATTTTTTTGATGCTTATCTCAAGTTAGGGTCACAGGGGAATTATTCTTGGCAGTTCTATTCGTCTCGCTATATGGCAGAGATTCGAGTTAGTTGTTTTTAAAACAAAATGTTATGAATGACTTCTTGATTTGAGTAAATTAGTTATACGATAACATGCCCCATGAAATAAATGCTTTAGTAATTGCATTGTTGATGTGTTGGTTACATAAATTTGATTATTTAAAGGCCATCATTATAGCGCAATGGATTAGTTAATGTTTGCTGAGTTCTTTCGTTCTCATTTATTGCTTTCTGGTTTTGTAGACCAATATTCAATAAATAACCACGGATAGGCAAAACTAGAAATCATTTGGTAACAAAGAGGATAGAGAGCCAGAATGAGTTTTAAGTTGTGGCTTCATGAGTACATTTCCAATGGACAACAAATTGACAAGAAGTGAGGGACGACAAATATGGATATCGGACGGAGGGGGGAGCAGTGCAGATATGGCAAATGTTTTGAAGCAAAATCATGAATCTATATCAATTTTCGGGATTTGCAGATTCTGTTGGTGTAGTACGTCAACGGTAGCTCATAGCATTTTCAAAACAAATGATCATAGTGGATTGTTCTGACCGGAATTAATGTTTTATTGCTCATCCAGGACTTTGCTTCGAAAAAGTATGTGAATCATCGTCGAAATCAATCAGTAAAACAATTTTATCTTGGTTACCGCTCAGTTCGAAAAATGACAATTTCTCTCACTGACGATAATAATTAACTATCTAAATTTATACTTTTTTTTTGAATTTATAACAAAGCAATGTTTATGTATTATTTCCATATTCATGCATTGACAAGTTGAACAATCAAAGAAGAAAACGCTTGTCTACGATAAAGTGAACAAAACGGAATTTCTACTGATTTCAAATGCTCTTATAAACATCGGACAGATAAATGGAAACTGACTGTGGAAAAAATAAGCGGTATTTTGTAACTGTGGAAAAAATAAGCGGTAAGATACTGCACTAAATATATTAATTCATATATATATCTATGAATTAATATCAAGCATTGCAAATGCAGGATATCGATATAGTGTCAAAAAAAAAAGATACTGCACTAAATTGATACTTGCAGGTACTGTTCTGGTATTTATTATTTTATACATACCTCTTTAATCTAAGCTAAGGTACAGATCAAGTTAAAAGAGAAACACAAACTAGACAAAATTAATACGTAATAAAAAACAACATCAAATCCATTCTTAAACCAAAAACTAGGAAAAAAATGATTTTTATCACAATCTTCATGGCAATAGAGCTAGATACAGTAAAATGCAAAAAAAATTAAATTAAAAACAACCAAAACCGTCAATAGCCAAGGCAAAATAAAGCGAATAGTGTCGCGAAAGTCGCGAAAATTAAAATAAATTTTATACAAATTCATAGGGAATGCTTTCCGTGATTCATCAGTTATCTCATTTTTGAATTATTTCCCGTATTTTAATTGTATGATTTATATTCTTTAGAATTATTCCCATACTTTTTTAGTATTATCTATGATTTACACTCCTTAGAATTACCTCCCATATTCTTTCGGCATTACAGAAACTCATGTCTTCTCTCAACTATTTTTGATCTTATCACATTATGACCCGTCATATTAAATCATTAATCAGCTCATATAAAATGATCTATGGCCCTTGGATTAACAGATCTACCCCTTCTTGTCCCCCTATATAAACTGTTAATCTATTCACAATCACCATTAACTGCTTTCATCATCTCCAGACTAGTTGACATTAATCCAGCGCTCCCTTTTATTATATCAATCCTTTCTTATTCAATTTGCTTCGCGTTTTTTTCTAGATGATAATTGAGTGTAGCTGAAAGTAAAAACGGAGACGCTATTATGCCAAATGGAACCCTCTGAAAACGGTAACATATTAAATTTTCCTTTGTAATTTCTCCTCGGATATCCTTTAACCACAAAAAACGAGTGCAGTTCCTTTCGGACGGATGCAGTTCCAATTGCAAAAAAGCCTTTTCTATATCTGCTGTTATAACATTTTTCATCATTCTGAAACGAAGTAGGACACCTGCTAAATCAGGTAGTGTAATGGGACCGTGATATAACATATTATTTAGGCTTTTTTCTCCTTTAATATGGGCTGAAGCATCATAGACAATTCGTAATTTTGTAGTTGTCTTTCCTGGGGTTAATACTTCATGATGAGGCAAATAATGTTTAATCCCTTCTTGATCCATATTTGCTGTCACTTTCTCAATAACATTCGATAGTAATTGCTCTTTAATTGTCTTGTCATAAGGTCCGAGCAAAAATTGATTGGTGTGAAGTCGTTTGATTAGCGTCTTTAATCTTCCATAACAAAGACTACATTATTTGCCTCATCATGAAGTATTAGCACCAGGAAAGACAACTACAAAATTACGAATTGTCTATGATGCTTCAGCCCATATTAAAGGAGAAAAAAGCCTAAATAATATGTTATATCACGGTCCCATTACACTACCTGACTTAGCAGGTGTCTTACTTCGTTTCAGAATGATGAAAAATGTTATAACAGCAGATATAGAAAAGGCTTTTTTGCAATTGGAACTGCATCCGTCCGAAAGGAACTGCACTTGTTTTTTGTGGTTAAAGGATATCCAAGGAGAAATTACAAAGGAAAATTTAGTATGTTACCGTTTTCAGAGGGTTCCATTTGGCATAATAGCGTCTCCGTTTTTACTTTCAGCTACACTCAATTATCATCTAGAAAAAAACGCGAAACAAATTGAATAAGAAAGGATTGATATAATAAAAGGGAGCGCTGGATTAATGTCAACTAGTCTGGAGATGATGAAAGCAGTTAATGATCAATGTCAGTTAATGGAGATTGTGAATAGATTAACAGTTTATATAGGGGGAGAAGGTATGGCGAATTTGAAATTATTCTCTCTACCAGGTAATCTCATTTCATTTATTGAAATCTTTAACTGGCTTCTAAAAACTTTCGGAATGAAATTTTTTCAATTTTCAATGAAGCGGAACTTAAAAACTTAAAATGCAATCATTTATTGAATTTGAAGCGCTTTTGATCTTCTTGATCAGTAAAAAGAGTCATACACAACGGTTAGGTTCGATACTAGGTGTCCGAATATCAAAGTGTCCGTGCCAGATGTACTTTTAAAATGGATGTAGCGGTGACTAATCGTCTATAATAAATAAGGTAGTGACGAAATTTCAAATCAAGGGTTTTATAGATGACTAATTTAATTTGGCGACTGAGATCTTTTACAGTCGTTTCAATTGTAAAGAAACATCTGAATTTACCTGAAATGTGAAAAAAATACCAACATGGAAAATTGCTATTTATTTAAATCGTTCGCAATGAAAATCAGTATTGCACTCACGCATTTAACAATAAACTGTGAAACAATAAATACTAGTTCAACTGTAATTTGATGCAAAATTTGAGGTAGACTCGGAATCATACCTCTTTACATACAGCATTTATCGAGAGGGTAAATCCATGTACACAATTCTAAGGCAGGTAGAACAAATTATGAGAAATTTCTTCTGATGTTGGTTATCTGCATCTTGTTGTGTATTACTGATTAACTACTTTTACTTCAGGAAAAGGAAGTTAAAGCCAATACGTGAAAATTTGCTAGACTTGTTTCCCAAATTGCATAAAAGGCCGGGCAAAACTTTAGATGGGCAGTGGTCGCATTCTCGGCCACAAATACTCCTGGCAGCACTCCCACTATTTAACTCAGTAAACCGATTTAAATATGCTGTTGGCTTAAGAACACAGTAAATCTTGATAAATCCAACTTGATCTGACAAACTTTAACTCTACAAATTAAAGTATGACAAAAGTATAAATTAAACTTTTTATTAATTGATGTATAACAAAACTCAAATCCACGATTTCCCAAGATTCATGACAAAATAACATCCAGATATATTGCAATTTAATAAAGTATCTCATTCCTCTTGTCAAAAGACGAAGGAATTTCCGGATAAGAAATCTAAATAAACTGCGTTTTATCTAACTAATAACAAAGTGAACACGAAAAGAAAAGAAGTTGAAGTGATTCGAATGAATAATAATGGTTGGTAGAAAGTGTATATCTGAAATGACAAGAAATATCCACTCCATATCTTTGTTTGTCGAAAGAGAGAAAAGCTGCAAACGGAGTGAACTGCACTGTCATTACAGGTAATAATAAGGAAAATATCTTGAAAAGATTTCAGAAAAAAATAAATTTCAAGATGACCTTTACATTACAAATTGTCTTTTGAGCAATACTTTATTACTTATGTAAAAAAAATCTTCCTGATAAAAAAGAATAGGAAAAACAAAAAAAAAAAAAAAAAAAAAAACAATGTAAAATATAACAATAAAGATGCTGTGCTTTTGTAATACAAAACGGCTACTCGGTGTGGAGAAAAGTCTTTTCTGTGCGGAGCCACATTTTCTGTCATAAATTTTATTTTTACTAATTCATATGGTAGTATGCACAAATGGCAGCGATAATGTTGAGGCAAGAAATGAAGAAGCACCTAGCAATATTCAGAAATTGATGCAAATTTTTTTCAAAATGAATATATAAAAAATGCAATTAGAAATAATCAGTTAAGCAGTGCTGAAGTCGATTAATTCAAACATACTGCTACCATCGACATCATCATGAAAGCAGAATTATGACATTTTAATCAATGCAGAAATACCATCACTTAAAGGCATCATTTTTTGCTGAGCTTTTTCTTATGTCATATTTTGTCATCTAGAAATAAATAGTGAAATATGTTTCTACCGGAATCCACTAACAAGCAAACTAACATAAATGGTTAAATGTCATATCACCTAAATCTCCCACAGCGTCTATGCTTAAATCATACCGTCTCGCTAGCGCTACCTGTAGTGATAATTTCAATGTATATTTTAAAAATTAACATTTCTTTTACTATTTATTTTCTTGATGGTAGCATCTGACGGAATTTTTTTCGAAATTTTTGGCCAATTTCGTTTTTTATAAGTCACTTGGAGATTGTCATGAAAAGACTGAATATTTTGAATGAAATTCATCTTAAAAAAGCTGGATAAAAGAACGATTTTTTTAAAATAAAATTGGAAATTAATTTCATGCTATAAAAAATCGCTAAAGATGAAGATGAATACCTTATAACTTACAATTACCGCAACGATGAACTGATTTTTTGCAGGATTTTCGACTAAGCGATATTACACTTAACAACAAAATTACACAAGTTTGTAAAAAGACATATCTGGAGATAAAATTTATGCTGAGAAAACATCTGTGCTGATTCATATCACAGCACTTTTTGATTATGATAATTGACTTCCCACTGTGCGCGGTGTTGTCGATATTGACGATTGGAATATGTCAACATGTATACTTATTCTCGCCGATCTTATTTCGCGAATGAAGCGCATTGCACATCAGTAGTACCAATACTTCAAATAAACAAATAAACAAAAATTAACGATAAATATGTCTATTTTGCTGCTTTATACATTTTTTGGTAAGATCCATCTTTTCTATACCTATACTTCTTTTGAAGCGATAATAAGAATTACGTTGCACTTGATTCGCAGGTTAGCCGGCAACACTGCTTAGTCTAGCAACAGTCAGTTTAATCTCCAGTCTTCATTTAAGTGGATAATTCAAGACTTTAAAATTGAGCCCATGTCATGAATAACAAGAAAAAATTTACTATCATAAATCAAAAAATAATCATAATTATTTTGTTTTTTAATAATGTGTATTAAACAAGTTTAAACAAGCCAAAAAAAACAGAGAACTTGCTCTCTTACAAAAACCACCAAACTTTCTTCAGCCTGAAGTGATATTACACTTGGCTCAATAATGTAGAAAGCATAAATCGATAAGAAACAAAACTTCATTAAATGTTTATTTTTAAGTGTTTATTACTATTGTATCTAGAACATTCATCATAATGTGGGTTAGGTATTAATGAGAATACCAAAAAAGAACGAAATACATCATTGTGAATAGAAACTCAAACATTTAATAATTGAACATGTTGGAACAAACAACTCAGCTTGTTCGAGATCTAAATTTTTCGAAGATAGTACAAATACCGGGATGTTTTTTTTTTTTTTTTGGGAAGGGGGGAGGAGGATAACATAAATAAATTTTTTAAAAATTAAGAATTAGCGCACAAGCATGATTTTTGGCTAAAAGCACATTTGATAGAGGATGAATGTAAAATAAAGTTGCTTCATCAAAGACCATATGCCTGCCTTATTCCAACAGTTAAAAAGTAATTTTTTTACCACAAACTTTAGTCAACAAATTTTTCAAAATTATTTTCATATTTTCCATAAAATGTAGAAAAATTATAACAAATATGGATTTTCGTTAATAAAATATGGCAGGAATGAGAAATTATTCCAATCTCTGCCTCTCTGCCCCGCTGCTCAGTAGTTGTAAAAAATTTTTATTCGATAAAAACAAGAAAAAAAATGGGAAGTACTGCATACCAATAATTTAAACGATAATATGAGTCGAAAAGTAGCTAAGTTTCTGTGAAATTATATCAATAATTATATTACTCAGTGAGTTTATCAAAAGCTGGTGATGAGATAGCAAAGATCAGAAGATTAAAAGATTATGTATACGAATAGGATCTTTAACAGCAATTATCAATAGCTCTACCAATAGCCAAAAAAAATAAATAAATAAATGCTTTTTTTGATACTGAAGTTCTTTTTTTACGAGAGAACAAAACAAATCCCATTACGACACGAAAGTTGAAAAACGACAAGATTTTAGGGTATTGTTTTTTGCTTTTAAGTTACTAACAGATTAAACTTAAAACTAAATTCCTCGAAAATTAATCGATAATACTTAGACAAATCCTCAGCATCTGTTTAACAGAGGAAAATGATATTCTTGTTGGATCCTTCCTTACAAAACATCTGAATTTTCCTCGCAAGAAGAAAAGTTATGAGTATTTTCGCTAAATAAAAGTAGCCCAAAAAAAGAAAGTAGCAGTTCGAAAAAAAATTGATTGAACAAGCAGACCGTTTTAACCTGATGTCCCTCCCGCATGTCATCCTAATTATCATTAGGATATGCTTTTCATCAAAGAAACGAGAAAGAAATAGAAATTTAAATTATGTTTATTTCATTTTCATAAAATAAAAAAGTGACGTTACAGTTGTTAAAGTTTGGGAATATTGTCTTGCATACGTCCAATTATAATGTATTTCTGTGGCTCCTTCTAGTTATTATATTAGAAGTTCGTCCTGATCTTGCACATATTCCAATATTTTTTCAAGTACTTTCAGTTTTACATTTCAAGCTTTTTTATATCTTGGATGAACTTCCTAATGAACTTGAATTTTTTCATAAGAAAAGTTTCAGAAAAAAAAAACACATACACACACAATTCTTTCTTTTTTGTAAAGCAATGAATGATAAATTTTAGCAATTATTGTTTTATTTTTTTGCAAAAACTTAAATCCATTTGTTCCTCTTTGTAGCAAAAGATCCCACTTATTTCAATTGTGAATCCTAATAGATTTTGTATATTCAGCAATACTCACCTTATAACGACCATCCAAATATATGGGCGAAAACCAATAACGGTCAAATAGTGAGTTATAGTAACGATAAGGATAGAAATATCTGTAACGATAGCGTGGATAATCGTCATAATAATGATAGTATCGACTATAGTACGACGGATAATTGAATCTGAAAAAGCAAAGCTTTTGCTGTTACAGAAATGGTTGAGGTATTTTGAGGTACTGAATTCCTTCCGAAGGCTCCCTTCATAAATTCGTGAAGTCGACAAGTCACATCTTTTTTACTACTGAAATAAGGTAGGAATTAGTATTGAGGAATTATTTTGACCATTTTGAAAACAGCCCATGGAAAACATACAAGTATCCTCTGTACCGACTCCAGTAGCCGTAAGGATAGTTCCAGTAACTATAAGGATTCAAAGCGCGGTGATTGCAGTAGTAACAGCGGGTATAGAATGCGCTACGATACAGCGGACTGTAATAGTTGTAGCGATCGTACCAGGTATCATCATACTGAAACTATTTTACTTGAGGGAGCTATTTAGATGGATGAATACGCGAAGATTACTTAAGGATAAACAAAGAAATTAAATCTTTAAAGATATAAGAAATACTTTTAATTAAAAGGAATTTTGTGCAAATATATCATTCAATTTCTTCGAACTATGTTTATAAAAAAATTACACGACTGCTGTGATATGAGTCCCCGACAAAAAAAGATTATAAAACGTTTTGTCAGAAAATCATTATTGTCACTTGGAACTTCAAGCAGTAGAAAAACAACCACTCAAATTATTCCTATACTGACCAAATCCCAGTTTCTGTAGTAGCGATATGGCCATTTCGGGGTATAACGACTATACAGGCTTAAATCAGGTACTGATCGCGCTCGATAAACCTGCAATATTAATATCCAATTTTTAAAAAGTTGGTATAATTGAGCTTCCAAAAAGGAAGATGATAACGGGGACAATACCGTAGTGGTGTAGGACGGTCTCAATGCAACAGCCGACTGTGCTCGAACAAGTTCCATCACTTCAGCTTTTTTGGTTTGAATTCCTTAAGTTAAATTCAACTTCTAGGATCTATTATGAGAACGATCTCAACGACATATCCACACCGCTTTTCGTGATTTTAATTGCTTTTTGTAATATCGATATTCGACTCAACAAATTACTGCGAACGAAACTTTGTAAAGATGAAACATGAAACGTAGAAACAATTTAATAAACGAGCCCTTGAAATTCATTTACTTTTTCAGCTGTTCAAATATCTTTCGACAAATATTGCTTTATAAGCAGCATATCTGTAAGTTTCAGCCAGATAGCAATGACAAACTTTCCAGTTCCAACTACTATTAGAATAGCATCTGCCCCTTACAAAGGCTTTGAAGAGAGCAACATGAAAATTTCCAGCTTTTGTGTATTTGGATATACCCATTGCAATAAGAAATACATATAATTTTTACCACACTTTTAAAAAATGCAAAAATTTTGGCTAAAAAAATCAGAAAGAAAAAACGTGGATGAGATATTCTTTCGCACTTCTCAATTTTTCACAAATTGTTTCTGCATTTCAAATAGAGAAACATTTCAACGCTGAATGGAAAAAGAAGCTGAGAACAAACTAGCCAGTCTCGGATAGCAAAACTATCTGAATAACATGCACCAACTTCGAATTGTGTTGATCAGCACAAGAAGCACCGCAATGCACTTACCTGCGTGCTCAACCATTTGACACGTAGTTGTAACTTTGCTAACTTAGAATTTATATTTTCAAATTTCTTCGATCTGTTCTAGCTGTCTAACTGAAGTAGGATATGTACGTATGCTGAATCGCGTAACTCTACAGACATAGGATCATAGGAATAGCTTAACTTGTAGCTTCACGAAAATAGTTGCCACCCCCTCTCCCAACATCTTGTGTTTCGAGTTTTATAGCCTATTGTTGAACTACCCGCCCCGTGCAGAGTAAATGGATTTGAATCTTTCTGGCAACAAATATTTCAGAGCGAATCAGCGTATTTCTCATGATCACTTTTGCAATAAATTCACTTGGATCATGAATAAAAAATGGAACAACGGTTGTCTGATGATTGGCCCTTTTCCTAGCACAAATTTTTCCTTTGAAAGTTATCAATGGAAGCAAAGTTATTTCAGAGAGTAGTTTTAAAATAGCAAAAGGAAAAATATTTTTTCTTTTTTTTGTGAGCTTTTATAAGAAAATAATGCTTTTTTACAAGTATTTTTACTGCATTTTTATAAGAAAAGATAGTACAACATATTGCTGCACTTTAATGAAGCGTTATACGAAGAAATACACTAAATACTTCAATGCCAACGTAACTACGTTAATTGAAATTCTTCTTGAATATTCCTCACGTGAACGTTATTACAGATGATATTTCTGAACATATAGTATACGATGAGAGGTTTTTTACTATTGGCCCAGGTTGAACCGAGGCTTTACGACAAGGTTTTTGTGGTCATTGGGATATCAGAAGCGTACGCGATAACAGGTTGGAGAGTAGGTTATATTGCAGGTAAAAGTAATGTAATAAAAGCTATTTTTATACTGCAGTCTCAGAGCACTTCTAATTCGAATTCGATAGCACAGGTAGCAACACTTCCATTCTTTGTATTTTTGGATAAAATTTTAAAATTGAGAAGTTCAACAGAATAAGCAAATGCATCATATAGTCATAATAATTTTTGGGAAGTGTTGACGGCAATAACACTTTATCTGTGTCTATTAAATTTAAAATAATTTCGCGAGCAGAAAAAAAAAAAAAAAAAAAAAAAAGAAAAAACTGAAACTCATTTTTTCTTTTTTAAGAAATTAGTAAGAATAGATAATAGCAAGCAAAACGAACAGATAATGACTTCTTTTAGTCTAAATAGTATTGAAAAACTATAAGTCTTCGATTTTCAACAAATGTTCAACAGACGAACATACACAGAAGTAAAATTAATGAACGCATGTGATGAAGGAAAATTTATGTGAAGATATTCATCAATATTACAAAATTTCAATAACATTAAAAACTTTTATTTCTTAAAAAGTGAAGAATTTCATTTGAAACGGCAATTCAATTATAAAATGAATAAGTATCATATTAGTTCAGAGCTTTAAGCTTGTGCCAATTATAAATAGCCAATGTGTCAGATAACTTCGATTTGCAATACCATAATAGTTCGCTAAAAATGAAGTGCATAATTAGTCGAGCAAACAGTATTCACCTGTTGATAATTTAAAAAAAAAACTTCACTTATTTAATTCATATAAAATATGATTACTGTATTCTTAGATTTGATTCGATCTTGTGCCAAAAAATCAAAAAATTATTCATATTATTTACGATAACCCTTCTTCATAACTTAACCTGTCTCTTGAATATTCTATAACTCTACGTGCAACCTGATCTCTTTACACTCACTAAATTATCATTTTGGCGACAAATAAAATGTTAAAGTTTACACGAAATTGAAATAAATGTGATAACTAAAATAGTGAAAATTCAATTTTATTTTCAAATTTGTTCACTTTACTATCATCCAAATTATTTCGTTTGTGTTATTTTTTCAAAGATTTCTTCGAATACTCTCTCAACGTAAAATTCTGATGCGCTTATAATCTGAGACATCTACTATAATAACAGTTCGAAGTTCACGCAAACTTCCTAAGCTGTGAATAATCATCGTATTGGCGATCCGATCTGGCGTCGATACTTTGCGGCTGGCCGATATTTGCAAATCAACAACATACTTGATTGGGCTTACTAAAGTGGGTAAGGATGCGTGAGGGATAGGTTAGTGTTGGATAAGTATGGGAGAAGCAGGTTGGAATACGAATGCTCAGGCCATGTGACACTAAGCAATTCTTGTCAGAATTCACGTGCAATTTTTGACTGAAAATTTAGAGTGATTTTTAGAAACTTTGTATGAAAGTTTACGAATAATCAGTAATGTTGTGAATTTGTTCTGAGTGGTAGTGTAAGCGAATGCCTACTTTGATTAGTGCTATATTTGAGCCTTGGTTGTGAATTCATTTGAAAATTTTATTTTTGCTCAGTTGAATTCTATTCTTCCTCAACTATTTTGTGGTCAATGCAACGTTCATGCAATATTCCTGTCTTTTTAATTACAACAGTATTTCTAGTGAATGTCGAAAAACTACTACTTCTGACGAATTTCCTATGTTATTAGTACGTGAGGTCTTTTAATTCACTGTATTGTGCATTAAATATTGTAGAACTTAGTTATCAGTTGTCATTTAGGCTATGTTATTGTTTTACTATTCCAAAAATAAAAAAGACATGTATTCAATTTATAGTTGTTCATTTCTTCTTTATACAGTTGATGTAGCATCATATTGTTTGATTTTTTCTATATTTACAAATTATAATGATTGCATTTGCTTTAGCTGTTGTTCAAATTTTATGGAGCGTTTCATACCAAAAAACTTGTTCTCGTTGCCGGTCAGAGAGATTTGTAGCGATGTTATAACTCTCTTGTATATTAGAGAGTAGAGATATCATCGCAAAGCCGTACAAAAAGATTCATGGTGAAAAATGAATGAAAATCAATGGCCACCAAAAATATATTAAGTTCATCCATCGCACTAGTAGAACAAAATGCAGGCGATAGTAAGAATTGATGGTAATGGTTTTTTTTTTTTTGTTTATTGTTTAAGAAATTGATTACGGCAATTTGCAAATCACTAACGGTGGGAATGACATATGACGAAGCTGATTTACTTTTACGAAAATTAATATATTTTAATTCCACAAAATGTTAGTGGTAGTCTCTTTCGAGCTTATTTTCATTCCATTATTTTTGCAAATTTTGCTATGATTTCTAGATGAACTCACGTGGCATTTTGTCTCGGTGGACACTTATCAGCTTTCATTCATTGTGCAGCATGCATAAATTCTGCATTTTTATCATATTGCCTTTTGGATGACCAGTGATTGGTGGGCATTTGTTGGAAATGATATATACCACTGCTGTTATGTACAGAACGTACGCTTAATCGAATATGGATGATGAATGTTATAACTGACGTTTTGTCATCAGTTATCTTTGGATTATCAAAGATGTTCAGAACGCATCGTAATACGATTCGATTGAGACCCTCAGGTTTTCCTATTCATTTTTATCTTCGTTTTAAACACGCCTTTCTCGAGAAGTTATGTGTCAGACATGATCGGGTCACTCGTTTTGATCTTTTCATCTTTAGTTTAATGGCATTGTTTGCCTGAAAATTGCTTAGTGTTTTGTTTCAATTGCTTATAATTTTCAGGAGCTGACACGTAAATCTTCGTTATATGACTTAATTTTCTTAATTTTCTTTGAAACTGGAAACAATTATATTTCAACTTCGTGATGAACTAATGGCGAGTGCTGCGGAATTTGGCCATTATGTCGTGCTTCCTAGTACTTTGCTTCCGTATACCGAAATACAATGTACATTTCGAATTTTACTTGTTGCTGTAGAAATTACGATATTTTAAAACTCTAGGTTTAATTTAGAATATTTCGTTATACTCTAAGGTAAGACGAGAAATATATTGCAAAAACGCTTTATGATAAAGCAGTATGCATGCGACATTTCATCACTCTTTTTGCGTTATATCTTAAGAATAATTTATATGCAAGACTGTTAGAGTAGTTTCTGCAGCATGTGGATGAAAATAATATTAATTTCATTATTTCCATGTTTCTTCAATATGCCTCGTTTTACCGGAATCTTTATCTTCATTCATATGTCGAGTTGCTTGAGGAGGTCACTTATCTAATTGCTTTTTACTGATGTTTATTACGAATTCTGTTTTCCTTTAAAAATAATTCAAGTACATAAGTGAACTCAGGTAATTGCTGTGCAAATTGTTTTCTTGTTTATAACATCAGTTTTTGAGAAACCTTACCTTCTCTTTTTAGTAGAATGATGTTGGCAAATGTGTTGTTGATAAAAAATGGGTTTTGATGTCATTTTTTTTTTTTTTAAGAAGAAGACTGTTGATATTTGTGAACGAGGATGTGGTGGTAGGAAATTCACATTAAAGCTCAACTATCACTCAACTGTCAGCTTCTATCTACATATTGTTCAAAAATATCTTCAGTAATCCAGGATTTTTCAAGTTTCACGGTTGATTTTATACCATTGATTATTCTCGGAAGAAAGTAGTTAAATGAGCTTCTTTTATTACTGTAAGATGTTTCTGAGGTATCATTCTTTAATCCTTTTTATCTCTTTTCAGTTTACGCTATTCTCAAGTCATTTGATTATTATCCATCTTAGGTAATTAATTCGAGTAAACTCCAGCAGAATCATATAATACAAGAATTAAACATACTGTGAAGGGGCACCGAATGAACGGCAATTGTTGTTTTGTTGCATTTATTCTCGTTAGTTTTAATTATATTAAATTATTGCATTCTGCCATTGCAGCTTTGTTGTTACTATTCATTCGCATTTACGTCCTATGATTTCTTCATTTGTCCATTATTTTTTAAATGAATTATGAAATATTGTGCAGTGTCATATTAATTTTGTTGGATGGTCATTTAATGTTTCCTGCCTTATAAACGATTGTTTTTAGGCTACAGATCAAAGATAAATCTCAAGTTGCAGATCTGACTTGAAAGTATAATAAATTGTTTTCGAAAATATTAATTATATTAATAAATTATTGTTTAATTATGTTGGGTATTGCTTTTCGTCCGGCAAATCATCGTCTGTTCTCTGCAGAAAGCTATCTTTCTTTGTTAGGTTTTGATTAATATTTTCTTGCAAGTTGAACCTGAGCTCGTACTTGACGTATTTTTCGGGACAGAATTTTTCCATGATTTGATTAGATCTTCCAGCAAAAAGTAGTTTTAAGAACACCAGTGGGTTCCTGAGTTGAGTTAAATTGAAGTTTTTTTTTTTTTTTTTTTTTTTTTTTTTTTTTACAGCATTTTGACATCTCAGTATAATAAAATCTGATATCTGTGCAATTTTGTTTTCTGCAAATTTCAGCATTAGGAGGGATTTATAGCTGTATATTATTTGCCCTGATTTTATGGATTAATTTTTAGGATCTGGTATGATCATTCATTAAGTATTGGATGATGATACCTAGCAGTCGTAGTATTTTACCACCACAATCAGGATGCTATGGTATAACATCAGACTGCTGCCCTAAACAATCATGCTGGTCTCCAACTGCACCCACAGTACCCATTATCCGCTCATCCGCTCCCATTATTCCTTTCAGTTCTTCTTGTCCAGCTACGAGCACCACTACAGACCTCTTGAATCTTCTGCATGCGGTGTTTCTCAATAAGCCGATTGCTAATAATGAACCACGATCACTGATCAGTGGACAGCACCATTGGTCAACATTATCAGCTGTTCCTAATAGTGGTGCAGTGTTTAATTCTATTGCTGACTGCTCCTTAATTACAGCCAGCAATAACTATCAATGTAATATTAATTTAGAAGGTAATGGTGATGTTAATTGTAATGGTAAATTCAGTATTCTTAATCTTGATCATGGCACCGGTGCAGATGTTGGCCTTGGCAGTGGTTTTTTCGGCCGTTTAGGTAGCACTTTGTCTACTTCTGCACAAGAAATGCCGTTTTATATTAAAGGGCAGCAATCAAGGTATGTGTCTGGTTATTTCACATATATTACTTCATTTTCTATTACACTGCTTCTTACTTTTTTTTATACTGATTATATGTGGCTTATAATACCTAGATATATTTAAAACGTATGAAATGTGAATGAATGTTTAATATTCTATGTCCTATTGTCTTTCCGTTATTCAAACGAGATGGAAACACTTTATTGTTTATAAAATGTTTCAAAATCGATGCATTTATAGTACTGTATCTGAAAGCGGTGTATCTGCTGGACTTGCTTCGTTAACTAGCGATTTGGTGGATTTTGCCTGTCATTACTGTTGGTCATCTACAGCCCAGCAACAGGAATGTGCATTACAACTCCGTTGTTGTTCGCCAAAACGGTTATCGTATCACAACGATGGCAACAGCGATTTATCTTCAACAAATATGGAACAAAAAGCTGAATGCTTAATTACTCGTCCAAGAATGGTCGGTCTTTCAATTTTTGAATCTTCCAACAACGCAGCTACACTGCTGCTGTGTAAGAAGACAGTTTAATGCCAATCATTGTAGCTGTCCTCTACAACTGATGAACTTCAGGGACTGAAATCCTAGGTGTCTTGTTAACGGATATCATTGTTGAAATTTTACTGCAACACTGAAATTCGGAATACTAAACCATTTTGTGCTGGTGATTTTTGTCTCCACCTTGTTTTTATTTCAAGATTTTTATCCCTTGCCGCATTATTCTGGACAAGAAATTTGTTTGCTCTGGAAGGTATGAAATCACTGCGGCAGTTCACCGCAGCTAATGCTGCTAAAGCTTCACTATCTTTTCAAAAGATACATTATATATACTTATATGCATATACATAAGTCACATATCTTCAAAAAGTCTTATTCAGATTAGATTTTGGAACTATGTCCAAAAATTCATTTGAGTTCAGGATAAATACCAACAAATTTTCAGTCCAACATTTTGGTGTTCTTCATTATTTGCAGCCTTTAGTAGCTCCAGTGCGATTGTCACCCCGTAATGAGCCACTGACATTGTTTTTCACTGACAAATACGTCTTCAGCAATCATTATTTGTGCCAGCAACTATGCATTGATGGAATGAATTTCATTTGCACAGAACAGTACTACATGTACTGGAAAGCTAGTAAGTTTTTCAGTTATCATTTAAATAAAAATAGTGTGATTTTAATGCTCCTAGTATTACGAATTTGCGTGAGAATACAACTGTGATGCTTCAAATAATTTTTTCGGTTTTAACTTGAATTTTACTCCGCTAACTGTTTCTGTTTCGTACTTTTGAATAAATTTGTCAGTTATTTAATTCTAAGTTAATGTGGGTACCGAAATATGGGATACAGCTGAAAATTTTCTTCGTAATCATTGATTTTTCTGTCCTCTATTAATTTTTACACCTTCATTTTTTTCCCATCTTCCCGATTTAAATCCGTTAGATTTGAATAGTAAGCAGTTTGTCTACAGATGGAAATGAAATTAAATTTGTACATTTCATGTAATGGTTTTTTCTTGCTAACATGCGAATTTTAGAATTATTCAAGGACGAAGATACTGCAATGGCGATAATGGCAAGTCGTGATCCGAAACAAATGAAAATGCTGGGCGCAAAAGTGAAAAATTTTAGCCAATCAATTTGGGCTAAATTTTCGACGCAAGTCATGGCCATTGCCAATCAAAGAAAGGCAAATATAATTTAGCTTCTTATTTAATTTTTATTTGTCTCAGCTGCTTCTACTGATCAATTTGTTGTGTGTGCAACGAAATTTATGGTTATCAGTTTTACATAGGCCTAATATGTTTTGTTATCAAATGAAACTGGATTAGTAGCTTAGAAATCTCATGTTTGAACAATTCAGTGTTATGATTAGATGTTTAAAAATTCCTCGATCTGCAAAAATTAAGTTTGGTTTGCCATTTAGATCATTGTTCAGTGTTAAGATATAGATGTGTTAAGATATTTTAGTACGAGCAGAACAAAGATCTTCGACAAGCACTATTTCGTACAATGTACACAATTTTGGTTGAATGCAATCCGCGGGATCAAAGATGGGGTATTGGATTGGGGATGGACGAGCCAGACGCTTGTGATCCACAACGGTGGAGGGGTCTGAATTTGTTGGGCAGGCTACTGACTCGAATTCGTGATCGCATGGCCGAAAATGCCATTTATAGAAATGAGGTTTGTGCAGCTTTCATTCACGTATTTTTCTGTTGTTCAAAGCAGTTCAAATTGTTTCATTTTTAATACATCTTTTTAGGTTGTTGAGGCCCAGTCGATTATACACTTCAGGGGTTTTCTGGGCAGAACTGTGTAGATGAAAAGTTTTGATGGTTGTAATATTTTCTTATGAATACTTCAAGAACGATATATATTGTGGACATTGCAAACTTCTAGTTCGAACTAACAGTCTTCATTACCATCATTCTGGCTTGTGGTAGTATGTTGCTTTTATTTTATCATAGTTAAATTCAAAATACTCTCCTAATACTCAGCGATGAATTGATCAAGCAAAGTTTCCTAAACAAATTCATTTGTTTAGAATACAAATACATGTTGTTTAGAATATAAATATTTGTTGTTTATAAAACAACAAATATATTTGAAAAAGTGCAAATGAAAAGGATAGCCCCGGAACACCGAAATGTTTGTGAATTTGTTCTAGTCAAATGTACACCAAATAATTGTTTTATTTTCTCCGTTTAAAAAAAATGAAAAAAAAGAATGACATCTTTTATCCTTACTTAGTATATTTTGTTGTTTTATAAACATTACCATTCGGTTGCGTGGAACCAAGTTTTGATTTCAAAGATTTCGCTGATTTTCCCCATTTTCTGTTCCCCATTTTTAATTGTTTTTATCACGTGCTTTCGAACAACATGCACATTGTACTGTCAGATTTAGTGCCTTTTCTTTCCTGACTTTTTTACGACGTGCTTTTGTGCAACCATTTATGATCTACTTGCCTTTTCAACATTTCGAGCCCATATGATTGAGTAGCAAAGCAATGCTAATTATTAGCTTCTAATTTGGATATTGAGGAGGGCAAAAAAAATACCGAGATATTAATTATAACTTAGTATATTAATTGAGTTCTGAAATTTCTTTATTTGCATGGTATATTGCTTTGGTTCGTAATGTGGAATTTCGCTTTAATTTTTAGGTAGGTATTGTCTGATTTAACCGTAGTAACTCTCAGTTTTGTTTAACTTAGAAGTTTCATAATTTAAAAAGGAAAACATTAAATTCAGTAATGGACTACTATTGCTAGTTCCAATCCATTAATGTTTATTCTATCTATATACTATTCAAGTTCTCAGGAAATATTTTGATAGCTTTTCTGAACCTTGTTAATGCAGCCTTTCGTGTACACATCTCACAAACATTCATATTCGTCTCATTTTGTTTGTCTCATTTGTTTGTTACCTTTCCTTGCCAACATTGCATAATTAATTCAGGGAAGCATTTCTTAATATTTTTGGAATCAGGAATAAATTGATTCTCATTAAGTATTTAAGTACAGTAGTCTTTATAAGGTAGTTAATATCATGAATGATATGATTTTTTAACAATGCACAAATATCAGTATAGGTTTTGGCGCACTCTCGATTTTTCATTTTGATTTTTTCTCGTAATTTTATTAATGTTGTACGTTGAGCCCACACACCTTTCTCGAACTGGATATGACTATATATTCAGTTTTTTGTGGAATTTTGTAAACTGCTCAAATGGAAAATGTGAATTTCGGTATTAATTGGTTGGTATATATATGTATCAATTCTCATTAAGCAGTTGATATATATATAGCTTAATTGCTGTTCTTTATATATATATAGCTGTCTTTACATGTATTAGCTCGATGTTACTGTCTAGCTCATACTCCATTTCTTGTTTTAAAAAATTTTGTTATCTCATATATTTTCTAAATCTGTTGGGATCAAGTTTGATGCTGTAGTTTTTGCTGTTATCATTTCATTATCATTTTGGTAGTCTAGTGTCCTTTGGCTCTAAGTTCATAACCTCGCCTTTCACTTTTGCTTTCTCTCGCTCGATTTATTTAACTTATGAAGTCAGTGATTCAAGCTACGTGATTTCTAAAATAACTCCATTAGCCATTTTTGAGCCATTTACTATGATGCCCCTTTATTAGGTTAGAAAGTTCACCATTAGTTGCTGCTGTTTACCCGAGTAATATTCAACTTTTGAGTCAGCATTCTATTCATATAATATTTGACTGGTTTCTCCTATTTTCCAAATTCTTACCGTTTTACTTGATTAAAGTTGATAGAAACTGTTGAGATTGTTCATGAAAATGTAATTACTTCTTGAATCTTTTGTATTAGAGAAATTAGAAACTTTGAAGATGAGTTACCATTACAGACTAACACGGAGCTTGGTGCGAACTAGATATGTGTTTTTCGTGATTTATTTGGACCAGTGTATTTTTTCGTTATTTTTGATTTCATTTGGGTTGTTTGGAAAAAAAGTTGATTTACTTTATTGTGCAGGATTGCTTTTGACACATTACTTTAACAAATTGATGGCGTTTTGTGTAATTTTTTTTTACTGCACTCGAAAGATCAATTGTAGGAACGGTTAACGGTCTTCAGGATTTCGTCGAAAATGTGAAGATTTTGAAGAAATTCTATTGTATCAGGACCAATAAAAATTTTTAGGAGCAAATGTTCAGGGAGCTGGAGAGAGTCATTTAAATGTTTTTCATAAATGGCCGGTAATGTTTATAAGTGGGTCAACTTTGCTTACTTTCCGTTATGTTAACGTGTACCGTGTTTTCAAATAATTTCGGTTTTCTGTTTCTCCTTTCTTGGTCTTTTGTTGACTTTCATGTCGCCGCCGGGATACTTGGAGTATATTTTTCAGATATCCTTGTCATTCTCCTGCGTATATGTTTAAAAGCTTTAGGAGTGTCTCAGTAATGAAGTTCTTTAATGCTCCGCGATATAAATTAGAATTAAAGAGCTTTGTTCCCAAAAACTGAGATTTTGGATAATGGTGTCCAAAATCTCAGCTATTAAAAATGATGGCAACTGATACTATATGCTGTAAATTGTGTTTTGCATCAGCAGTTGTTTGCGTATCCGATTTTAGCGAAAACCAAATCTTATCTGAGTAGGTTGCTGTTATGTAAAGCTGATATATTTAACGATTTTGTATTAGCATAACTCAGAATGTCTGTTAGTTAATACTTGTGTATGACATTTTCAGTTTTCGTTTCTTTTATCTGCAAACGTTTTCAATTGACATCCTCTCTTTCATGCAGTTCTATACACATATTTATGATTGATGGATCAGAGAAGTCAATAGTTTTTTTTTTGAGGAGGTAAGGGGAAGAGGAAATAATGTCATAATGATGTGTGTGGTTGGTAATGAAATACTGCTGAGTGAGTTATGTAAAATATTTAATTTCGCAGAAGATTTAATAGGTATGTAAGACGGTGCAGTTCAGTGTTCTGATGATTTTTATCAGAGATTTTAACATTATGATAGAACATTAATGAATTTCGTTAGACGATATTCTACTTTGAATTTAGCATATTCAGTGGTATAGCACTGGTAGAGTGAGAAGGGTACGGATAAGAAGAGGAGCAGTATAGAATGTGTTTTGCCAGAATTAAACTTTCGTATTTTTAACACGTTAGCATGCCAGTTTCCACCTTTTTTCTTTACCTTAGTTTTTCCGGTTTTAGACTTCATGCAGTACCATTTTCAGATAATTCCTTTCGCTTTTATGATTGAGCAAACATTTCGTTCTGATCTCATTGTAAACTTTTTTAATTGATGATAATTTTCTTAATATTTTATGCATCATCAGTTTTTGTTTAAATCTTGACTAGTGACATATTGCAGTGAAAAATATGTGACTTCTTCTCTATTTCTAAATTCTCACGATGTTTCAGTGATGAAATTTTCATTTACCAATTAAATTTTGTGGATATCTATTGCAAAAAGTTTTTACACTACTTTATTTGGTTTGTGCTTTATAATATCATTTGCAGAACCATTTTTTCCATTTCTTTGTATTATAGGACTTTATTTCAAAGTAAGACCATTAATATTGTTCGGTGTTAATTTTTGAAATCGGTATTGTATTTTGATGTTCAATTCTATACATAAACTGAGAATTATTTTATGCACGATGCAGCATATTTTTAAATTAGCCAATATTGCTAACATTTTCGTAAGCATAAAAATACTGCCAATTTTCGCTAATTATGTGGTGTAGTTCTTGTATAAAACTCATTTCTGCAGAGAAAGTGTCTTTAAATGAATTGCAGTGCAGTTGTTACAGTTGCGTTTCAATGGAATTTTCTCTGTTTCTTGCTTGGAGGGTAGCTTACTGAAGGACTGATCAAGATTCAAGATCTGTTATCTCATCGTTTGGAAATGATAACAAAATAACGGCTGGAACGGCTCTAGGTTGTTTCGAGGAATAATTTAAATTGTTGGGTCCATGATCTACAGTGTTTGGATTAACGTGATTTTGCGGAGTAGTAACTAACCTCTAAAGACATTCATCTCATTCCTGAATTTCAAAGTGCAGAAATTCTTTTGTAATGGAGTTTTTTCTCTCTTGGAAAGTTGCTCATCTGCGACAGTCGTTTTAACGCAAAGGTTGGCTGGTGCACCTGGTTTATGCGTTTTGTTTATCACGCTGTTTATGCGACAATTTTAGCACTTTCGGAAATGAAATCGTTTGTTTTTTTAAAGTGAAGTGGACAGAGATCGAGAAAAGTAGAGGAAGCTTAATACAGAGATAGTGGTTGTGCTTATGCGAATCAGAATTTTTCATATTACTGAAATATTGTCTTAAGGTATCTTGAGAAAATACAACTAATTGCCCTCAGGAAACTCTATTCCAAGCAAGTTTTAAGGTGTATGGAGTAGATTCGAAGACGTCGTTTATGAGTGTACTGCCAAGTCAGTTTATTTAATGATGGTGTTTTTGAGTTTAGACACAAATTTTAATAATTTTTCTTTGCTGCGAGAATTTCGAGAATTAACAGGTAGCTAAACAAAAAAATTAGTAGTCTTTACAGAACTTCTACATATTCTAGTGAAAAGTGTCATACTTGATTAATATTTCATCAATTAGTAAGTTTTTTTATGGTCGTAATTATCTATCTAGATAATCACATGTCCGATCCGAGTCAGTTAAACAACTGTAGAAAAATTATTTCTGTAAAATTATGAAGGAAATATAGCGAAGTAAATGTAAATATATCAAGGTCTAAGAAGTCATTAGTTTAATGAATAAGAATAAAAAACAGTTGAGCAGTAGATTTAGATTTCTTTATATGTCCCTGAATCAGAACTGTTTTCTGCAAAATTTCCAGCCTCCTGCTGCGGATAAGGCAAAGATCGATAACTAGCGAGAGATGAGGAAAATAATTTATAAAACAGTTTAGCAATCTCAGGCTATTGGTATTTTCTCTCATCTAAAAAAAAAGCAAAAAAATATAATTGTAGTGAAAAAATATAATTGTAGTGTTTTACATTTCCATGGGCAGTTCTATGCTTCTGAATCTATAAAAAGTGCTCTTATTTCGTGGTAGCGTTAAGTTTTGGCTTCGCGAACGAAGATTTTAGAAGGGTTGTAGAGCACTGATAAATGATAGAAAAAATATTACTGAAAAAGCAGAGCTTTCAAAAAGAAAAATCTACGCCGACAGAATTCTGTTTAAAATGCTTACATTAGTATGGTTCACGTCATCTGATTATAAGTCATGATAACATCGGAGCTAAACATTATGATTAAAGTGGTATTTTAAATTCACGAACGAACGAAGTGTGTTATGTAACAGTTTTAAATGGATTTAATTTCAATATAGATTTAGAATGAAAGTAAGGACGAGAGTGGTTTTATGAGACATAAAATGCCTGAATAAATTGTTTGCATTCACTGTATCAATGGCAAACCATATATGAAATACACAGGACAATTGTTCTCAACACAACCCCGATAGAGAATTCGTTATTCACTTGACAGAACTTCAGTTTTATTTCGAAAATAACTTCTGTATTTTTTACTTTCTCTTTCTGTGCGTCATTAAATCTTAGCGTATATAACATCAACGACTTTCTGAGAACTTTTCTCTTTGAATCAGATGAGTACAGTTACTATCCATTGATGTCGTTATGCTATGATAATAACTAATTAGATTTTTCAAAATCATTTACTGTCTTTTTAATCCATTCGCCTATTAGGCAACCAATTTTCAGCACATTATAAATTTGAACCAGCAGCCCACTCCTAAAATATCTGTTGAGATATGTGCTACACCACCATTAGACTTCTTGCTATCGCATGTTAAAAAAATAAATGATGCGATCATCGGATTGTAATGGTAGAACTTGCGTTACACGATTAAGCAAATGAGTAGAAATAACGTCGAGGACCATAACGTGCTGAAAATGTTTAGCATTACATATGAAAATGTCTTACAGTAATCCCAATGATAGTTAAATACGGTGTTAAAAGCATGAGAAGGGATTATTCAGCATGTAATTGAATTATTCTTCGTGAACTTTCAATATTCCATTGCGGCAGGAAAATAAGAACAAGTCTTTTCAATTCATGACAGATTGTTCATTCTTCAGCTGGCTAAAAAAAAAAGAAACTGTGAAAATTCGATTGAACATACCAGCAGACAAATACACATCAGTCCAATCTTTTCCTTTTCTGGAAAACGCTGATGGTAAAATCCAAAATTGATCCAGAGTTGCAAAATCAATCAGACCTGTTCATAAAATGTGACTAAATATGTTTTCTGTAACAGCTGAAAAAAACTTTTGTCCAAATTTCCGTTCTAAATATTTGAAATGCTGAAGTGCAATCATTTCGCAATCATAAAACTGCTATCTTAATATATATATATATATATATATATATGAAAATATATATACCGTTTTTATACATGCGTATTGCTCGTTTCACATTATTTCCATCCCAATGCCACGGTTGCCACTTATTCCACAGCGGTCGATCGTAATTCGGATCACGATAGCGACGCCAATATATTGGATTCAGCGAGTCTAAGTACCACTTATAACGTGACCTGAAACAGATTAAGTGGTTCAGAAGAAATAAACAATTTCTTGTTTAATTGCAGTTGCTGAAATTTGCAAAACAAAACATAGGTTGTCGTGTGATCAAGTTAAAAAGAAATTCAACGCATTGAATCAAAATGTGAGAATCAGTTTACCAAAAAGCGGGATATTCGAAACCAAAACTTCTTGGAAATGGATCAGTGTTGATATATCGGCGCGCTGCAAATCTGTAGTCTTGCCAATGTAATGGAGTATCAAAGAACAAGCGGTCGTGATAATAATCGTCCAACTATAATCTTATTTTGTTAAATGCCAAATTTAGTTATAGGAATTAAAATACGGAAATTTTAAAAATTATTTAAAATTAATAGAAAATAAACCAAATCGTAATCTCGTCGATATTTGAATAATGTAGATGGACGATACCGTTCACCAACATGAATGCAATTTAAACTGGGCACCGATGCCACTCTAAAATTGAGAGCAAGATTAAATTTAAAGTCTTAGAAATATTCTAGCAGACATAAAAAAGTATTTCCTAGATTATTTCAGAACGAAAGGAGAACCTGGTAAGCGTGGCCACATCTCCCCTTTCAACGGAGCGTGCACGTGGTAATGTAACTGCAGATCGTGCCGTTAATAGTGGGAAACTCATCTTTCATTCAATCTCCAATAGTTTTGCTTCAAAATATTTGAAAATAGTCTCTGAAATTCTGCAATAGGACATTGCATAGAATCGTTTCATCTCTATTACGCTTCTAAGCACATCTGCTCAACTCCATTCTATTATGAAAGTAAAACAGTGGAAATTCAATGAAGAAAACGTGGTATTTTCATTTGCATCATATAGTCGTCTTTCAGAAGCTAAAAATTTTTACTTCAATAATGCGGTGGCTTTAAGTAATTTAGTGAAGCCAGTAAGCTTGGACTATGTAGAAAACAATTTTTTGGGTGGAAATTACTGAAAAAATACAAAAACATGATAGAGTAAGCATGTATCATGTTCAGCAAAATAAACTGCTACTGGAAGATCTCAGCTTCAAATGCACCCAACATAAGTTGCACCATATGTCCCAAAGAATCAGAAGTGAGGGGGATTAATGGTGGTGGGAGTTGTCATTTAAAGTGCAAAGAGACGTAAAATTTATTCTGCACAGCTGAGAACAACTAAATGACAATGAAGACAGAGAATTATTGGCAGTAAAGCAGCAAGTTGTTTTTAAAAGTAAACTCGTAGCAAATCCTTTCTTTTGAAGTTTCTCATTATATTTTTAAGTGGAAGAAGAAAATTACTATTATTTAAGGAAAGAAATAGCGAGCTATTCACTCAACTGTGTTTCTCGAATGATCTCTCAAAAGAGTCAAAAGAACAATTGCCCAATGAGCGATAGCTTTTATTTTTGCAAGCCTATGCCACATAATACATCCGAAGGGCCAAAAATTCTTCCGTTGAAAACCTAATCAGTAACCTAATTCTTCTGAATGTCTATTCAATTACGGATAAAAGATTAGGTTTTATGAAAATTACGAGCAAAAAAATATAAGAAGATGCCAAACGAGAAAATTACACACTTCATCTTTACTTATCATTTTTATCCCAAAACTAACTCAAAATCTGACTTTGACATTCATTGCAATGTGAAACAATTTGAGTGTGCGAAGCGAGGTAATTTGAGTGTGCGAAGTATTTGAAAGCTTCAAGCAAGGAAAGTTAGTTCTGCTTATCTCTCTTTTCCACTCCTGCCCTGATTTATTTGTTTGTTCCATTTAAAAGTCTTGATTCACGGCATGTGTACATTATATTTGTCATTCACAAGTGCCCAAACGGCAGGCCTGTTTTTTCTCTGCATAAAAAATTTTTTTGAAACTTATGGATGTAGAATTGTTCGAAAAATGCGCAATCTCTGTTTTAATTACTGGATCAAACTGCAACTATTCATCTGCCTTAGCGTAGTTCAACTTTATTGAAATAACGAAAAGTTATAATTGAGGAATCATCTGTTTTACTATGTTAGTGATAATATTAGTGATTTTTTTTTAGCACTTTATACATCACCTTCCTGTGGGAATGAATGCTACACAGCTATGCTTACGTTGTAGCTTTTACAGTCGTCTAATATGCGTCAGATCCGAGAACATTTTAAGGTAAAGGATTTGCTGCACACGAAATGTTTTACATTTTCCAACAGTAATTCCTCACCTGCGCAC
This sequence comes from Mansonella perstans, assembly GCA_037074765.1. NCBI lineage: Eukaryota > Metazoa > Nematoda > Chromadorea > Rhabditida > Onchocercidae > Mansonella > Mansonella perstans. The sequence continues at coordinate 171,048 of JBAMDO010000112.1, forward strand.
ATGATCAACGACTGTATGTTTTCATAAACCACTGTCATCCAAAGGATAATTGCTCTAAGCATTATTGTATTTATTTAAAATCTCTAATTCTTTTTCACTTTTTTGTAAAATACTTAATGTAGTAATAAATGTCAAAGTTCATTATGGTTATATTTCTGTTTTTGTAACCTGTTTGTTCCTTTTAAAAAACTTATCATTTTGTTCACTGACTTCATATCTGATTACTAACTTAGAAAACCGTTGTTGAAGCTCTTTTTTTTTGCTTTGTTTTTAAACATAAGATACGATGACTAGAGTTCAAATGCCCTAACAGCTGTTTTACATTCACTTTTAATAGTACATCTTTTTAACAATGAAGCAGAGTAATACTTTTAATATTGCATGCATTCAATACATCTCGACGATCTTATTTATGTTTCTCCAATTTCCCGTATCTTTTTGCTCTCTGCCATTTATTTTACGCGTATTTTCGAATATCAGTTTAATGTTACATACTAAGCCGCTTATTTACAACTAACTCTCACTTTTGTTTGAAATTTTTCAAGTAGGAGCCAAATTTAATTATTATAACTACAACGGCAACAATGGCACAATTACATCGCATATATGAACATTAAACGTAATCCTATACGCATGAAATGTATTGATGAAATCGCAATGCACTTGGTAGAAGGACATAGTAAGTGTAAAAAAGTTGACCATAGTAGGTTAGACTGCCAAGATTAATTACCTTAAGACTGCCATTTTACCATAATCGTTTGCTAGAGGACAGTTTTCCACTTTTGCATCTCCTTCCCTTAAGCAAGCGAACTCAGTACAAATTCAATTGATATCATATTAATTCCGTAAAAGTAAGGTTGCTTTGAAGTAATACCGCCGTCAACATTGATGCTATTTATTGGTATGGTAGTACTCTGCATGGAAGTACCAAGCTAATGCAGTTGAAGCAGTTAGTGTAAACCCTTTAAATCTCTGATATGCTGTGTAGGTGGAACGGTTCAAACGATGGTATGCCTCCTTTTTTTGTTGAATAACATGACTCGCGAACATATGAAATGAGATCAACAGAATCTACATGTGTCCTGTAAGCATTAGAAACTGTAGGAGAGCTGGTTTGATAAATGCGGTGATCCTGAATTTGAACTGAGGTGCAATGATGACTATTGTCATGCGAGTCAATATTGCTCCCACGAACGGGTTTCCGGAATAATAGGACAAGGCTGATGGTACCTTTCGTTACAAGCACGTCTGATCGACGACTACAACGGTTTCAAGTTCGCATATGTCGAAGATATTTAAGGCAGATTGTATTATTATTTCACTTGGCAGACTTGATCCAAAACAGTTTTTTCAGTATTAACATATGGGATAAATAGAACATCCAGAAAACAACTTAATTTCGGAACGATCTGCACTTGGTCACTATGAAATAATGTCAGTTAAATGCACTTGCTATTGTTCCTCTTCATCGGACATCTTGCTTTATTCTATCTGTAGTAACGAAGGGCAGCGTCAAGCAGACTAAAACTACGGCTGGTTTCGTTACGCAACTAGTGTAAGATATATGAAAAGTAAAAGCCGGGAACATTTCGTTACCTGCATTGAAACTGTTGATTCCGATCTTAGTCCAGAGTTTTTCGCCTATTTTTTCCCACTTTCTGTTAATTAACTTAGGATCGATTAATCAAGCGAATGGATTTCTCAAGAAAATTTATTAATGAATCATGATGCCAAAAATAGTCTCGGAACTATGCATGACAGAATCAAAGGTAAATAAGCATCTGGATACATTTTTCGAAGGAATTAAAGAATCAAATTCAAATTAGAACTATGATTTTCGATGCTATCTTCAAAAAGCACTAAACGACAGCATTTCAAAGCTAACCCAGTCAAATGAATTTGAAACTCCGATTTTTGTGCTTGGCTATAGCGACAGCAAGAAAGAAATAGAGTTGTGCAGAGCCTTCCATCATTAATTTTCAGGCACTGCATATGTTTTAAATATGGATTTCAAAAAATCGAAAAATTTTTTTTTTGCAAAATTTCTTTTCAATGGATGTACGATGATACAGCAGCAGTAGCAGCAGCAGCCGAAAAAAAAAATTCGTTTGGAAGTAATTAATATCGGTATAAACAATGGATGCTATTTAATAATTTCATACAATATTAATACAGAGATTTATGAATGGGATTTAATTTACAAATTCCATTGCAAAGAGAAGAAAATAGAAAAAGACTCACTCCAATTAAATTAAGTACCACGTGCTAAATCTACATCGTACAGTTTGCCACAGAACAATTGTGTTTTAATTTGCTAATTGAAAATTTTTTTACCACCGATTTTTGATTGTTGCCATTTCTTTAGTTCCTTTAGACCTAGTCAGATTTCTTGCCTTTCGATGATGCTATGAAGGACAGGAAATCTTTGATTTGGAACGAAGAACTTCTTCCTTTAATTATACAGCCTTTAAATCTACCCATTTCTATCCGCAGAAATAGAGATAAACCACAATCGTTTATACATCAAAAACTGGTGCTGAATTTTATTAAACTAAAGTTTTTTTCGTTTTTTTCTTTTTGTGAACATACTACCATTCCAGTTGCAGGATCTAATGTACGAGAATGCTCCAGTGCAAAAAATCGAAACTACTGCATCATATATGAACAGAAATATGAATTTCAAATTAAATAAGAAAGGTAACCATTCTACCCAAATACGCAAGGCTTAGCCCACAGTAAACAACTGCACAGAACAGTAAGTGAGCAGTTTCGATGGATCGGGGAATAATCTAGATCGCTATAAGTCACATAAACCAATATATGCAGAAAACAGATCAAAATAATCTCCAGTTAGTGAACAAACAGCTTTCGATATGGCTCAAAACATACCACAGTCAAGTTTTATGAATATTGCGAACCGGGATTATTCAGCAAAAAATTTTATAGCATCGTTTTCAATGAAGCCTGCTGGGGTGGGACAAAATAAACTTACTCGCTTTGTTAACGATGAAAATGGTACCATGAGAACTCAAGCAGATCGGACTACGCGAACATACAGCTTTAACTATGAATTATCATTATATTGCTGATGAGCTAAATTGCGATGCTTAAATCCCGATTATGAAACTGACTATTTGCGAAATTAGCATTAAAAAAATAATCGCGAATCAGAAAATGAGGAACGAAGTACAGAGGTTGTTTCGAATGCTATCCAAAGTGTCAGAAGTTTAAATGCTTGGCGGTTTTTCAACAGCGTGCGCAGCAAACGCATCTGATTCTGAATGTCGGTGATTCAGAAAACGATCTAAGAGGTAGATCAAAATTGCGAGAAATAAATTAACAAAATTTCGAAGTTATAGATTTATTACTCCCGAAAAAGCCGGAAATAGTCCCCGTAAAATCAGTAAAAAAACGTAAAGCAAAGAAGCACAAGAACGTGTCTTGAAAATCATATCAGTAAACCGCACCACTGTTGGACATATTTCGATGTGAAGATAAGGCTTGAAAAAAAAAGGGGACAGGAAGTGAAAAAACGACAGACTCTAATGTAATAAGAAACTCAGTGAAAAGCTGTAATAAAAGATGGCAAATGGTTGACGATGAAACGGAAGACGTCAAGAATAAAAATCAAGCTTACACAAGCGCAAAATCAAGTGATAGAAATTTTTTCAGTCAAAATGTAAGATTAAATGAAGGCCAAAAAAGTGGAAGTAGAAACAACACTCAAACAGTTGACATCAACTTCAAATCAAGAAACAGAAGTTAAGCAAGATATTCTAGATCTGGATAAAACAAGAAGCATTCCGAATTTGCAATACTAACAAAGAAATCTGTAAAGAAATTGAAAGCATCAGAAGAAAGCGCTAGTTTATTTTAGTATCACATATGAAAAAAGTAACACCAAGTAGAACGAGAAAAACTTCTACTAGTAATAAACAAGCAACTGCTTTCAAAAATTTATGTCTACAGTCAAAATCACTTCGGTCAGAAACAAACAATGACGATGTCAGTGAGTTCACACAAAATAAAGATCACCAAACTAATAATAGTTAAATAGACGACAGATAATCAGCATGAAGAATTGTTGAAAGCAAATAACCCATCAGTACTAGGAAAAAAAAAGTATATTGAACTGAAGAAATCTCAAAAAGCGCTGCAGAATTATATCACAGCAACATCAAAGTATTTGTCGGGAAATTTTTTGTTGCGCAACCGTTGGTGAGTGGAGTGCGTTCAATTGAATGTAGGAACACCTCGAAGTTTGGATGACTGAACCCTTTTATTAGAGCGAAGAGTGAGTTGAATGATAAATAATAGAAACAGCGTGAGCGAAGCTTGGAGAACTTGCTTAGCACGAATCTTGGAATCAAGATTGGAATGAAGATTGTGAGTTTGGTACAGTTTATATAGTCTAGAAGAAGAGGCGGATCTAGTCATTTGATGGACAGAAATACTTTGATATAGTCCGACTAATAACTTAATAGACCAGATCATGGTGTGCTACGATGAGAAATAGTAAGGAGAAGACACGGGATCTAGCAATTAAAGGTGCTTAAGGTAAAATAAATTATAGATAATCCCATAAAGTTTAGAACAGATATAATTATAGTATGTGAGAATAATTATAGTATGCGAAAAAATATTCAAAAGTAACTTCACGGAATATATTCCTTATGATTTTATTTTAAATTTCGCGACTTTCGCGACATTCCGGAGAGGGGGGAATTGCTGGGTTTGATGAATGTATAACTGGATTATATGATAAAGGAATGTAATTATTATAGGGATTTTTACTGTCGTGTTCATTTAGGGGAACTTGGACTATTCTCATAGGAATGTATTCCGTGGGCTTTGTAAATTTGATACATAGAAAATGAAAGATAAAGTTAATTAATTTAAATTTCAATTCTACTACAATTATCAAGAATAGAAATATAAGACTACATATACCGATAGCAATGAATTTCCAGTGAGCTATTATAAGTGTTAATTCTTCTTCTATGGTTTTTGTCGTTTTCTCGAATTGTATCGTTATCTGTTCGATTAGTTCTTCTCCTTGTTGTTCTACTTCGGTCCAAAGTAACTTTGACTTCGGTAGATTGGTCCTCAAGTTGATGATTTCGTGTTTCTGTGCCAATATTTCTAACTCCGCGTCGATTCTTTCGACTTCAAATTTGCTGACGATCCCTGCTTTGAATTCGACCCTTTTCCATTTGGAGTTATTAATATTACAGGGTGCTACATATAATCTGTCATTAACCCTGTTAGCTATAATATCACTTCTTTGGAGTAATAATTTAGCTGCTAAGGTCGGGTCACTGGTTGATAGCCATTCTATTAGGAGCAATAAATTATTTCTATTTTCACAACTTCGTCGTTGTGTCTCGATTAATTGTTGTCTAAGTTGTAAGTTTGTAATATCAAAAATATACTGAAACTTAATATTTTCAGGATCAAATTTACTTGTTTTGATTTCCTCCTCCCTGCTTAGTTCCTTCATGATGAGCTGATTCTTGGAATCCGAATTCACCGTACTTGTTGATTGCCCTTGATCGACTCCTTCATCGATGATTATGTCTCCGTTCATAAGATGAGGTTTAGAAAACTTACAAGTTGTATCTTGTAGCTTCTCGTTCCTCTCGAAGGTGAGTGACGTTTGCAGATCCTCTATCATTACGTGATTTTCATATATTTGGGCGTTGTATCTCCAATTCTTTGTAGAGGCATTTATTTGTTGCCTGTGTGTTGTCCCATATTATGATACTGGTCTGCAACACGCACTTACCACTTTGTGTTGGGCAGTGGTTTGTGTCATCGAGATCTGATAGTAGTCCTTTACCGTCGTAAAGGAGGAGC
>JBAMDO010000113.1:0-171235 GCA_037074765.1 Mansonella perstans
TTGCACAAATTGCATAGCTAAAGAGTTTAATAGATAATTTTGTTGGGAAAAGATTATTGTACATTTATGAAACCCAAAATTTTCGACAGCTGACATTTTTTGTAAAAATGAATGAAGCAGAATTTACTGAATGAAATCAGTGACGAAAGTTTAACAGAAACTACTGAATCACTTCTGTTAGGAATTGTTAAGGATCCTATCTATAAATGCATACCCAAACTGAAATGGTACACCCTGTGTATTCATAATCCCTTCCATATGTAATAATACAACAATAACTATCATTTTTTAATCCTTTATACTGAATAATTTCATTTTAGTTGTTATACTGCATTGTTAAAAATAATTTATGCAATGCATTTTTTGTTTTTTTGTACAATTTCGAAATTTCATTTCGCTGCAATTTTTCAAACCTTTGAAATTGAAGTTATGAAATGATTTAAAAAAGATATTAGCGAGAAGGGAAAAATGCATTGATTTCATCTTTTATTGATTTATATATGTTGAACGAATTCATCAAACCTTTCGTTCGCTTCCATATTCATTTTTACACTTAATTTTCAAATTTTTTGTATGCGTGAATAACGAATATAAATACTTCATTATTTTTATACGTATTGTGTGACGGAAGCAGCTGACAAGCGATTTGTGAAATTAATTGATGATTTCCGTTATTAATATTTCGAATTTCAAACATTTTAAAGCGAAAAAGTTGCAATTTTGAAAAGAAAAAAACAATGGTAAGTCGCATCAATTATTAACAATAATTAACACCGCTGTTCCCGTCCGATAACTGTTGCACAACGTTTGGTTGGAATCACTTGAAACGCTGAACCAGGAGTTATCGGTTCGCCATCTATGGCTATATAACCACCACAGTTGCTTAATGGCTCCACACGGCATGCTCGGACTGGAATTATCTGCAATCTCTCAGTGTAAAATTCTTGTAACTATTGATAAGTTCAGAGAAGGAAAAAAGGCAATCCAGACGTTTTGATTTGATTTCAAAAACAACGAAGAAATGATGAAAGATGATAAATATTTAACATATTTTTTTTGATCTGTTTTTAATCGAAATTTAAGCGAAAAGAATGACCTGCAGGAATGAATAAGTCAAATGTGAGCAATCGTTTATTCCAAGCATCATTTTCGCAAATTCAAACCGTGATTTAACGTTGTTCCAATCGACATATGTTAAATATAGAAAGTCATCATCCAAACGAGCGCATGGAAGATATGGCAAATCACTTCCTAAATCGTTGTAAAAGAAATTTTCAAATATTAACTTTTTGTTTTGCGATAGTTAAGCATCTATGATTGCCTGTGTTACGATCATTCTGTTAGTTATCCGAATAATCAACTGACTGTTATATCAATTTGCTAAAAGAATGAATGAATAAGACTTAAAAATGTATTTAATTAATTGAAATTCGTATAAAGTATTTTCCGTCAAATATCGACTGGTAGGATGATAGTCAACAAACGGATGACTAACTCTTTCAAAAAGAATTTGTCAATCAGTCATATCGAATAACCATTTCATATGGTACTAAAATAACTCTAGAAGGCAAAAAATGAAGGGGAAGGAAAATGAAAATGTAAAGGAAGAAATAAGAAAGAACTTACCTATATGGGAAAGGCTTATCAAAGAGACATAAATGAAATAACCTTCAAGCGTACACCAATCAGAACCAACCGGTTCACAGAGGGCGGGCACCTACAGACTGATTAATTTAAAGAATTATTCATACTTATTTTAATCCGATAAAAAATGAAAAGAAGCTAAATTTAGGCGACAAAATGCTCAACCTTTATGAACAGTTCTCTTAGACAATTCTGATTATAGAATACATTTCTTAGCAGCTAACATAATTTATATTTTTAATCAAATTCCGACAAATTTATTGATCCCTGTTATCACTAATCACTAAAAAATGCTTGCAGTTAGAATCAATTTCTCAGCCTTATTTAATTCTTTACAAGAATTCGCTATCCTCATATTCACCATATATATCCTCAGGTTGATTTGAATTAATTGTATCAACTGAGTATGTGCCAATAATGAGGAATGAAACAACATACTTGCACAAGGTGATCGCTTTTAAAAATATCCGGAAAGATATCACTGATGCTACTACCTGCTTCGCTGCATTCAAGGAAATTTTCAACTGGCTGATATTCAAAGTGACCTTCGGCATACTTTTCACGTTCCAAATTATTGCTGAAATCCTTCATGAAATGTTTATAAAATCATTGTGATATTAGGCATTTCTAAATCATATATTAGTTTTTTTTAGTAATATTATCAGACAAAGCAACCAATGTTCAGCATAAATCTTGATCTTATTTTAGGCCAGCAAATAATAATTGTTCAGAGTTCAGTAAAACATTAAAACTTCCGCATTGCAGCCAAAATTCACATCTACGGCAGTAACTATTTTTAAAGTAAATAAGATTTTTGATTACTGAAGAACGAAAAACAAGAAAGAAGCTACCATAATTTTGCTGAGCACTGCAAATTGTCATTATGAACTGACAAATATGAAATCCTGCCTTTATAGCGAGCAACTTGCGGTAATTCTAGAAAAAAAAGCTTGTCAAATCTGATTCATTCACTAATTGTTTAAATAATACGAAAAAAATAAAAAATTAGGAAAATTGAAATTCATAGCTAATCTTCTTTTCATTTTTTTTCTGTACCGAAAGAATTACTTGCTAGCCGTAGAAAAGCTTCCATATGATATCGTGCCATGCCTGCCCAACGGAAACGTTCACTTCCGATATCTTCAAATAATATTAACTGAACAACATATCCGCGTACTTAAAGAATTTAACGGTAATTTAATTGTAGTAAAGGATAATTATAGCTATCACTTTTACTAATAAGCAATTGTGCAATAATCGAAAATTATCTGTGCGCCACATATGATCAAATAGACGATAATCTCAATAAATAAGAGCAAGAAATAGCAAAAAATGTATTAGAGAGAACTTTTTAAAGAGGATTCCCCTAGGATCGAAATAATTGTAGAGAATTCGTCAAAGACTAGCGATACCTTCTGTACATCTACTATATATATTTAATGCATTCACCTATTAATTACGCAAGTTGATTTCCTCATTAAACAAATAGTTGTATGCAAGGTAAAATATTTTAGTGCTAAATTTAGAAGCAAAAAAAGCTAATAATTCATGGAATTCAACAATTCATTTAGGGTCAGCAATTGAAACGAACCAATGTCAGCAAAAAACCCCCAAGTAAGCGACATGAACATTGGCTTACTACCGTCACGTTCCGTCTCCACATGATTGATTCGTAACGGAAGATAACGAGGTCGTGCCAACATTAAGGCCATTTCGGTACAAAAAATCCCATGCGGTGGGAATGGTTCGCTGAAAATTAAATCATCTATAAATTATAAATTGGTTGATATTTCTAATTCTTCCTTATTGTTTATTCAATAATTTGCACATTCACTGATTATTTACTTAGAAAAGACTTTAACTCAAATTTTTATTTACAGTGCTAACGAAAATGCAAATAGTATGCCTTACTTGCATTGAAAGCATATGCTGGATGCAAGTCCGTTACCTGTGCCACCAGGTATATGAGCTACTGGCATCTTTAAAGCCCGCTGACGATCCTTACGCATTAGAAAACCTGAGATTATTTCCAATATCAATCCATCACCACTAACAGTAGCTAGAGCGTCATATTTATCGAGCTTGAGATTTCGTGCTATTTCAATTGCATGTTTCGGATGAGCTTGAAATTTTTCGAAAGATTACTAAATTTTGAATTCTAATAAAAATTAATAGAGCATAAAAGTCAGCACATAAAAAACTTTACAATTTTAAAAAATTCACGTGAAAAGAAAAGAAAAGAAAAAATGGAAATTAGAAGAAATAATGAACCAGTTTCAACAATATCATAATCAATGTCGGCAATCTGTAAAATTGGTTCAACATGTGTTTCCCATAATTTTAATCCACGTTTCTGGCCACTAAAGGGATTAACAATAACCAATACATGGCGACGTGACCTTATCATATCAGTAGTTAAATGTGCTGAAAATCGATAAATCGGTGATTTTATTTTTTAAATTAAAATTTTTCATTGCAGCAAGTTATGCTAAGCTAAAATAATAATAGTCTATCATTTTTTTTTAACATCTTGCCACAAGATTAAGTCGCGATATTGATGAGCCCGGTAACCGATATATCATCATCACTATCATCACGTACATTTCTTCTTTTTTAAGATTTTTTAATGACAACATGCTGTCTAACATTTTAGCATTTGAGATTTATTGAAAATTTTAAAATTTATTTAAATTAAAAAATTTCAGAAAAAATTTGCTTACGTGCTCTTGATCCTGTGATTTTTTTGATAATCAATTTATTTGCATGCTTCATCGTATCTTCACAGTTGAAAGTTAACGAAATCTGAACAAAACGACGTCTTCTTTTAATGATAGGATAAGTTATCAAAATGAGTTGCCACTCTTCTGTCCCATTAACATCTGAGATAATTTCTTTATAAAGTGCCATTTAGACAAAAATATATATATATATATGTATATAAAATGAAATGAAACCAAATGATAATTTGTGAATTCATTTCGATCTAATTACCATTTTTGCCAGTTTTTTAATGATTGTGAAGGGCAGTAATTATTGTTCTCAGTTCACAGCAGTCTAACTAACAATCGGATAGTATAGATAACGGTTGAAGGTACAGATGAAGCATGCGCAATTGTCAAATTCACGTACGTGTTACTAACTGTAATCCAATACAGTTATTCATTACTTTTCTGGCTTATCTTATGCGTTTACGATACTATCACCATATTTGTATATTTGCTCCTCTTTTATCATAATAAAGCGATGAAATTTTAAGAAAAACTTGAAAAATGTTAGACTTTGAATTAAGTAAATAAGTGAAATAATATTCAAAAAGCAAAGTGGTCATGTCATTTGTCTTTTTCAAAAATTAAATGAAACAAAACAGATGAAACGTACTAGTATTGTGTGTGAATTTCGACCGTAAAATATCATCGTACTTTATCGGCATGAAGCAATTTTCGGCAAATTTAAGACGTATTGCATCATTACTTTGTAAGCAACCATCTATTTTATATCGTTTTTTATTGATATGTACGGAATTATTAATTTCATATATCGAATCATTGACCACATCTTTATATGGTACACAATGATCACAATTAACTTTTGACGCTCCTTGACCCATTCCAATTGTTTATTGTTTATCACACACCGATTACTAGTAATATGATTTTTAAATTAATTGACAAAATTAATGTTATTGAATTTAACATACAACATTTAAGAAATGCATAAACTAATAACAAAAATATTTCCCTAGCAAATAATTTGGTGTTTAATACAATCTAAAATGGAAATTTTTAGTCAAACAAAAGAATTTTTAGAGTGAAAATTTCCAGCATGCATATATATATATATGCTTTTGCTTTTCATCATTATCATTTATTAATGAAAAAGTTATTCTATTAGATGAATGCATGAAAATTTCTCTCTTTTCGATCAAAACATTATCTGATTACATAAACAATTTGATCACAATAAAGGTATTAGTTTACTTAGTAAGTAAATGTTGTTGTATGGGTATGGTATATTTATATATTAATGTGATATTTTTCGAACATGTATTCTGCTTCAAAATATCCTTCAATAATGCAAGTTTAAACAAAAAACAATTATGCATTTGATTGTTGAATATTTAGAACGAATTCTTTAATGAATGATAGTTATATTTTTGAAAAAAAAAAAGAACGAAAAAGAAAATAATAATTCTATCCATATTGAGCTGCTGGGAACGAACTCTGTGAAAAATCATTTTGAAAGCAATACGGAATGAAAATTTTAAGAAGAAAAAGAAAGTATGCAAAGAAAAATGTTAGCAGTTTGAAACGAAAATGAAAATAAATTAAAAAGAAACAAAAAAAAAAAAGGAAAAATTAATGGTAATATCACTTCATTAATGATGTTTTAATTAGGTAGAAAAATCAGAAAGCAATTACTTCTGCAGTTATTTTATCAAAATGAAAAAAAAAATGAAGAATTTCAGGAAGGAACTATTTTTTCCTAACTCTTAATTTGTGTTTAATATAAAATAGACAAAATAAATTTTCAAAAATCAAATATTTTACTTTGCAATCAGAAAGGATGAGTTATGGAAATCACAAGAACAAACATCACTGATTTATACCATAATCTTCTTCAGATTTTTACAATCCTTATTCAACTAATTAGCAAAGAATATGAAGAATTGAAATATCAATCAATCATCCATCCAATAACAAATTCAATTACTTAAAATTTGCACTCAACAATGATTGATAATTTTTTTTTTCCTCGAAAAGAAAACAAATAATAAATATTTGTGATTGATTTAAAAAAAAAAACTTTATTTATTTAAAATAAACAAATAATGCTTCAGTAATCAGTAATTTCTTCCAAAAAAAAAAAAAAAAAAGTTAAAAAAACAGAAGAAATGAAAATACCTTCTATTTTATCAATTTGTATTTCAGTTTTGCTCTTTTAAACAATAGGAATAGGAATTCTTTCTGGTATAATTGAGGAATATAAGGAAATGTGATAACAGTAATAACAACAACAATAATTAATAATGAAAATGACAGAATATATATTGGAACATAGTACCATTAATTAATTATAATAAAAAATAATACTAATTTATAGTTCACAAAGAAACATAATCCAATATCGCTCTGATTTCTCCCAAGTATTTCGAAAAGAAATGCATCGCAGATGATTTATCTATCTGGATGATAGGAAAAGTCGTCCGGAAAGGAATACCCGAAAAATCTCAATGGTTGACTGCAGCATGCGGTCATTTTTCAACCAATCAATAACAACAATAAACAGAAAAAAGCCTAAAGATTAATCAGTCTGTGAAATCCCGCGATATACCGATTATTCAACTAGACACAGGAAAAAAAATCTTTCGCAATTTGAATGCCAACCTATTACGTTTCTTTATAATTTCTTTCAGAATTTTTGTTTTTTTTTTCAACTTTTTCACTGAGTTTCAGATTCTCTTGAATTACTTCTAATCGTTGTTATTTCTGAAAGAAAAAATATTAAATTTCTTTAAATTTCTCAGTCTTTGTTAATAATTATGTTAGCCATTCTTTTCACATATTTTTAAATTTTCATTACTTTTTTAAAATCATTAATTGAATTTAATTGAATCTTCAACTACACACAGACATGCGTACATACAATTGTTTAAAATTTTTTAGATGAAAAGTTATTAACTATTTCTAAATTTCTGTTTCTAAAATTTCAAAATTTTCTTTTTTTTTTGCTCTGTTAGTTATTTACTTTCTTTTTCTCTGTCAGAGTATAGTAAGCATATTGCATTTGTATGAATAAGTATGACTTAAGACGTGTAACATTTTTTTCCTGACTCTGTAGATGGGATAAATAAGACAGGACTTGGTTATTATTTGTAGAAATTATGTAATTATAAATTTGAAATGAGTTTATTTTTGCAGATCTCAGATTTCATAAATGGTATCAAATATACGTTATATTGGAAATTATGATATAAATGCGGAAGGGAAATTTCTCTGGGAGATTCTCTGTCAACTGCGAAATCTTGGAATTGGAAGAATTGTGACGAAGAATGAGTGGGCAAGAAAGTGGCCGAAACAACCATCGTACCTAAAAATTGTTCAAGTAAGATGGATGGATTGTTCAGCGCATATAGGAAAATATGCGTGAATATATTTTGATAATAATTGCTTCTTTTTACCAGAAGTCACAATTTGGTTAACCACTAATTAACACTTTTTATGTAGTTGTTTATTGATGCTGAATTGCTAGCAAGAAGATGAAAATTATCAAACAGTTAATTTTAACACGGTAGAAAATTTTGCTTGATCAGATTTAGTTTTTAGGCCTGCCCAAGTATGGATCGTTGGTTACTTCGAGGAAAACTTTGGGCAGATTGGACTTATAGAGGCATTAATTTAGGTTTATATGAATTTAGCACCGATTTAGCACGCTCAGGTTTTCTTTTTTTTTTACAACTGCTCTTTCATTTTGATAGCCTCGCAAAATTCTGTTAAATTCAGATCTTTATTCTTTTCTAAGAATGCGTTTTAAATGATTAAATCAAATCTGACAAGATAAAAATATTGCTTATAATTGTTTCGACTTCATTTTTGTTTTTGAAATAATCATAAATTAAGAACATGTTTTCTGCAGATTGGCGTTTAATTCACAAACACGAAGAAGCCGATTTCATAAAATGTGACAGTCCCATGAAACCAATTGAATATCCGAAAACGATGCCACTTCCTCCATATCTTGTATGTTTTTAAGCATAGGAAATTTCTTTTAGTGCATCGACAATTTTTTTCTTTCATGTTTTCAAATTTAAATTTATTTCAAAAATGGTATTTTAAGGAAAGGTGTTGCTGCTGAAATCTTTTGTCCCTTATTCATAATCACTTCTCTAATAAATTTTATATGTTTCCTAAACAAAATTAAGATTTCTTAATAGGAAAATTTCAGCGAGCTGTATGTGAAAACGGTGATGTGGTAAAAGTCGAGGAAAAACGGATAAATTTGGATTTATGTTTGGATCCTCAATTTAACATGATTAAGCACTTATTCAAGCAGGTCTGTTTAGATTTATCACACATACTAGTTAATGTTTCCTTTTCCTCTATTTGTTTGAAATATCAGCAGTAAAGTTTATTTAGTTTTTGCGATTTGTACAACAATTTAGCTCCGTAATTTCGATTATTCAGTTTCGTCGTTAAACTTACATCGTTAAACTTACATCTCATGGTACGTTTCTTCTGTCTTATCAAATGAAATGTTATAGGTTGAAGTGCGACATAGAAATTCTATTTATGATGAATCTAGACCGGAAACTTGGTTAGATTTATATGGTGATGAAATGCCGACAAAAGTGGAGGCATGGACGGTTGGTCCGGCAGAGCTACGTCCCCATTTTGACAGCTCTGTCCCGACGCCTGGTCCTCCAGAGTTGGACAACATGTCATTGCCAGAATTAAAATTCGATTTGCTGAAATCAGAAAGTATTGCTGATGTTGCAAATAGCAAAAATTCAGATAAGAATAAACATCCGTAAAATCAGTATGTTGCTTAATTAAGGTGGTGAAAGAGGCAAAACTATGATAGTAACTGTAAGATTGATGAGAAAAAAGCCAAAGACGATTAATACCAAAGAAAAGGGAAGAATAAGAAATAAACTAATAATGATTATTTGATCATCTGAAGCGAAAGTAATTTGAAAATGGATGACAGTGAGATTAGTGGTCTATGCATTAATATTTCCATAAATACACGTTATTAGTTTAATAATATTTATAAACGACTGCTCTCTTACTTCTCACATTTTATTTCGTGTGTTGTTTCTATTTGAGGAAAAGTATTTCAAGGAATTATGTTTCCTAAATACTTTTGAAAATTTTCTTGTATAATATTAGTTCTATTGTATATAAGACGTATTATGTTATTGCATAAAAGCATTAATAGACATTGCTTTCGTTTTTCTTTTCTTAAAGCTGAAGCGGTCATTGCTATTAAGCACCATTGCATCTAAAGCAGTTATTGGAATGCTTATAATCATCTGAGTAGCTGTATGGATTTATTTGTTGTACGTACGGAAACTCGTACGTAATTTTTTATGCGAATGTTGATATTTCCGTATATATATATATATATCTTATCATAGTTTTAACTTTATTTGAGTGCTTTTATTTCAAATATAATAGACGCAAAATGACGAAGCCGGTGAAAATGATATTGGTGACTGGTGGTGTCATCAGTGGTGTTGGCAAAGGTATTATCTCGTCTAGTTTGGGTGTACTACTGAAAGCTCACGGTTATCGAGTTTCATTCATTAAAATTGATCCATATATTAATATCGATGCTGGCACATTTTCACCTTTTGAACATGGTAAGGTTTTGAAATTTTACTAATAGGAAATTAATTATTATGCATTGCACAATTAGTTTTAAACAAGGCGGAAAATAGGAATGGGGGTGAAAGGCTAATTAGCCTAATCTAATGAATAGTTTTACTGATTAAGATAATTATATGAAGATTTCATGAATCATGTTGATGCATATTTATGAAATAGTTGGATAGTTGAAATGGGATCCAAACTTATCTTAACGATATTGGTCATCTGATTTGTTAGTTTCAACCACTAATGTTTTTTTTGAAGAAGGATGCCATCAGTTGATACTGAACAAGTGATATGACTATATTTGTTATCATATTGATGCTTTAACATACTTTAACATGGCGGTGTGTCAGCTTCATTACAGGTGAAGTATTTGTTTTGGATGATGGCGGTGAAGTTGATCTGGATTTGGGGAACTATGAAAGATTCCTGAATATTCGTTTGACACGTGATAACAATATTACAACCGGCAAGATATATCAGCAGGTTTTTATGTTATAAACATAATGTTTTCAGTGCGATTCTTTCTAGAATAGTTGGAGGACTTTGTAACAAAAATAGTGAAAATTTCTTCATTTTCAAATGTTTGCAGAGAGAATTTTTAAGTATTGGCTATGCATTTGTAGGTTATCGAACGTGAAAGACGTGGGGATTATTTGGGCAAAACGGTGCAAACGATACCACATATAACAAATGCTATAATTGAATGGGTAGAACGAGTTGCAGCAATGCCAGTTGATGGTACGGATCAACGACCAGAAGTTTGCATTATTGAAGTTAGTATTAAAACTAATTAATTCTGATAATGCTACTACTAGAGAATATTATTCCAAAAAATTTTCATTAAAAAATTCAATCAAGAAAGAATGAAAATGAAAAATTATATAAGTGTTTCAGCTCGGAGGTACTATTGGTGACATCGAAAGCATGCCATTCGTTGCGGCATTCGAAAAATTCCAAAGGCCAGCGTTCAAGGATCAACTAATGACAGGTTTGCATTCATTTGTTATAATCACAATAAAGCCTGCTCACTCCATCTTCTTTATCATACCTTAGATGATCTTTATTATATAGTTATTGTTTGCAGTGCATGTCTCTGTAATTTTGGAACCGAAAAGTACGGGTGAGGTGATCTTTATTATATAGTTATTGTTTGCAGTGCATGTCTCCGTAATTTTGGAACCGAAAAGTACGGGTGAGGTGAAAACAAAACCAATGCAAAATAGCATGCGTAATTTACGAGCCAGTGGCTTGACTCCAGATTTGTTAGTTTGTCGAAGTGAGCAACCTTTAAATAAAGCTTTACGTGAAAAAATTGCGGGATTTGGAATGGTTGATCTGGAACAGGTGATTTTTTTTTTGTGTTTACAGTGGCGATCGTTTCATTATTATTAAAGCTAAGTTCATCTGTACGATTACTTAGTTTCAGGTGATCGGTGTACACGATGTCTCGAATATTTATAAAGTGCCAATTCTGCTACATAAACAAAATGTACTGGAAATGATTGTCGAGCGATTGAAATTAAAAGCGATGAATGCTGAAGATGTACTCGTACTAAAACCCAATCTTTTTCAATGGATACATCTCTCCAATCTGTTAGTGTAGTTTTTCTTCAACTTAAAGAAATTGAATAAACGGAAGTTTGTTTTGTTAAATTACAGTTAAATTATAATAATGGCAAAGCAAGAAAATTACAGTAAGAGTTAAGATGAGGAAAATAATAAGTTTAAACGCCCGAGTAATCCTTTAGATAATTTTATAGTTGCGATAGTTTTCAAGAAGAAGTTCGAATTGCATTGGTTGGAAAATACGTACAAATTCCCGATGCATATGCGTCCTTGAATAAAGCTCTTCGACATTCTGCAATTCATGCTAAACGGCAACTTGTTATATCGGTAGATTTTAAATTTAAATGTCTGTTTTCTTTTTTCACTTCTGCTAATTTGCTCTGCTTCTAGAAAAATATTACTGCTCGAGAATATCGGCTGTTTTGTTTTTGTATTTTAGCTTCTAATGATTAGATCATTATGATGTCCATATCTTCCTCTTGAATACCGCGAATACATTCATTTCATTCTCTCGGGTTGCTTGCTTTGGTTCCAAGCATCAGTATTGCAAATATGAATAAAATATAGTCATTAAATTATGAAGATATTATTATATTTGCACCTATCTCATGCGCCCGTTATAATTGCATGGCATGAAGCTCTTCATAAATTCTTTTACAGTATATCCATTCGGAATATCTCGAAGAAACAGATGACTCAGCACGTCTATCAGATTATGAACGTGCGTGGCGGACGATTAAACAATGCCAGTAAGTTTTATTCACTTTCTTCAGTTCCAGTAACAGAGCTTTCTCCAGTCACCCTACACTTGTATTAGAAATTTGAATGTCTTTGTAAAATAGATCTGTTCAGCTAATCAGCGAAGCATTTTCTGATGACATGCATTTTAACTGTGAACTTCGTGGAAGAAGCTTATGATGTAACCGTGAAATTATATCGTCTGCTTACCCGCCGTTTAGGTTTTTGGTGGTTCAGTCGCCCAATCTTAACCGGTCATCACGTCGATTGCTGGTTTTGCTCGAAACTTTCTAATTCCAGGTCCTATCCGTACTTCTGTATTTTGTAACCGTTTCTAGTCGTTACGAGATTTCCCAATGGAATGTTTCTATAACAAAGTTCTGATAATAATTACTTGGATTGGAAAGCTTTGTTGATACTTATGCTTTGTTTGACTGCAGAATGTGTGGAACATCACATGGTCTTTATTATTATTGCAGATTTAAAAAGCTTTCATTAGTTGCAAATTGGGTTTATCTCGGATATTTTTTTCAATCATTGTTCCACCATTTGATAATGTTTTTATCATCATAAATAGTAGTGTATTTTAATTTATTTATATTTTAGAGGTATAGTAGTGCCGGGCGGATTTGGTGATCGTGGTGTTGAAGGAAAAATTGCAGCGTGTAAATATGCGCGAGAGAATAATATTCCATTTTTAGGTTTATTCCACATCATTCTTCATTTTATTTTATAAATATTTTAATTTCGGATTAAGTAAAATGGCATCGTTTCTATGTTCTATAATTTTTTTTTACATTACTTATTAATTTTGCAGGGATTTGTCTTGGCATGCAGTGTGCTGTGATCGAATTTGCACGAAACGTTTGCGGTATTAAAAGTGCTAATTCAACCGAATTTGACAAAACGGTTGTTGGCGAACAGCAGGTAGGTGATGAATTTTAATCTTTGAGCAATAATGACTGGACAGAAACAGAGATGAAGTAACTTCTTTCCAAGACAATACTTGCTTGAAATTAAATAATATAGCTGACTTTTTCATACATTAAGAAGTTTCTCCATCTCAAAAATTCGATTTAAGGAGGAATATTTTTGTATTTTTGATTGGATTATTTGTTCTACTCAAATTATGAAAGTACAATGGTCCATGTAAAGAATGAATTCAAGTGCAGATTGAAAGTGCTAATGTTTTAAGATAGTGATCGACATGCCAGAACACAGAGGTGACAAGAAGGGTATGGGTGGTACAATGCGTCTTGGTTTGAGAGATACAATTTTTCTGACAGAGAAATGCAAATTACGTAAGTTCACTTAAACGTTTTCTTATAGTTTGTGTTTTTGTTCTGTGGGGATGGTGTTAATAAATTCTATTTTGGTTTATCATTTTAGGAAAATTATATGACGCAGAAAAAATCAGTGAACGTCATCGACATCGTTATGAAGTTAATCCTAGAATGGTTTCGAAACTTAGTCGAGCTGGTCTGCTGTTCGTTGGTAATTTTCTATCAGTTTCAATCGTCCTGCAAGAATTTTATTGCTAAAGGAAATAAGTGAACGAAACTTCATGACTAAAAGATCGTTCTTGTTGTGTTTAGGTATGGGGGCAGATGAGAACGCAGCACATAAAGGTGTGTCATCATATGCTGCATTATTGAAATCAGCTAAATGTGAAACCTCAAAAATTATGGAGAAAAGCAATACACAGGGAATTTGTGAAATCGCTGAACGAGTATGTTTTGATGAACTTTTATGTTTTTCCCTGTTCCGTTTATTAGATATTTCATAGTGTAATTGCAATTTCGATGATCGATGGCTGCTGATCATAGTCAACCCATTTTCAGGAAAACTTATTATCCAAAATTGAAAATTTATGCGGAAGAAATGATGAAACCGGTATGACATCTATACGCATGGAAATTTTTGAATTACAGGGTTTGTCTTTAATGCTAATATGTCAAGCTCAAATGAAGGGAATTTCACTTACTAATATATTTATGTTCCTATTTTCCTTTTTTAACATATTCTGTATTGCTGAATCCATCACAGGAAATGCAGCGACGTGAAATTTTAAGGCTTTCGGTATTCATTTCAGGCCATCCATACTTTGTTGGTGTTCAATTTCATCCGGAATACTTGTCGCATCCTTTACAGCCGAGTCCTCCACTTTTTGGCCTAATCTGTGCAGCCTCCGGACAGCTGGAAAGTTTTCTTCGCGGTTCCAAGATACCTACACCCGTGAGCGTCTTGAAAGCAGCAGAAAATCACGTGAGTGTGTATATTCTATATCATTGTATTTCGGGGAATCTGTGAAAAAAGTTTTTGAAAAAGAAAATTTTATACTGGACTATTCTAAAATTAGTACATTTATCATGTCTCCTTCGCTTCGATCGTTTTGATTTCTCATTCTCGAATCAGAATGATTAATCGTGTCAAAATGACTGAATGGACTATAATTCCAGAGTCCAGTTGTTGCTGAAAATGTGCTGCAAGCAACTCATTCAACTCATTCTGCAAGCAACTTTGTCAACAAAGTTCGTACTGACTAAAATATTGATGAAGCTTTGGTCGATTCAGCTTATATTTGAGGAGTTCTTCGTTTATGAAAACACTTTAGGCATAAAAGATTATTTGTCTTATTGTTCGTTACTTTTGTATGCTTCTAACTCACCTCACATTTTTAATCATTTAATTACTCGTGGATTTATCAAGTTGTGGTTGACATTTTTTTCGGATTTCGCTTCATTTCGATCCAGAATTTTCAGTTTCCTTTTGCTGTATTTCTTGTATTTTGTTTTTTTTTTCTTTCATGCAAAACGAGGTAAACCTGTATGTTTTATTCAACTCTAAATTTTTTAAATAACTTTTCAGAATTCTATTTATCTTTAGATCACAAAATAATATGTAACAAGTGCAGAATTTTCAAATCTTTATTCTTTTCTAAGAGGACCCTTCCAATGATCAAATCAGATCTGACTAGATAAAAATATTGCTCATAATTGTTTCGGCTTTGTTTTTGTTTTTGTTTTTTTTTAGGTATTGAAGGAATTAATTGTTCTTACATTTCACCGTTTAAGCGAAGTTTAAAAAAAGTTAAAACATGTCTTATAGTTGTTCAATTGGATATAAGATTCAGGTTGTGATATGTTTCAGGTTCACTTTTTTCAAATATTCATCAATTTTTTTTATAATTTATCACCTTTCAGTCTTTTTAATTTTATTAGATAAAATTTTTTTCTCAGTAGCATCTTTTTTTGATTTCGATTCTCAATAACTTTTTTATAAATTGTTGATTCATCACAATTTTTTATTTTGATATCATATGGTTTTTATCAGGCATTTTTCTTTACTACTTCATTTTTTTTTTGCTCGTATAAAATTTTGTTATGCTATTGTTGGTTTGAAAATTGCACTGAAGGACGTTCGGGATAATATTTAAGATATATGCCATTGGATTTAAATCAAGAAAAAAATTTTATTTAATTACCAATTGAAAGTAATAGCTGTTATCCCGACGAAAAATAGGTCAATGTTCCAGTCGGCGAAATAAATTGCCAATACTTTTATTTTGTTCGTCATTATGGTTGAAACTCCAGTTTGGTGCAACTTCTAGCGAAGTGCTGTTTGAAAGAAAGTATGAGTAATGTTAAATTGCATTACTTGTACCCAATGCTTGTGTACGTACTGTTGCAGGTACCGAATAAATTGCTATAGTTCACATCATTATAATTGATTATTATAAGAGTTTATATGATTATGACATAAATATTTCATCTATTTGTCAGATATTTTTATTATAAACGGTTATTTATCAAATATTACTTATTCATGCTATATTAACAAATAGAAATTTATTTATTTCAAGGTAATATCAATATTTCTATGCGAGCAAAATTTGATAAATTGCTTTCAGTATTTTTTCAATGAATTTCCTAAGTACACATTTTATATAGATATTAATACGGTGATTTCTTTTTTTTTTATTAATGCGCAATTATTACTTTATGATTAACCTATAATTTGACCTAATAACTCCGTGGCGATTACTTTTGTTTTCGACAAGTTTATCTTATGTGATCTGTTTGAATAATTTAACATAAGAGATAATGTGATTTCAGTATTCTGGTAATTCTGGTATACAATTTTAATATTTAGGTATATCTGGGTATGAGTCCAAAAAATTTTCTAGAAAAAAGAAAGAAATTAGAATTGACTATACGAAGTGATTAATAAGTTCATCATAGATTGCAAAAGTTTATTATTCCATACTGGAATATGTATGAAATATTTTTGAATATCAAAATTATAATTATTCCAGTAAAAATTACTGTTACTTGTTGCGCTATCACTGTTAATGTTACTATTGTTTGTATATTTGAGTTTTTATTTATGTGTTTTTGTCATTGTTTTTGTTGTTTACATGTTTATGTTGTTTTTATCGTTGTTCATGTGTTTGAATTATTGTTTCCTGTCGTTTAATATGTTTGTGTTTTTGTTTATGTGTTTACTTTATTATTTTGTTATTATTGTTTATATGTTCTTTTCGTTCGTTTTTTTTTTTTTTTTTTTTATTTTTGTGTCTTTCAATGTTTAATTTAATTGACAAAAATTTCTGTGCATGAATTTAATGGTGTAAAATGTACAATTGAAATTGCAAGTGAACAGAAAGTGCTTTTGCATGATGGGAGTTTTCTCTTTTTTTTTCAACTTTAATAGGTTCAACATTTTTGAGAAGAAATAGAGAAGAAATGAAAGAGAGAGAGAGAGAGATAGAAAGAGATGAATTAGCAGTAAAAGGAGTAAATAGTTGCTAAATGCTTCATTTTAATATAAATTATTGCAGTTTTTGATAAAATTGAAATTTAACAAAATTTATTAGTTTTTTTTTTTTTTTTTGTTAAACTTAGTTTGGATGTGATTGAGATTTAGAAGAAAATAATAAGAGGTATGTTGCGGAGATAATAGATGTTTAATTACAGTTCAATGTTGTAGAGGCTTTTCTTAAAGGATTAGAAAATTGTAAGCAAAATAAATTTTTTGGTTAAAAATATTGAAAACTATTAAATATTTCACATTCATTGATATTTCTGTATTCAAAGGAGAAAACTTGAATTTAACTTCTATTCATTCAGTGAACGTTTTATTCCATCGTACTATTGTTATATTATTACCATAATTTCTACTATTTAATTTCATTCTTTTTTTTTTTTTTTTTTTTTTGTTCAATGAAATACTTTCTCAATTTTAAAAAAATTTCATGCATTCATTGATTATTTTTGATTATGCTTGTTTTCAAGAGTTGCGTTTTAGAAACGTGCCAACGAAATTATTTTGGAGGAAATATTCGCTGTAATAATTTTCAGTGAAGTAATATCGGAAAGTGTGTGCATATCGATATATAATCGATTGATAGTTTTGCTTAGTATAATAGTGTATTAGAGTAATTAATTTTGCTATGTGACTTAGATTAATGATTAAAATTTTCAAAATTTTAAAATATTTATTGTTTAAATTTTCAAAAAAAGAAAAAAAAAACTATTATTGTTGCAACAGTTTTCAGCAAAAAAATATTAGGAATATTTTATGTGTGCATTGTAAATGCAAGTGTTTAGCTTATTTAAGCAATTAATAATAATAGAGTTATAGGAAATAATGTATTTTTGTTGAAAATAAGTTTTAAAAAAAAATAAGAATTTCTTCCATGTAATCTTTTTCAGCAGGCACTATTTTAAAATATTGAAAAGCTAATAATTTAATACAGTTTATGCTATTCAAACTTATCCATTTTTTAATTTCTTCTAATAAATTTAATTTTTATTACAGGTCATAGAATGAAACGAAAGTAACAAGAAAATGTTTTGGCGTCGTTTACACACAGAAGACAACAAATTAAAAATACTAATGTTGGATATTAATGACGAAGATTTTGTGGAAAATTTGAATGATTGCTTAGAAGCATTCCAGTCTAACATTTATCCAGTTTTGATCCCATCCGGAAGTTCAGGTACTTTAATGCTTTACTGTTTTATATGATATTTATTAATGTAATATACTAAAAAAAAAACTGGAAGAAATATTTATAATATAAATTCATGATCTATTTGTTCAATTTAGTGTTATTTTTCTCTAGCTTATATTTTTATTACGATTAAACAATTACCCATCTTTTAATTACATATTTATATTTTTCTGTTTTCCATTTCATTTTTGTCAAAATGAAGATGTTTTTTTTTTTTTTTTCAGGCTCATATTTTATTCGGAACATTCAAAGCCGAAATATTGGTGTGTTCAAACCGAAAGATGAAGAACCATTCGCGGAAAATAATCCGAAATGGCCGAAATTCTTACAACGATTTCTTTGCTTTTGCTGTTACGGACGTTCATGCTTGATACCACTCAATGGTTATTTATCTGAGGTAGCTGCTTCACTAGTCGATGAGCGATTGCAGGTTAGTGTTGTTTACTTTCCCGCTATATGCGAAAATATATGTCTATCCTTCGGGGATTTCCTAAAAACGGTAAATTAAAAGGAACGATAAATTAAAAGAATTCTTGTTTTAACTTATTCATACTTTAACTTCTAGCTGTACATAGTACCAAAAACTCGAGTTGTTAAAATGGCATCACCGACCTTTTTTTATCCACGGCGATGTTACTCGGGATCAGAAGTATATCCTAAAATCGGAAGCTACCAGGTATGTATATATAAAGTTTAAATGATAATATTTCTAATCAAATTGTTCTGCAGACTTTTATCACATCTTAATCTCATTGAAACACAAGAAGTTTCATTGTTATTAGAGCATTTACATATTTTGTTTATATTACAAATTTTTTTTTGAGCCTATTTTTTGTTTTTTGGAAGAGAGTGAAAAATTAAACACATTCAAGCTTTTTATCCATGGTTACAAACCTGCGTATGATTTGGTTCCTGGCTGGGAAATTATCGGTACCAATGATCCACTTACGTCTCTCGAACGGAAGCGTTTCCTCTTTTTATTTCAAAAAATGTGTGTATTAGATTATGTAATTCGGAATACTGATCGAACGATGGATAACTGGTTGATACGGTTCGTTGTTTGTTTCTCTAAAATCTCTAAAATTTCTCACCTTTGACATATTTTGTTTTATTTGTTTCAAGTCGTTAACCAAGTTTAATTTTAGGTATATTCCGGATGAAACACTTGATATTGCAGCTATAGATCATGGCTTAGCATTTCCTGTCAAACATCCGGAAACTGCAACAGTCTTGCGCCCATTTGTATACGGTTGGGCAAATATGGATAGCACACGAGAGGCATGATTTGAATTCTTTTTAGCCACTGTCCAGATGTCATAAATTGCTACCCGAATAAATGACAGTTTTGCACATTATTACTTTCATGAGAAATGATTAATTCTTCTTTTTCACCATGCAAATATTCTTCTCAAGTATTGAAGTAGAATTTTTCAGGAAAATAGTCGTTTTTCGTAATCGACTTTTCTTTTTTCACAAGAAGACTTTTTCTCAAACAATGAAGTTTAATAATAATTAAATTTTTAAGTAAACATTTTTCACTTAGCATTTTTTACATTTTAACCATATGTTGAGTGATTTTTTGTGGTATTTCATTGTAGTCTTTACGTTGAACTCTTTATATTTACAGCCTTGGAATGAACAACTCCGCGACCGTTTGTTATCTTTACTTACGCCAATGTTCGTTCATCGTTTATGTGTGGAGATCAGAAAGCTGTTCATGATCGATACAACTAATAATAGATTTCTGATAAATAACCAACTGAAAGTATTCCGAGGACAGGTAATTTTCATTGAAATCATTCAATTAGGCAAGCCATTGATTAATTTTTGAGGCTTAACAATGAGTTACCCAAATATTCTTTCAGCTATGGAATTTACGACTTACCCTGCTCGAAAATGAATCACCACTGAAAATGATTCAACGACCACTTGTTATCGTTACCAAACGATACCGCAGATATCCCACATCCGATGTATGGGAAGAATGTTTTAAGGCTAAAACTCCAGATTATTCGGGGAGACGCTGTTGTTAGCTCCGAGCTAAAGTCCTGAAGTTTATTTCAAGAGAATTGCTGTTTCTAGGATTCCTTCTAAATCACTTCATTCGTACTTCCAAAAATTTTTAAATTTTCTCTAAGATTGAATTAAATTCAAAAAAAAAAAAACACACCGACCAACTCTTCACACTTTTCTCAGCCTGATCAGCTGTAATGTAATAATATATGTACACCATTGTTACTGTGATACTTTCTATTTTTCAATCCTGTGCGCTTTTTATTTTGCTTCAGTTTTACAATTTTTTATGCTGAAATATGTAATTTCAATTCATTTCCTGTAAAGAAACAAAAAAGTTGAATTTATATACAGCACCAAGCATAACAGAATACTTCTGATCATGTGAATCATTTCCTGCATTTGCTTCCATATATATATATAAAATATATTTTTTCTATTTATCGATAACAATTGAAGAGATGTTCAAAGATACTATCACTTTTAAATCCTAAAAAGAAAAAAGTTTACACTGACCATTAACAAAATTGCAATCAAAATAGCATTTACAAGTTCAAATACTGTTATATAATCTGAAAAGAATACAAGAAGAGAGGAAAATCTCATTGTGCTCGTTTCTCTTTTTGCAATTATATACTGGAATTTCTGCTCATGGCTTTTTTCGGGAATTATGCATCTGACAGGTTTTCTATTTCAAACATGATTTGTTCATCCGTAAAATATTTTGGAAACTATTTAAGTGGATAAATGCAGTGCAAATATCAAAGATCACACGGATTACTGCTACGATGATGGTATTACTGCTAGTATTTTGATCATTATATAAATATTAAATTCACGCTAAATACTTCGGAGAAATATGTAAAAACTATGCAGTGCTTTCATGGCACATGTATTTTCCGTTCAGAAACTCTTTTCTCCTCTCATCTTACTAAACCAAAACATTCAATTGACTGTTGCATCACTGCAGTACAATACTGAATTCAAAACACAACCGAGTACCACATATCGTTAGACATAGTTCCTTCTTTTATGTCATGAACTGATTTAATAATCCTGCATTCAAGAAATATTCTACAAAACTAATTTTTCACACTTGGTGTGTTTCAGGGAAATTTCAAATCACAACCGCTACTTGCCCGTTTCTTCTGCTATTGCTTGTTGTAATAAATTCATAATTTCCGTGTGCAAACGATTTAGACGCATTGGACTTTGAATCATATCTAATTTCTTCCAAATCATTTTTGCTGAAAATAGTAATAAGAGTATTAAAAACATTGCATGCTATATGTTTTATTGATAATCTATTTTTGAGTGTCCAACTGCTCGGCGAAATCAAAGAGTTAATAAATTAATATTTTCAAACTCCTTCTCATAAGCTAATGACTGAGAGCAGAGTAAACGACCGCAACATCAATAACAAATATTGTGTAATTAATATAAGCATTAAGGAGTTAGTGAGGTTAATACTTTACATCTTGAAAATAAAAAAATAATGGCGTATTGCGGTTTTTTTGATCCTGGCAGCTTCATTGAATCATCAACACATTATCTCACTCACTATGCAAACTTAATTAAGTGATGTTGTTCATGAAATAGGCCATGCACAACTCTCTTCCGTAAAAAAATCTTAAAAATTCACATGGATAGTAGTAAAATTTGTTTTCAGTTGTCAGGTTTTTCTTACTGAAACATAGTTACATAAATGACTATAACCAAAAATGTCTATAAAGGGCAATAAAGTTTCAAACATACCAAACAACTCGTTCATCCCACCTTGTTGTTCGTTTGGACCAGCTGCTTTATTACTTCCGACTTCTAGCATCGACCCAATAACTCGCCTGCCCTGAAATATGTTATAATGGATCATTGAAGATAAGACGATGAGATTTTCAAAAAATTTTTTAGAACAAGCTAAGGACCAATCATAAATACAACTTAGAAATTTTAAAACCGTTCATTACAACTAATCTGTCGAAATTAATAGTGGAAACTTGGACAGAAAGACTTGCGTTTATTTCAATATCGCCACGACCTGAACTGAATAACTTCGGTGGTCCCGGTACCGATCTTTGTCGTGTCCTTCCATGCTCTGGAATAGTAAAACCGTCTATCATAAAATAAAGTAGTAGAGTTCATTAAAACTGAATAAAAGAAGAATGCGCTGCGTAAACTCTTTTAGTCGATGCGAAAAAAAATGAAGGAGAACGTAAAAAAAGGACCTGTCTTCTAATTTAATTGGTTAAAAAAGAAAGCTCTAAATTTCACATTACTTTTTTTTTTTTTTGAAAATTTTAAATGATATTTAGAGTTCTAAGCTGTGAAACAGGATGTTCACATTTATCAGATTAGTTTATGACTACTTCAATTTGATTTATGATTAACTGCCCATTTAGTTCATTATTTTGCTTCAATTTAGTTTATAATTAATATTTCTATAAGCTTACATTTCTCATCGACATTATTGTTTTTAAATAAATCAAATTATTATATAAATACTATGAAGCAATTCAATTTCATGCCAAAAAAAATTAAAGTAACTCTAGAACAAACTAATCTTTCTCAGGCGTCATCTCGCCCTTTCATTATTTAACGGATGAAACCCTAGGTTTCAGTGATTATTTCTGTGAAAAAATTTTTAAACTGTTACACCGTCGTTTTTTTGTGAATTTTGCAAAAAAAATTGTTTAAAACGATGAAAAAACCAAAACCTTCCATCATCAAACGCGGTTTCGATGGACCTTCGTAAATGCGTTTCTGCAATTCTCGAATGCATTATTTCAAATTCAGAATTTGGTAAAAATTATGAATCTCCAACAGTAAAGATGACATCAACAGTTGTTACATGCATACCATTTATTGGTTAACAACAATGTTAGTAAGGCATTTTTGAAGGATTATAGGATTTTTACATTATTAGCATATATGTTCCGTTTTTATACGAATTTTTTAAAATCTTTTTAAATTTGTTTCCTTTTTTCTCAATTTTTAAACACTGATCATCTTTACCTTTTAAAACTTTTCAAACCAAAAAAATTGTTCAGAAAAAGCAGCAGCAACTGCTACCATATTTAAATTTGAATCAGAAATTAATTTGCAGCTCTCCCACAAGTCAGTTTATAAAATGCAAAAAACCAACTTTGAGCAAATCTGCTGAAATGAAAAAAGTAAATTACACATAATCCGAAGATTGGATATGAATTATAAACTTTTTTTTTGCTGCCTTCACGAACTTTTTTGCGTTCGCGGTTTCATTTGCAATTTCATAAATTTCAAGGCGCCTCATCTTATTATTTCATATCTTTACCGATCAAAAGTGATTATAGCATTCAAATGTTGAGAACACCAAAAGTTTTTGGAATTTTTAAAGCGAAAATACCTTCGCAATGCTTAGGATCGAAGTCCAATATGCAATTGTTCAAAACAATTTTTAAAAGTAAGCTTCACACCTGATGCCCACAATGCGAGCTCGAAAACATCACTGCGAGAAAAGCATTTTTCACCACTTTTTTTAAAGAACTAGATAACTAAAGATGATAGGCAATGCAAATCGTCTGGATGATTTTTTATTCAAAGCTTTCAGGAAAAAATTAACTGACCTCCGACCCCGGATGACCAGGATGTATTGACGGTGCCGCTTCATTGAAAAAACCGAATTTCTGTGGTGGGAAAAGATGGGGAGGTCCGGATACGTTAAGATATCGTGCTGGCATCACTCTTTGTGCAGTATTCGTTCCAGCAAGATGCAGTGGCTAAATTATACACGCTGAGTGTAAATGGAAATTTTGTACAAAAACACAGAAAAATTGAAAATTGAATCTCATACACTGAATATTTATAGTGATAGTGCTGAAAAACAAAAAAGTAAAAGTGAGGAAAGAAGACATTACCCTTCCACCAGGATGACCTCCATGCATTAGCATATATTGTTGATGATATGCCAATGAGGATAATCGCCTCTTCACACCGCCACGCTTAGTATTACCTCTGAAAATGATAAGAGTTCATAAGGGCATTTTCAAGATGAAATAAAAAGATCAATATATCACGCCTACATTATTAGAACTTATTATGTTTCTCGGGTGCAAATGACTGAATATTTATTTCAAATAATGGAAAATTACTGCATCATTGGAATATCCTAGATATGAATAATACAGAGAAACTTGATACAGATATCCAATAATCTATTTCAAAAAAAAAAATGTCTTCAAAACAATTTAGCAAATTCAACCAATCAAATTTAAAGGTTTAGATAACAGATTCAATTGGGTATACTTAAAAAAACAAAGAATTTTCAGCACTGGCATAAATATGCTTTAAATTGTATAGACAAAAAACAAAAAAAGAAAAAAAATCTGGATATAATACCTTTTCTTACTTGGCTGTTTCGTAGTAATTACAGCCTGATCGTTACTGCGTCCTAACTTACCATCGTTATCTGTTGTATCGGTACGATCACCAGTAGTTGATGTCATACTGTTATATTTGTAGTGCAAATGAGTAGTAGTATTAATATGAAATATATATGTTAATATAAACTGAAACTGAAACAGGATTTATAAAACAAGTTAAAATAAACGTGGAAAACATCATTACAAAATCACGTCATTTATTCGAATCTATGCTTAATACATCTAGTCGTTTCCTTCTTTTTTTTTTTTTTAAATATATCGCACGATATTTTCCAACATAAAAAATGACACAGCAACCTAGCCATGTCACATATCACTTGTCACACATCACGTAGCATACTTACGTCTTCTTAAAATCGCTCGCAAGGCAATCAATTCGGGTCTATTCTGCAAATATATCATCTCAAGAGGCATTCGTCGAATAAAAAATAACGATAAACTTACAGCATTAAGAATATTTTAGTTAAATAAATGTCAGAAGTAAAATTAATATAGTAATTTGAGAGACGCGAGAAACATAAACACTACTTAGAGGTTTCAATATTAACAACTTACTATAGTAGTAAAGTTAAAGAAAGTTAAAAGAAAAAAACAAAGTTATAGAAAGTAAAGTTAAGAGAATTAAAAAATTTCTTCACAAACAAAAAGTGATTGATAAAATAAATGTTAAAGATATTACTACTTTAGAGTGAAAGAAAAATGAGACCTTAAAAAAATTTATCGAGCACTTCCGTAAACTGATGCTAGAGGTCCTAACAAGCCTTTCATGTTTGTTATAGATCAATAGCGTATCACAGTACTGATGCTTTCGATATTCCACACTACTTTACACTTTATATGTGCCAATATTACAAGCCTTTCGTATGATATTGAATCGTGATATGCTTGGATGTCTCAGTCTTGTTATTCATGTGAAAGAAAAAAGCTACCACGCACATAATGGATGCTTTACGTAAGTCGCTCGCAGTAATTGTTAGCTGGTACTGTGTTTGATTATGAAATGAAGTAAATATTTGCGAAAAAGTTAAATAGTTTTACGTAGCTTCATCAGCATGGTCCAAGTAATCTTCAGAACATTTGATGGTCTGTTAATATTTGATAAAAAAGAATAAAATAAAAGTTCGTGTATATGTATATATGAGAAATGATCGTTTTATAGTGAAAATTAACAGATAAAATAAGTCAAGTTATCAATTTCTAAGCAACGTTATAATACTATTAGCATCATGTGATCCGTAATTGCTTAATTCTATTGTTTGCCAGAATGAGCTATGCGAAATTTTCAATTGTTATATTCAGAAGCGATAAATTTTTATGAAATTATAGAAAAGGAATTGTGAAGGGAAAATGAAATTTTAAAATTTCTAATTCACATTTCGTGTAAATGTACCGTATGTTAGGCTTAGAAGAATAAGACAAAGTTTATTGGAATTATGAAAAATTAATTTCGTAACAGATCAATCGACCAAAAAAATCACAGGGTTGCTTTTCTAGAACATTGATCATTGTTGGACAATCGGAATGAACATCAACGTGTTTTCGGTATTTCACATCTGGCTAAATATCAATCAACTGCCCATATATTT
The DNA here is from genome assembly GCA_037074765.1 of Mansonella perstans. Classification (NCBI taxonomy): domain Eukaryota; kingdom Metazoa; phylum Nematoda; class Chromadorea; order Rhabditida; family Onchocercidae; genus Mansonella; species Mansonella perstans. Next base: position 26,351 of record JBAMDO010000113.1, read on the forward strand.
CGACCATCTTTTTTAATCACCGAATTTAAGATTTCACCTTTCAAGTATGGGTTTTGCTGGCTTTGAGAAATTTGTGTGAGCATTTCTCTGATAGAGCGCTTTCGTCGAGGTTCCTGAAGCTTTAGTTTTTCTTTTGGAAATTTTATTTTAAAGAATCAAATAAAATTTTGATGCAAAAAATGTCGAACATTTGTTGAATGCATTAACAAATTACAAAGGAACTTCTTAAGCTGATAAAAAAGCTAAGTCAATTGCATCATGTAGAAATTCCGAAATTGAATAAGCATTACGACATAAATCGAAATGCTAAAGTAATCGGAACTTTGCTAGTTGGTTGGATACCAAATTTAAACAGTTTACTACGTGAGTTTAATTTTTCGAATTACTGCTTTCAGTTCACAAATTTAAATATTTTTCGTTATTATAATGCAAAAAAAATTGCCTGTGATCGTTTTTCATGAAATTTTTTTGCAATGAGAGTCTTATGCAATCCTTGTTCGTTAAGGATACTTTGCAAAGTTTCCTCCAAATCATCATCCGTCCTTTTATCTGGACAGCTGAAACTTTCCTTTATTTATTCATTTGAAAAAATGAAAAAGAAAACATCGAAATTTTGAAGATGCGAGGGAAAAAAACCATAAATTAAAAAAATATTTTTGATTGAAGTCGAGGAAAATTTATTTTGAAACCACTGATAAATCTAAGTAATAAGTGAATTCAAGGTAAAAGTCAAAATTGCAGCTTAACTAACTTACTTTATTTTGTTTCAACTTCTCTTTATAGCATCACGAAATAGCTGTCGTCAGTTTGACATGTTACTATCACTGACATATGATTTTTGTATTATCAGATTTTGCTTGTTATCACTACTTTACCGTGCTATTTGATTCTACTACATTTATCTGTTATTTTTCATACTAATTTCATGGCTTAAATGATAATGATGATATATTTTTTATCTTAATGAAATGCTCTCATTAATTATTCCAAGAATTTTTTTTTTCAAAAATTAAAAATCTTATGACTCACTAGTAGAATAAAATGATTCTGATTCAAAATCTCTAAGTCAATAAATGTGGTTGTAAAAAATGTGACACTCACAGTAATGCAAATCAGTGATATATTTTCTTATATACGTATAGTTTGTTGAATTTATATTTATTACAGAGACTTAGCATTAGCGTAAACGAATCATCTTATCATCATTTCTTTTACCATAATTATCACAATTTCTTATCACCGTTCATTTTTTTTTCTCTAATTATTCTTGCTCCATTTCATTCTCCATTAATAATTTCATGCTTACTTGAACATATGTTCATTATCACAAATGCATGTTTGTCTGGCTTGATAATTTCGTGAAAATTCCGCAGTATTTTCGAATTCTTCCAAGCAACCATCCACTGCTGAATAACCTAACGGGCATGGATTTGGGGGCTCACAATAGGATGGTAAAATGCTGTCGCTTTTAACCTGTAAGTTAGTCTAACTGAAACTTTGATAGTTATTACCTGAAATATTTGGTGCTTCTGCCTTTTTCATATCACGAAGATACTGAAGAGTTGAAATAACAGGTTCTAACTATAAATGAATCTCACATATCACTTGAAAACAAACTCACTTTTTCTCGTTCTTCAAAGTTCGAATCAGGCCGCAGAAGTTGCGAACCTTCACCAGCTCCACCTGCAACTGATTCCGCTTTCAGTTTATCATGTCTTTGTATCCCTGTCAAACTTGTAGCTTTCATTATGCATTTATTTCTAGCAATTGAGCAAATTCAGATTAATTCAGCTAACACATCAAAGAAATTCACGATGACAATAAATCTACAAGTTCCCAGAAATTCCTAAAAATGAAAGTTATGAAAGAAAAATAAAAATACCTGTCATGTATTTGTGTCCAAAAGCTAATGGACTTGGGATGGTTTCAATGTTACGGCTTATCAAACCAACAAATTCGGGCATATCCTGCAAAAACATGAACAGTTATGTTTGCACCAGTAATAATTGTAATTTCAACATCAATTTAAAAGAAAAAAAGATATCAAAAAGAAGCAAGCTTTTTAATAAAATTGCAATTTGCAACATCCGATGGAAAAATCTTGCAAGCAAATACGAATTCCAGCATTATAAGGATCCTAACTCTTTAATTGCAATACGATTGCAATCATAGACTTATTATTTAACACTCTGTCAAACTGCTGTGAACTTGTATCTAGTCGTAAAATAGTTATTGATAAAAGTATTGTTAATCGAAAATAGGAAAAAATATGTAAACTTTTTCCTGAGAGTAGAAGCGACCATATTTTATGCTAATTCAAATTTTACTGAGAAAGATTCAAAGAACTTTAAAGAAAGAAAACAAAACCTGATGTGACAAATGAATTCCTTCTGCTTCCTCAAAACATGCAAACAGCATAATCGTTATCGTTAAGACTAACAGTATTGCCATTACTGATTAGGAACAATAACCAAAATGGTTGAGGCCAAGATTGAAAATGTAAGCTAAAACGAAAGGCAACGCAACCGCACAAGCGGCTCTAATGCCTTAACTAAGGCAAACATTTATTCTCTCATGAAAGTCCTTAGCTATAGCCCAGGAATCAATGGTGGGAAAAAGTCGATAAAAAAGGGCGACATACACAGAAGTTAGGAAAGTAAAGAAGGGATGAGCAGAACAAATATATTTAATCGAATGACTTGGCATACGTAATATAATTCATCATTGCGTGCGTGGAGAACTTTTTGTTGTTATGGATGAAAGCTCATATAAAAGTATGAATCATGAAGACTTAAATACATATGAAGCATGAAAAAATATTTAGTCAGGATAATTTTAATAAAGTTGCTCAAAGTGCTAAATATTATATGCAGATATAACTCGATCTATTTGGGCATGCTTGCTATGAGGTATTATTTTAGACTTTGTAAAAACTGATTTTCGACGGGATTTTGTTGTTTTTGTTTCTCGCTAATATCACCTCAATTTCAAAGCTGTGGAAAAATTGAAGCGAAATGAAATTTCGAAATTGTGCAAAAAATGCATTGCATAAATTATTTTTAACAATGCAGTATAACAACTAAAATGAAATTATTCAGTATAAAGGATTAAAAAATGATAGCTATTGTTGTATTATTACATATGGAAGGGATTATGAATACACAGGGTGTACCATTTCAGTTTCGGTATGCATTTATAGATAGGATCCTTAACAATTCCTAACAGAAGTGATTCAGTAGTCTCTGTTAAACTTTCGTCACTCGATTTCATTAAGTTCTGTTTCGTTCATTTTTATAAAAAATGTCAGCTGTCGAAAATTTTGGGTTTCATAAACGTACAATAATCTTTTCCCAACAAAATTATCTATTAAACTCTTTAGCTATGCAATTTGTGCAAAGTTTGCTTTCAACGATTGGATCTATTCGATTAAGTGGGAGATGAAGATAACATATCAGCAATGAATGTTTGACTGTTCTCTTTTTAGTGGAAGAAAATTTTCCATTTTTCAGAATTGGCAAAGGAATTACTGTCATCGATATGTATTTCAACTATTTTTTCTTCTTCGTTCTACAACTTGGCAACACTCAAATTACCGTAAGTTCATTTGATGTTAAAACAAAAATAAACAGCATTGCGATATTTCGGGGACTTCAAAATTTTGATGGAGTGTGAGATTGATAATTTCTATCATTTGAGGAAGCACAACCGGAACAAACAGAGTCGCTGGGTTTATCAGTGCCAAAAAAACATATTGAAACGCTAAGTTTACCAGCGCATGCAGTAACTGAGAAACAAATATTACTGTCAAGAAAGGTCTTATCATCGGAAGAGATAAATGAAAGAGCGATGGTTTCGAACGAAATGAACTCAACAAGCCAAGAAATGAATGCTGAACAAAAAGGTACGAGGAAAAAGGCATGTAAGGTATGCCAAAAGGAAGTAAGAGATATAAACAGACACATGGAAACTCATAATGATGCAAAGCCCTATTTTTGTTTGATATGCGACAAAATTTTTTTTTCTCCAAGATATTTGAAAACCCATGAGAGAATTCATACTGGTGTGAAGCCCTACTTTTGTTCAACATGCAACAGAAATTTTTCCCAGTTAATCACTTTGCAAAACCATAAGAGAATTCATACTGGTGAGAAACCCTTTTCTTGTTCGACATGCAACAAAAGATTTTCTCAGCGAAACAATTTGCAAACCATGAGAGAACCCATACTGGTATGAAGCCCTACTTTTGTTCAACATGCAACAGAAATTTTTCTAGGCAAGGCAATTTGAAAAGCCATGAGAGAATTCATACTGGTGAGAAACCCTTTCCTTGTGTGACATGCAATAAATGTTTTTCTTTGCGATGCAACTTGAAAGCTCATAATAGAACTCATAGTGGTGAGAAGCCGTTCAAGTGCGACATATGCAACAAAAATTTCTGTAGTTCACAGAATTTGAAAAATCATAAGATAAAAATTCATAAACAACGAGTATGAAACAGAAGACATCAGAATGAAAAAAACAGAAAGAAAATTTTCTAGACAATATAGAATTTGCAATCATACTTGGCAATCCATTGAAAAATAGGCCTCTCTTCCATTGCTCTGTATGCAATAAAGTAAAAGGCAATGCATTTCAAACTAAAATACGTTGCAATTTCTGGTATTGCTTATTTCTTATTTTAATATTAATCAAATTTTTATTTCATTATTCCTTGCTTTGTTTCGAAAATATAGTCCTGTTATTATTGTTTCAATTGCTTGCATGTTATGTTGTTCACTTCATTTTTTATGCATTTGGCACCATTTTTCGTTTATTTAAATTTAAAACTCTTCACTCTTAATCAAAAGATTTATTCTTTAGATATTCCTTTTTTTTTCGTGTTGCAGTATGATTTTTATGTTGTTGATTATTGAATTTTTATTACTTTCTTTGCTGAAGAGAAGGATTCGTAGATTTCTTTATTGTTTCTCGTATTTTAGTCAATAAAAATTCTTTTCGCATTTTCATTTGCACATTTATTAGCGGTTTTGATTGTCGGGAAACTATAATCCATTGTATCGGTGATTCAGTTATTTGTACCCATAAAATACAAAAAATTTGGAAGAAATACTGAAGTGAAGCCAAAGAAAAGCCAGAAGATAATTTATCTCTTGAACGGCGCAGTAGTAGATAGATGTACGTGAAGGATCGAAAGTCTGAGGCGTGTTTACTGATAAAAAAAATTGTATAGGATTTTTTCATATATTTATATATATATATACATCCAGGTTACTGGAACAGCATTGGTCTCTCGCAACACCGTGGAGGTTAAGCTGGCCATTGGTATGGTGTTTGTGATTATCAGGCGTTTTTCTTATTTGTAGTCGTGCCGAGTACCGAAATCTCTTTTGTTTCTCACTTCCAATCGCAACGCACCGGCAGGCCGACGCTTCATCACTCCCTATACAGTTACCCTTCTACACATTCAGTCCGATCTCGACCATCGTGAAGTTTCGCTATCTCTCCCAGTGCTTCATTACCTCTCACAGGCCCAAGAATAACACGGCCATCGGAGTGGACTTCATCTCAACCAGTTACCTGTTATAAAACTTCTAATTCAATAAAGGTAACATTTTTTAATTTTTCGTCAATGTTATTTCCACAATATCATTAACTCATGAGAGATAATGAAAAAGAATTATTTCTACAAAGCTCTCTTAACTATTTCATGATTTATGCCTGAACGATTCTATGTGAGGAATTTACCGCAAAAATGTTAATGTTTATCACTTAATGTTCCTTCTTATTTTCCTTCGTTGTATCAGTACGATCAGTCCATATATCGGCAAATGTTACTGTACCAATAAACACCATCGCTGCACCAAGCCAATGTGCTAATGTGAATGGATGATTCGAAACCAAAGAATAGAAATGAGCAAAGAGAGGAACTTCCGTATGGTAACAACCATTGTTACCGTTAAGGATTCAAAAGTGGCGTTTAACCGATATACAAAACTGATGCACATTCATCTGAAAATTAATTTGAGCAAATCATTTAATAACAGTATGGTGGATTTTATTGGGAATAACAAAAATATTCACCCAAAACTATCTGACTGAAACAGCATTCTACAAGTTGAAGAACTTTTTTACTCGAAAAAATTTCTACCATTACTTTAGATTTCTACCAGTTATTTTATATAAAACCAAATAAAATATAATTTTTTGAGAACTTACCATGAATATATACAAGTGTGGAATGAAGTTATTAAAAGAAGAAAATACATACTGTAAAAGGCATGTGGCAGCAAGATAAGCCCACATGTGTGGGATACTAAAGCCCAATATTTCAATCGGATAACTATGCGAAAATGCGATAGCTGATTTATAAATATCTCCACCCATAAATGCAAAAAATGGTAATGAAGCACCATGCTATAATATCAAGCTTTGTAGATTAAACTCGACATTGTATTCAAGATATGCATCTTGGTATGATGGTTAGATACTTTGTTCATTACGAAAATCAAGGATGTGATTGAGCAAAAGTTGGAAAAAAAGCATTCTTGCTATGGTTCATACTAATTTCTTGTACCATAATATTAGGGATAACTTTTATTCCTACAAAAAGGTATCAAGAAATTAATACACTCTTCCCTGAGTAGTAACCAAAATCCTAAATTTTCAAATCCATAGTTCCATCCCTTGCAAGTATCAACTTACAATTATAAACATAGCTTCCTGAGTATGTTTTCCATACGTATTGTACAATCTTTCTTGACAAACTCCCAAATATGCGGATGCTAATAAAGCTATAGTAAGCATTGCTATACCTGAAATAATTTAATCGACTTTAGGATTCGAATCAATTAGTGACTGTTGTCATTCATAATTATATAGTAAATAACGTGTTACAAATGAAAATGTACATAATAGTGTTTCAAATTTATTAACGAACTTACCAGTTAGCCATTCCCGATAGTGCTTTTCGACGTCACCCACCGTCTTTTGTTGATCCGTTTTCTGGAAGATTTCTTATCAATTACGAAAATCCAATGAATAATCGACGCATGAATGGTTCACTGACGGCTATTTCGTATTAAATTCACAATGTCAAGAATACTTTGTTAAGTCCTCGACCCACTGATTTTCCATTCTTGTTTCCCTCATTTCATTTCTACTAAATACAGCACAGACTCTGAAGAACACTGCGAATTCAGACGCATAAAAAAGGAAAGAAATTCTTGATCAAAGCTAAAAGTAAATTCTGTCGGATTTTCTAGTAAAACAAATTTTCGTAGATTTCATTACTCTATAAATGTTTACATGACAAATGCAAATGAAATCATTTTGATAATTTCTCATATTTATGTTTCTAACAATACGGAATTTATAAAATTACTAATAAGAACTTGAAATCCAAAAATTTTTTTCTTCAAGTATCCAAATAATAACTCTAAATGAGCAGTAGCCGTAGTGCATATGATTATACCGACCGTGATCATTAAAACTGATAAATATTTTCGCATTGAGTATTGTTTTCCTTGTAAAATCTTCGTGAGGATTAAAGTAGCTAATAATGAACCCTGGAAGATAATTAAGCTGATATTAAATGATACCAATAAAAAAACAATGATCTCCATATCATTTTATAGATAAGCATCTTCATATCATAATCACAACAGTTACCGACCAATTTGCCCTCACCTAAATTATTAAATGCTGCACTTATTTCTCAAAACATATCTTTTAAGCCTCAAGATAACTGATTCTGTTATGAATATTTTCGATCATATTATGAAAAGGATAACTTACTGATCGAAAAATGATATGTAACGGGACGGGAACATGAAAATTCAGAGCTTGATTATTGATAACATTTACAGAAAAGAATGTTATTACTGCTGGCAGATAACCCCTGAAAATGATGAAAGAAGTTGCAATTTGGGTGATTAATAAATGATAACTGCTAAGCTTTGAAGTCAAAAAGCCCAAAATTTATGATTCCACAGTTTCATTGAAAACAATAACTTCTTCGCCTGACCACTTACTTTAACTAATTTTTTTGCGCAATTTTCGATGAGTAGCATAAAACCTTCAATAACAAATATTTAATTTATTTGTTATAAACAGTTATCTCGAAGTTAATAACTGAAGTAAACAAAAATTCGAAAACATTATAGAACTTCGAAATCATATGTCGATTCAAAAGAAAATCGGGATTCTGTAAAAATTAATTGAAATTTCAGTATACCGTATGGGAATTCTATTGGAAACGGCAAAAAATTTTGATGTGAAAATCAATCCCTCCAATGATATGAAGAGAAATGTCGAAAAAGTTATCAGATTCATCGAACTCGGTTGCTCCCTTAAAAAGTAACTGAATTGTCGTTTTTAAAATTTCTGGAGTTCAATCAAAAATACTTTTAACAAAGACTGGCTTTGTTGAAGATATGCTTTTTAAAATCACTGAATTTCAGTGTTACATCAACTTCGTATGAATATGATTTTTGTACTGCAGAAAAAGAACAAATATATTTAGTCGAATGACTTGGCATACGTAATATAATTCATCATTGCGTGCGTAGAGAACTTTTTGTTGTTATGGATGAAAGCTCATATAAAAGTATGAATCATGAAGACTTAAATACATATGAAGCATGAAAAAAATATTTAGTCAGGATAATTTTAATAAAGTTGCTCAAAGTGCTAAATATTATATGCAGATATAACTCGATCTATTTGGGCATGCTTGCTATGAGGTATTATTTTAGACTTTGTAAAAACTGATTTTCGACGGGATTTTGTTGTTTTTGTTTCTCGCTAATATCACCTCAATTTCAAAGCTGTGGAAAAATTGAAGCGAAATGAAATTTCGAAATTGTGCAAAAAATGCATTGCATAAATTATTTTTAACAATGCAGTATAACAACTAAAATGAAATTATTCAGTATAAAGGATTAAAAAATGATAGCTATTGTTGTATTATTACATATGGAAGAGATTATGAATACACAGGGTGTACCATTTCAGTTTCGGTATGCATTTATAGATAGGATCCTTAACAATTCCTAACAGAAGTGATTCAGTAGTCTCTGTTAAACTTTCGTCACTCGATTTCATTAAGTTCTGTTTCGTTCATTTTTATAAAAAATGTCAGCCGTCGAAAATTTTGGGTTTCATAAACGTACAATAATCTTTTCCCAACAAAATTATCTATTAAACTCTTTAGCTATGCAATTTGTGCAAAGTTTGCTTTCGACGATTGGATCTATTCGATTAAGTGGGAGATGTGGATAATATATCAGCAATGAATGTTTGACTGTTCTCTTTTTACTGGAAGAAAATTTTCCATTTTTCAGAATTGGCAAAGGAATTACTGTCATCGATATGTATTTCAACTATTTTTTCTTCTTCGTTCTACAACTTGGCAACACTCAAATTACCGTAAGTTCATTTGATGTTAAAACAAAAATAAACAGCATTGCGATATTTCGGGGACTTCAAAATTTTGATGGAGTGTGAGATTGATAATTTCTATCATTTGAGGAAGCACAACCGGAACAAACAGAGTCGCGGGTTTATCAGTGCCAAAAAAACATATTGAAACGCTAAGTTTACCAGCGCATGCAGTAACTGAGAAACAAATATTACTGTCAAGAAAGGTCTTATCATCGGAAGAGATAAATGAAAGAGCGATGGTTTCGAACGAAATGAACTCAACAAGCCAAGAAATGAATGCTGAACAAAAAGGTACGAGGAAAAAGGCATGTAAGGTATGCCAAAAGGAAGTAAGAAATATGTATAGCCACATGGAAACTCATAAATATGGAAAGCCCTACTTTTGTTTGACATGCGACAAAATTTTTTTTTCTCCAAAGAATTTGAAAATGCATGAGAGAACTCATACTGGTGTGAAGCCCTTCCTTTGTAAGACATGTAACAAAAGATTTTCTCAGCGAAACAATTTGCAAGACCATGAGAGAACCCATACTGGTATGAAGCCCTACTTTTGTTCAACATGCAACAGAAATTTTTCTCAGTTAGGCACTTTGCATAACCATAAGAGAACTCATGCTGGTGTGAAGCTCCATTCTTGTGTGATATGCAACAGAAATTTTTCTAGGCAAGGCAATTTGAAAAGCCATGAGAGAATTCATACTGGTGAGAAACCCTTTCCTTGTGTGACATGCAATAAATGTTTTTCTTTGCGAAGCAGCTTGAAAGCTCATAATAGAACTCATAGTGGTGAGAAGCCGTTCAAGTGCGACATATGCAACAAAAATTTCTGTAGTTCATGGAATTTGAAAAATCATAAGATAAAAATTCATAAACAACGAGTATGAAACAGAAGACATCAGAATGAAAAAACAGAAAAAAAATTTTCTAGACAATATAGAATTTGCAATCATACTTGGCAATCCATTGAAAAATAGGCCTCTCTTCCATTGCTCTGTATGCAATAAACTAAAAGGCAATGCATTTCAAACTAAAATACGTTGCAATTTCTGGTATTGCTTATTTCTTATTTTAATATTAATCAAATTTTTATTTCATTATTCCTTGCTTTGTTTCGAAAATATAGTCCTGTTATTATTGTTTCAATTGCTTGCATGTTATGTTGTTCACTTCATTTTTTATGCATTTGGCACCATTTTTCGTTTATTTAAATTTAAAACTCTTCACTCTTAATCAAAAGATTTATTCTTTAGATATTCTTTTTTTTTTCATGTTGCAGTATGATTTTTACGTTGTTGATTATTGAATTTTTATTACTTTCTTTGCTGAAGAGAAGGATTCGTAGATTTCTTTATTGTTTCTCGTATTTTAGTCAATAAAAATTCTTTTCGCATTTTCACTTGCACATTTATTAGCGGTTTTGATTGTCGGGAAACTATAATCCATTGTATCGGTGATTCAGTTATTTGTACTCATAAAATACAGAAAAATTTGGAATACTGAAGTGAAGCCAGAGAAAAGCAGAAGATAATTTATCTCTTGAACGGCGCAGTAGTAGATAGATGTACGTGAAGGATCGAAAGTCTGAGGCGTGTTTACTGATAAAAAAAATTGTATAGGATTTTTTCATATATTTATATATATATATATATACATCCAGGTTACTGGAACAGCATTGGTCTCTCGCAACACCGTGGAGGTTAAGCTGGCCATTGGTATGGTGTTTGTGATTATCAGGCGTTTTTCTTATTTGTAGTCGTGCCGAGTACCGAAATCTCTTTTGTTTCTCACTTCCAATCGCAACGCACCGGCAGGCCGACGCTTCATCACTCCCTATACAGTTACCCTTCTACACATTCAGTCCGATCTCGACCATCGTGAAGTTTCGCTATCTCTCCCAGTGCTTCATTACCTCTCACAGGCCCAAGAATAACACGGCCATCGGAGTGGACTTCATCTCAACCAGTTACCTGTTATAAAACTTCTAATTCAATAAAGGTAACATTTTTTAATTTTTCGTCAATGTTATTTCCACAATATCATTAACTCATGAGAGATAATGAAAAAGAATTATTTCTACAAAGCTCTCTTAACTATTTCATGATTTATGCCTGAACGATTCTATGTGAGGAATTTACCGCAAAAATGTTAATGTTTATCACTTAATGTTCCTTCTTATTTTCCTTCGTTGTATCAGTACGATCAGTCCATATATCGGCAAATGTTACTGTACCAATAAACACCATCGCTGCACCAAGCCAATGTGCTAATGTGAATGGATTTCGAAACCAAAGAATAGAAATGAGCAAAGAGAGGAACTTCCGTATGGTAACAACCATTGTTACCGTTAAGGATTCAAAAGTGGCGTTTAACCGATATACAAAACTGATGCACATCCATCTGAAAATTAATTTGAGCAAATCATTTAATAACAGTATGGTGGATTTTATTGGGAATAACAAAAATATTCACCCAAAACTATCTGACTGAAACAGCATTCTACAAGTTGAAGAACTTTTTTACTCGAAAAAATTTCTACCATTACTTTAGATTTCTACCAGTTATTTTATATAAAACCAAATAAAATATAATTTTTTGAGAACTTACCATGAATATATACAAGTGTGGAATGAAGTTATTAAAAGAAGAAAATACATACTGTAAAAGGCATGTGGCAGCCCCAATATTTCAATCGGATAACTATGCGAAAATGCGATAGCTGATTTATAAATATCTCCACCCATAAATGCAAAAAATGGTAATGAAGCACCATGCTATAATATCAAGCTTTGTAGATTAAACTCGACATTGTATTCAAGATATGCATCTTGGTATGATGGTTAGATACTTTGTTCAAATTTATCAATCATTGTTGAGTGCAAAATTATCAATCATTGTTGAGTGCAAATTTTAAGTAATTGAATTTGTTATTGGATGGATGATTGATTGATATTTCAATTCTTCATATTCTTTGCTAATTAGTTGAATAAGGATTGTAAAAATCTGAAGAAGATTATGGTATAAATCAGTGATGTTTGTTCTTGTGATTTCCATAACTCATCCTTTCTGATTGCAAAGTAAAATATTTGATTTTTGAAAATTTATTTTGTCTATTTTATATTAAACACAAATTAAGAGTTAGGAAAAAATAGTTCCTTCCTGAAATTCTTCATTTTTTTTTCATTTTGATAAAATAACTGCAGAAGTAATTGCTTTCTGATTTTTCTACCTAATTAAAACATCATTAATGAAGTGATATTACCATTAATTTTTCCTTTTTTTTTTTTGTTTCTTTTTAATTTATTTTCATTTTCGTTTCAAACTGCTAACATTTTTCTTTGCATACTTTCTTTTTCTTCTTAAAATTTTCATTCCGTATTGCTTTCAAAATGATTTTTCACAGAGTTCGTTCCCAGCAGCTCAATATGGATAGAATTATTATTTTCTTTTTCGTTCTTTTTTTTTTTTCAAAAATATAACTATCATTCATTAAAGAATTCGTTCTAAATATTCAACAATCAAATGCATAATTGTTTTTTGTTTAAACTTGCATTATTGAAGGATATTTTGAAGCAGAATACATGTTCGAAAAATATCACATTAATATATAAATATACCATACCCATACAACAACATTTACTTACTAAGTAAACTAATACCTTTATTGTGATCAAATTGTTTATATAATCAGATAATGTTTTGATCGAAAAGAGAGAAATTTTCATGCATTCATCTAATAGAATAACTTTTTCATTAATAAATGATAATGATGAAAAGCAAAAGCATATATATATATATATGCATGCTGGAAATTTTCACTCTAAAAATTCTTTTGTTTGACTAAAAATTTCCATTTTAGATTGTATTAAACACCAAATTATTTGCTAGGGAAATATTTTTGTTATTAGTTTATGCATTTCTTAAATGTTGTATGTTAAATTCAATAACATTAATTTTGTCAATTAATTTAAAAATCATATTACTAGTAATCGGTGTGTGATAAACAATAAACAATTGGAATGGGTCAAGGAGCGTCAAAAGTTAATTGTGATCATTGTGTACCATATAAAGATGTGGTCAATGATTCGATATATGAAATTAATAATTCCGTACATATCAATAAAAAACGATATAAAATAGATGGTTGCTTACAAAGTAATGATGCAATACGTCTTAAATTTGCCGAAAATTGCTTCATGCCGATAAAGTACGATGATATTTTACGGTCGAAATTCACACACAATACTAGTACGTTTCATCTGTTTTGTTTCATTTAATTTTTGAAAAAGACAAATGACATGACCACTTTGCTTTTTGAATATTATTTCACTTATTTACTTAATTCAAAGTCTAACATTTTTCAAGTTTTTCTTAAAATTTCATCGCTTTATTATGATAAAAGAGGAGCAAATATACAAATATGGTGATAGTATCGTAAACGCATAAGATAAGCCAGAAAAGTAATGAATAACTGTATTGGATTACAGTTAGTAACACGTACGTGAATTTGACAATTGCGCATGCTTCATCTGTACCTTCAACCGTTATCTATACTATCCGATTGTTAGTTAGACTGCTGTGAACTGAGAACAATAATTACTGCCCTTCACAATCATTAAAAAACTGGCAAAAATGGTAATTAGATCGAAATGAATTCACAAATTATCATTTGGTTTCATTTCATTTTATATACATATATATATATATATTTTTGTCTAAATGGCACTTTATAAAGAAATTATCTCAGATGTTAATGGGACAGAAGAGTGGCAACTCATTTTGATAACTTATCCTATCATTAAAAGAAGACGTCGTTTTGTTCAGATTTCGTTAACTTTCAACTGTGAAGATACGATGAAGCATGCAAATAAATTGATTATCAAAAAAATCACAGGATCAAGAGCACGTAAGCAAATTTTTTCTGAAATTTTTTAATTTAAATAAATTTTAAAATTTTCAATAAATCTCAAATGCTAAAATGTTAGACAGCATATTGTCATTAAAAAATCTTAAAAAAGAAGAAATGTACGTGATGATAGTGATGATGATATATCGGTTACCGGGCTCATCAATATCGCGACTTAATCTTGTGGCAAGATGTTAAAAAAAAATGATAGACTATTATTATTTTAGCTTAGCATAACTTGCTGCAATGAAAAATTTTAATTTAAAAAATAAAATCACCGATTTATCGATTTTCAGCACATTTAACTACTGATATGATAAGGTCACGTCGCCATGTATTGGTTATTGTTAATCCCTTTAGTGGCCAGAAACGTGGATTAAAATTATGGGAAACACATGTTGAACCAATTTTACAGATTGCCGACATTGATTATGATATTGTTGAAACTGGTTCATTATTTCTTCTAATTTCCATTTTTTCTTTTCTTTTCTTTTCACGTGAATTTTTTAAAATTGTAAAGTTTTTTATGTGCTGACTTTTATGCTCTATTAATTTTTATTAGAATTCAAAATTTAGTAATCTTTCGAAAAATTTCAAGCTCATCCGAAACATGCAATTGAAATAGCACGAAATCTCAAGCTCGATAAATATGACGCTCTAGCTACTGTTAGTGGTGATGGATTGATATTGGAAATAATCTCAGGTTTTCTAATGCGTAAGGATCGTCAGCGGGCTTTAAAGATGCCAGTAGCTCATATTCCTGGTGGCACAGGTAACGGACTTGCATCCAGCATATGCTTTCAATGCAAGTAAGGCATACTATTTGCATTTTCGTTAGCACTGTAAATAAAAATTTGAGTTAAAGTCTTTTCTAAGTAAATAATCAGTGAATGTGCAAATTATTGAATAAACAATAAGGAAGAATTAGAAATATCAACCAATTTATAATTTATAGATGATTTAATTTTCAGCGAACCATTCCCACCGCATGGGATTTTTTGTACCGAAATGGCCTTAATGTTGGCACGACCTCGTTATCTTCCGTTACGAATCAATCATGTGGAGACGGAACGTGACGGTAGTAAGCCAATGTTCATGTCGCTTACTTGGGGGTTTTTTGCTGACATTGGTTCGTTTCAATTGCTGACCCTAAATGAATTGTTGAATTCCATGAATTATTAGCTTTTTTTGCTTCTAAATTTAGCACTAAAATATTTTACCTTGCATACAACTATTTGTTTAATGAGGAAATCAACTTGCGTAATTAATAGGTGAATGCATTAAATATATATGTAGATGTACAGAAGGTATCGCTAGTCTTTGACGAATTCTCTACAATTATTTCGATCCTAGGGGAATCCTCTTTAAAAAGTTCTCTCTAATACATTTTTTGCTATTTCTTGCTCTTATTTATTGAGATTATCGTCTATTTGATCATATGTGGCGCACAGATAATTTTCGATTATTGCACAATTGCTTATTAGTAAAAGTGATAGCTATAATTATCCTTTACTACAATTAAATTACCGTTAAATTCTTTAAGTACGCGGATATGTTGTTCAGTTAATATTATTTGAAGATATCGGAAGTGAACGTTTCCGTTGGGCAGGCATGGCACGATATCATATGGAAGCTTTTCTACGGCTAGCAAGTAATTCTTTCGGTACAGAAAAAAAATGAAAAGAAGATTAGCTATGAATTTCGATTTTCCTAATTTTTTATTTTTTTCGTATTATTTAAACAATTAGTGAATGAATCAGATTTGACAAGCTTTTTTTTCTAGAATTACCGCAAGTTGCTCGCTATAAAGGCAGGATTTCATATTTGTCAGTTCATAATGACAATTTGCAGTGCTCAGCAAAATTATGGTAGCTTCTTTCTTGTTTTTCGTTCTTCAGTAATCAAAAATCTTATTTACTTTAAAAATAGTTACTGCCGTAGATGTGAATTTTGGCTGCAATGCGGAAGTTTTAATGTTTTACTGAACTCTGAACAATTATTATTTGCTGGCCTAAAATAAGATCAAGATTTATGCTGAACATTGGTTGCTTTGTCTGATAATATTACTAAAAAAAACTAATATATGATTTAGAAATGCCTAATATCACAATGATTTTATAAACATTTCATGAAGGATTTCAGCAATAATTTGGAACGTGAAAAGTATGCCGAAGGTCACTTTGAATATCAGCCAGTTGAAAATTTCCTTGAATGCAGCGAAGCAGGTAGTAGCATCAGTGATATCTTTCCGGATATTTTTAAAAGCGATCACCTTGTGCAAGTATGTTGTTTCATTCCTCATTATTGGCACATACTCAGTTGATACAATTAATTCAAATCAACCTGAGGATATATATGGTGAATATGAGAATAGCGAATTCTTGTAAAGAATTAAATAAGGCTGAGAAATTGATTCTAACTGCAAGCATTTTTTAGTGATTAGTGATAACAGGGATCAATAAATTTGTCGGAATTTGATTAAAAATATAAATTATGTTAGCTGCTAAGAAATGTATTCTATAATCAGAATTGTCTAAGAGAACTGTTCATAAAGGTTGAGCATTTTGTCGCCTAAATTTAGCTTCTTTTCATTTTTTATCGGATTAAAATAAGTATGAATAATTCTTTAAATTAATCAGTCTGTAGGTGCCCGCCCTCTGTGAACCGGTTGGTTCTGATTGGTGTACGCTTGAAGGTTATTTCATTTATGTCTCTTTGATAAGCCTTTCCCATATAGGTAAGTTCTTTCTTATTTCTTCCTTTACATTTTCATTTTCCTTCCCCTTCATTTTTTGCCTTCTAGAGTTATTTTAGTACCATATGAAATGGTTATTCGATATGACTGATTGACAAATTCTTTTTGAAAGAGTTAGTCATCCGTTTGTTGACTATCATCCTACCAGTCGATATTTGACGGAAAATACTTTATACCAATTTCAATTAATTAAATACATTTTTAAGTCTTATTCATTCATTCTTTTAGCAAATTGATATAACAGTCAGTTGATTATTCGGATAACTAACAGAATGATCGTAACACAGGCAATCATAGATGCTTAACTATCGCAAAACAAAAAGTTAATATTTGAAAATTTCTTTTACAACGATTTAGGAAGTGATTTGCCATATCTTCCATGCGCTCGTTTGGATGATGACTTTCTATATTTAACATATGTCGATTGGAACAACGTTAAATCACGGTTTGTGTCGCGAAATTCATAACGCGAAATTCCCAATAGGGTTTAAATCTGATTCTATTAACGGCTTTTATGAGCCACCTAAGTAATTTGTAATGTTTGATCTCTTTGTTACAATTATAAGCTGTCAAAATCTTTCCTACCATAACCTAACAAAGAGGCAGCTGCAATTAACATCTTACTAACCAAACCCATTCTGTAACTGCGCCGAAATCCTTTGTTTCATGCTTATGCTTACATGCAATGTATTGTACCTTCTCAACCAAGCTTATCTGTACAAAGGATTTGCTTTTTTATAATCTTTAATTTCTTATAACTCAACTCACTAATACAAGTTTTCTCCGCCTACAATACTCAGTATATAAACTCTCAATCATCCCAAAAGGACCATTTTTGGGATTTGTTCACATCCACGGCTACTGGTTCTATCCTGCTCATCATTTCCGCTTTATCATATGTTAATGTTATTAAATGCGCGTTGTATATAATTGTTACTTAATTCTCGCGTTATCCAATTATTCTAATAAAAGGCTTAATTACCCAAGTTTGAGATGCGAACACAATTCAACTCAACGCAACTCAACACAACGGCTTAATTACCCAAGTTTGAGATGCGAACACAATTCAACTCAACGCAACTCAACACAACGGCTTAATTACCCAAGTTTGAGGTGCGAACACAATTCAACTCAACGCAACTCAACACAACTGTTTAATTACCCAAGTTTGAGGTGTCAACACAACGCAACTCAACACAACAGTTTAACTACCCAAGTTTGTGATTCGACTGTGCCACGTTACAAAAAATTTCCCGACAATATTTTTTGGTGCCACGAGCCGGGAACCATGTCGAGCAACTTTATTGCCAGCATAGAACCGGTACTACAGGAGTTGGGACAACTGATCGAGGAAACCAAGGGATTGGACTTAACGCCTCTCGACAAGCAGCTACCAAACAACGAGCTCTCCACACAATGCGAGGCGAGAAGAAGAACCCTCAACCAAATTAGCAAACTCCTCGAGTTATACATTGGCATGATCGAATCGACCAATGAAAAATGGATGGAATTTATCCAGACAGTTTCGTCGCCGCTGAAGAAGATGGAAGAGGAAGAAAGATATACGAAGGTCATCAACGAAAAGGGTATTTTTACTTTGTTAACTAGCGCTAGGAGATTGCATGTGCTTTGTAAAATACCTTTACAGGAGATTGAAGAAACATTGCGGGGACTAGGTAGGGTTAAATTAGAATCACCAGTCCCACAAGAATTCCAACAACAAGCGCCACGACAAGTTGAATCAACAGTTACCCTGCCTAAATTACCCCTGCCAACATTCAGTGGTGACCCTAGGGTATGGAGACAATTTTGGAGTGGCTTTGAGGCCGCAGTCGACAAGCACCCGATTCCAGCCATCCAAAAGTTAAATTATTTACTCTCTTGTCTCCAAGGGGAAGCTTTGCTAGCTGTCAGAGGCTACGACATCGCTCCCGAAAATTATGAACCAATAAAAGAGATTCTTATCAATAAATTTGGAAAAACGTCTACCATCAAGAAGTCCCTCTTCAAGGAATTGGTGGATTCCATTAAGGGGAGCGAAAGAGATTGGAAAGAAACAATCGAAGCGATGGAAAGAGTATTCCGACAGTTGGAAGCCTTAGGGGAGAATCTGGAACAAACTATCTTTGAATACATCATCGAAGCAAGTCTGCCGAATTGGGCTCTAGAGAAGGTGTATGAACAAAAGGAGAAAGAGCAAGTATGGTCGGTTGCTAAACTCCGATCATTCTTATGGAAAATGATTGATAGAAAAGAGGAAATGGCCAAAAGTCACTTCTCTAGTAGTGGAAAGGCAAAGGATTCAAAAGATTATAAGCCTCATAAGTTTCCACGTAATACCAGAGGAGAAACATCTGCCCTTGCTGCAAACGAGCAATCTAATTCAAAGGGTCATACAGCGGTCAACGAGTCAAGAGAGGTTACAGCGAGAAAACCACGGAAACCTTGTGCCTTTTGTAATAAGAAACATTGGGATACCGACTGCCAGGAGTATCCCACCCTCAAACAACGATTGGAACGACTGGGGGTAATCAAAGCATGCCTCAATTGCCTTAACAAAGGACATGAGGCAAAGGATTGCAGTAGGAGCAAACAAAAATGTTTCTACTGCAAAGGTCCACACCATAGTGCATTGTGTCATATCAATTATGGCGTACAAAATGTTGGGCCAGTCGATCAGACTTCGACTCCTCCAACCTCGACCAATTCAACGATACGAGGGTCAAATCAAGGAGCCAAAGAAGTTTTGCTCCTGTGCAAAGAAATCACAGTGGGTAACCCAAGAAACCCAAAAAGCCAAGAAAGGGCCCTAGCATTGTTTGATAGCGGCTCACAATTATCCTTTATAACTAAGGATCTAGCAAGGCGCCTTAATCTTCAAGGAAAAGAAGAAGGTGAAATACGGATTGCTTCATTTGGCAATAAGAAGCCAATGCGACATCCCTCAACCAAAGTAAAAATTGAAGCAAAAATAGGACCGGATAAAGTTATCTGGTTTGAGGCTAACACGATCGATTACTTGACAAATAAATTACAAGTAGTCAACTTAAAGGATCAGGATTTAACCTCGATAATCGACCAGGACCAATTAGAAGGCCCTAAAAGTTATTGGAAACAACCGGATATACTCATTGGGACGGACTACTTCTTCAAATTTATCCAAATAGGAAAAGCGCAAAAATTGAAATCCGGATTTTCCTTACTCCACACCAAGCTTGGACCTATGTTAGCAGGAAGTGGACACATAAATGGGATTCCAATTCTTGATTCAGAGAAAGCCGAACCAGTATGTATGATTAACGTTACCGGTCCGGACGTCGACCAATTCTGGAAATTAGAAATGATCGGCATTCAAGAATCCCCCACAGTAGATGATGATCATCAAGCTATAAAACATTTTGAACAAACCATCGTTATGATGGATGGAAGATATAAAGTACGTTGGCCGTGGAAAGGCTCCACACAAAGACTAAGCAATAATTATGGATTATGCCATGGACGTTTGAAATATCTAGTTAAACGTCTACAACTCCAATCACTTCATTTATACGACAAGACAATCAAAGATCAATTACAAACTGGGATAATTGAAGAAGTACCTCAGAATCTACCACATCACGAGGTGCTAACCCCTGGCAAAAATACAACCAAATTAAGAATAGTTTATGACGCTTCAGCACGTCACAAAGGATTTAAAAGCCTAAACGACATATTGTATCGAGGTCTAGTACTGCTACCAGATTTAGTTGATATATTACTCCGTTTTCGAACGATGAGGATAGTGATAACTGCTGATGTCGAAAAGGCAATCTTACAAATAGGACTACAAGAAAGCGAAGACCAGGAACCTATTGCGCGACGAACAAGAAGCCACACGAAATTGCGCAATACAAGCAACAGCCGTATCAAACAATGGGATGTGTTACAAGATCAACAACAACAACAACAAGGAGCGATAAAGGAATTATAACCATAACTACCCTCAATCCCCACTCTAGCTTCTTCTCTCTCCTCCCTTTGGGAGTGTCGCGAAATTCATAACGCGAAATTCCCAATAGGGTTTAAATCTGATTCTATTAACGGCTTTTATGAGCCACCTAAGTAATTTGTAATGTTTGATCTCTTTGTTACAATTATAAGCTGTCAAAATCTTTCCTACCATAACCTAACAAAGAGGCAGCTGCAATTAACATCTTACTAACCAAACCCATTCTGTAACTGCGCCGAAATCCTTTGTTTCATGCTTATGCTTACATGCAATGTATTGTACCTTCTCAACCAAGCTTATCTGTACAAAGGATTTGCTTTTTTATAATCTTTAATTTCTTATAACTCAACTCACTAATACAAGTTTTCTCCGCCTACAATACTCAGTATATAAACTCTCAATCATCCCAAAAGGACCATTTTTGGGATTTGTTCACATCCACGGCTACTGGTTCTATCCTGCTCATCATTTCCGCTTTATCATATGTTAATGTTATTAAATGCGCGTTGTATATAATTGTTACTTAATTCTCGCGTTATCCAATTATTCTAATAAAAGGCTTAATTACCCAAGTTTGAGATGCGAACACAATTCAACTCAACGCAACTCAACACAACGGCTTAATTACCCAAGTTTGAGATGCGAACACAATTCAACTCAACGCAACTCAACACAACGGCTTAATTACCCAAGTTTGAGGTGCGAACACAATTCAACTCAACGCAACTCAACACAACTGTTTAATTACCCAAGTTTGAGGTGTCAACACAACGCAACTCAACACAACAGTTTAACTACCCAAGTTTGTGATTCGACTGTGCCACGTTACAAAAAATTTCCCGACAGTTTGAATTTGCGAAAATGATGCTTGGAATAAACGATTGCTCACATTTGACTTATTCATTCCTGCAGGTCATTCTTTTCGCTTAAATTTCGATTAAAAACAGATCAAAAAAAATATGTTAAATATTTATCATCTTTCATCATTTCTTCGTTGTTTTTGAAATCAAATCAAAACGTCTGGATTGCCTTTTTTCCTTCTCTGAACTTATCAATAGTTACAAGAATTTTACACTGAGAGATTGCAGATAATTCCAGTCCGAGCATGCCGTGTGGAGCCATTAAGCAACTGTGGTGGTTATATAGCCATAGATGGCGAACCGATAACTCCTGGTTCAGCGTTTCAAGTGATTCCAACCAAACGTTGTGCAACAGTTATCGGACGGGAACAGCGGTGTTAATTATTGTTAATAATTGATGCGACTTACCATTGTTTTTTTCTTTTCAAAATTGCAACTTTTTCGCTTTAAAATGTTTGAAATTCGAAATATTAATAACGGAAATCATCAATTAATTTCACAAATCGCTTGTCAGCTGCTTCCGTCACACAAACGTATAAAAATAATGAAGTATTTATATTCGTTATTCACGCATACAAAAAATTTGAAAATTAAGTGTAAAAATGAATATGGAAGCGAACGAAATTTGATGAATTCGTTCAACATATATAAATCAATAAAAGATGAAATCAATGCATTTTTCCCTTCTCGCTAATATCTTTTTTAAATCATTTCATAACTTCAATTTCAAAGGTTTGAAAAATTGCAGCGAAATGAAATTTCGAAATTGTACAAAAAAAACAAAAAATGCATTGCATAAATTATTTTTAACAATGCAGTATAACAACTAAAATGAAATTATTCAGTATAAAGGATTAAAAAATAATAGCTATTGTTGTATTATTACATATGGAAGGGATTATGAATACACAGGGTGTACCATTTCAGTTTGGGTATGCATTTATAGATAGGATCCTTAACAATTCCTAACAGAAGTGATTCAGTAGTCTCTGTTAAACTTTCGTCACTCGATTTCATTAAGTTCTGTTTCGTTCATTTTTACAAAAAATGTCAGTTCGAAAATTTTAGGTTTCATAAATGTAACAATTTTCCCAACAAAATTATCTATTAGACTCTTTGGCTATGCAATTTGTGCAAAGTTTGCTTTCAACGATTGGATCTACTCGATTAAGTGGGAGATGAGGATAACATATCAGCAATGAATGTTCGACTGTTCTCTTTTTACTGGAAGAAAATTTTCCATTTTTCAGAATTGGCAGAGGAATTACTGTCATCGATATGTATTTTAACTATTTCTTCTTCTTCGTTCTACAACTTGGCAACACTCAAATTACCGTAAGTTCATTTGATGTTAAAACAAAAATAAACAGCATTGCGATATTTCGGGGACTTCAAAATTTTGATGGAGTGTGAGATTGATAATTTCTATCATTTGAGGAAGCACAACCGGAACAAACAGAGTCGCTGGGTTTATCAGTGCCAAAAAAACATATTGAAACGCTAAGTTTACCAGCGCATGCAGTAACTGAGAAACAAATATTACTGTCAAGAAAGGTCTTATCATCGGAAGAGATAAATGAAAGAGCGATGGTTTCGAACGAAATGAACTCAACAAGCCAAGAAATGAATGCTGAACAAAAAGGTACGAGGAAAAAGGCATGTAAGGTATGCCAAAAGGAAGTAGAAATATAAACAGACACATGGAAACTCATAAAGATGCAAAGCCCTATTTTTGTTTGATATGCGACAAAATTTTTTTTTCTCCAAGCAATTTGAAAACCCATGAGAGAATTCATACTGGTGTGAAGCCCTACTTTTGTTCAACATGCAACAAAAATTTTTCTCAGTTAAGCACTTTGCAAAACCATAAGAGAATTCATACTGGTGAGAAACCCTTTTCTTGTTCGACATGCAACAAAAGATTTTCTCAGCGAAACAATTTGCAAACCCATGAGAGAATTCATACTGGTATGAAGCCCTACTTTTGTTCAACATGCAACAGAAATTTTTCTACGCAAGGCAATTTGAAAAGCCATGAGAGAATTCATACTGGTGAGAAACCCTTTCCTTGTGTGACATGCAATAAATGTTTTTCTTTGCGAAGCAGCTTGAAAGCTCATAATAGAACTCATAGTGGTGAGAAGCCGTTCAAGTGCGACATATGCAACAAAAATTTCTGTAGTTCACGGAATTTGAAAAATCATAAGATAAAAATTCATAAACAACGAGTATGAAACAGAAGACATCAGAATGAAAAAACAGAAAAAAAATTTCTAGACAATATAGAATTTGCAATCATACTTGGCAATCCATTGAAAAATAGGCCTCTCTTCCATTGCTCTGTATGCAATAAAGTAAAAGGCAATGCATTTCAAACTAAAATACGTTGCAATTTCTGGTATTGCTTATTTCTTATTTTAATATTAATCAAATTTTTATTTCATTATTCCTTGCTTTGTTTCGAAAATATAGTCCTGTTATTATTGTTTCAATTGCTTGCATGTTATGTTGTTCACTTCATTTTTTATGCATTTGGCACCATTTTTCGTTTATTTAAATTTAAAACTCTTCACTCTTAATCAAAAGATTTATTCTTTAGATATTCTTTTTTTTTTCGTGTTGCAGTATGATTTTTATGTTGTTGATTATTGAATTTTTATTACTTTCTTTGCTGAAGAGAAGGATTCGTAGATTTCTTTATTGTTTCTCGTATTTTAGTCAATAAAAATTCTTTTCGCATTTTCATTTGCACATTTATTAGCGGTTTTGATTGTCGGGAAACTATAATCCATTGTATCGGTGATTCAGTTATTTGTACCCATAAAATACAAAAAAATTTGGAAGAAATACTGAAGTGAAGCCAAAGAAAAGCCAGAAGATAATTTATCTCTTGAACGGCGCAGTAGTAGATAGATGTACGTGAAGGATCGAAAGTCTGAGGCGTGTTTACTGATAAAAAAAATTGTATAGGATTTTTTCATATATTTATATATATATATACATCCAGGTTACTGGAACAGCATTGGTCTCTCGCAACACCGTGGAGGTTAAGCTGGCCATTGGTATGGTGTTTGTGATTATCAAGCGTTTTTCTTATTTGTAGTCGTGCCGAGTACCGAAATCTCTTTTGTTTCTCACTTCCAATCGCAACGCACCGGCAGGCCGACGCTTCATCACTCCCTATACAGTTACCCTTCTACACATTCAGTCCGATCTCGACCATCGTGAAGTTTCGCTATCTCTCCCAGTGCTTCATTACCTCTCACAGGCCCAAGAATAACACGGCCATCGGAGTGGACTTCATCTCAACCAGTTACCTGTTATAAAACTTCTAATTCAATAAAGGTAACATTTTTTAATTTTTCGTCAATGTTATTTCCACAATATCATTAACTCATGAGAGATAATGAAAAAGAATTATTTCTACAAAGCTCTCTTAACTATTTCATGATTTATGCCTGAACGATTCTATGTGAGGAATTTACCGCAAAAATGTTAATGTTTATCACTTAATGTTCCTTCTTATTTTCCTTCGTTGTATCAGTACGATCAGTCCATATATCGGCAAATGTTACTGTACCAATAAACACCATCGCTGCACCAAGCCAATGTGCTAATGTGAATGGATTTCGAAACCAAAGAATAGAAATGAGCAAAGAGAGGAACTTCCGTATGGTAACAACCATTGTTACCGTTAAGGATTCAAAAGTGGCGTTTAACCGATATACAAAACTGATGCACATCCATCTGAAAATTAATTTGAGCAAATCATTTAATAACAGTATGGTGGATTTTATTGGGAATAACAAAAATATTCACCCAAAACTATCTGACTGAAACAGCATTCTACAAGTTGAAGAACTTTTTTACTCGAAAAAATTTCTACCATTACTTTAGATTTCTACCAGTTATTTTATATAAAACCAAATAAAATATAATTTTTTGAGAACTTACCATGAATATATACAAGTGTGGAATGAAGTTATTAAAAGAAGAAAATACATACTGTAAAAGGCATGTGGCAGCAAGATAAGCCCACATGTGTGGGATACTAAAGCCCAATATTTCAATCGGATAACTATGCGAAAATGCGATAGCTGATTTATAAATATCTCCACCCATAAATGCAAAAAATGGTAATGAAGCACCATGCTATAATATCAAGCTTTGTAGATTAAACTCGACATTGTATTCAAGATATGCATCTTGGTATGATGGTTAGATACTTTGTTCATTACGAAAATCAAGGATGTGATTGAGCAAAAGTTGGAAAAAAGCATTCTTGCTATGGTTCATACTAATTTCTTGTACCATAATATTAGGGATAACTTTTATTCCTACAAAAAGATATCAAGAAATTAATACACTCTTCCCTGAGTAGTAACCAAAATCCTAAATTTGCGTTTTAAAAATCAAATCCATAGTTCCATCCCTTGCAAGTATCAACTTACAATTATAAACATAGCTTCCTGAGTATGTTTTCCATACGTATTGTACAATCTTTCTTGACAAACTCCCAAATATGCGGATGCTAATAAAGCTATAGTAAGCATTGCTATACCTGAAATAATTTAATCGACTTTAGGATTTCGAATCAATTAGTGACTGTTGTCATTCATAATTATATAGTAAATAACGTGTTACAAATGAAAATGTACATAATAGTGTTTCAAATTTATTAACGAACTTACCAGTTAGCCATTCCCGATAGTGCTTTTCGACGTCACCCACCGTCTTTTGTTGATCCGTTTTCTGGAAGATTTCTTATCAATTACGAAAATCCAATGAATAATCGACGCATGAATGGTTCACTGACGGCTATTTCGTATTAAATTCACAATGTCAACAATACTTTGTTAAGTCCTCGACCCACTGATTTTCCATTCTTGTTTCCCTCATTTCATTTCTACTAAATACAGCACAGACTCTGAAGAACACTGCGAATTCAGACGCATAAAAAAGGAAAGAAATTCTTGATCAAAGCTAAAAGTAAATTCTGTCGGATTTTCTAGTAAAACAAATTTTCGTAGATTTCATTACTCTATAAATGTTTACATGACAAATGCAAATGAAATCATTTTGATAATTTCTCATATTTATGTTTCTAACAATACGGAATTTATAAAATTACTAATAAGAACTTGAAATCCAAAAATTTTTTTCTTCAAGTATCCAAATAATAACCTCTAAATGAGCAGTAGCCGTAGTGCATATGATTATACCGACCGTGATCATTAAAACTGATAAATATTTTCGCATTGAGTATTGTTTTCCTTGTAAAATCTTCGTGAGGATTAAAGTAGCTAATAATGAACCCTGGAAGATAATTAAGCTGATATTAAATGATACCAATAAAAAAACAATGATCTCCATATCATTTTATAGATAAGCATCTTCATATCATAATCACAACAGTTACCGACAATTTGCCCTCACCTAAATTATTAAATGCTGCACTTATTTCTCAAAACATATCTTTTAAGCCTCAAGATAACTGATTCTGTTATGAATATTTTCGATCATATTATGAAAAGGATAACTTACTGATCGAAAAATGATATGTAACGGGACGGGAACATGAAAATTCAGAGCTTGATTATTGATAACATTTACAGAAAAGAATGTTATTACTGCTGGCAGATAACCCCTGAAAATGATGAAAGAAGTTGCAATTTGGGTGATTAATAAATGATAACTGCTAAGCTTTGAAGTCAAAAAGCCCAAAATTTATGATTCCACAGTTTCATTGAAAACAATAACTTCTTCGCCTGACCACTTACTTTAACTAATTTTTTTGCGCAATTTTCGATGAGTAGCATAAAACCTTCAATAACAAATATTTAATTTATTTGTTATAAACAGTTATCTCGAAGTTAATAACTGAAGTAAACAAAAATTCGAAAACATTATAGAACTTCGAAATCATATGTCGATTCAAAAGAAAATCGGGATTCTGTAAAAATTAATTGAAATTTCAGTATACCGTATGGGAATTCTATTGGAAACGGCAAAAAATTTTGATGTGAAAATCAATCCCTCCAATGATATGAAGAGAAATGTCGAAAAAGTTATCAGATTCATCGAACTCGGTTGCTCCCTTAAAAAGTAACTGAATTGTCGTTTTTAAAATTTCTGGAGTTCAATCAAAAATACTTTTAACAAAGACTGGCTTTGTTGAAGATATGCTTTTTAAAATCACTGAATTTCAGTGTTACATCAACTTCGTATGAATATGATTTTTGTACTGCAGAAAAAGAACAAATATATTTAGTCGAATGACTTGGCATACGTAATATAATTCATCATTGCGTGCGTGGAGAACTTTTTGTTGTTATGGATGAAAGCTCATATAAAAGTATGAATCATGAAGACTTAAATACATATGAAGCATGAAAAAAATATTTAGTCAGGATAATTTTAATAAAGTTGCTCAAAGTGCTAAATATTATATGCAGATATAACTCGATCTATTTGGGCATGCTTGCTATGAGGTATTATTTTAGACTTTGTAAAAACTGATTTTCGACGGGATTTTGTTGTTTTTGTTTCTCGCTAATATCACCTCAATTTCAAAGCTGTGGAAAAATTGAAGCGAAATGAAATTTCGAAATTGTGCAAAAAATGCATTGCATAAATTATTTTTAACAATGCAGTATAACAACTAAAATGAAATTATTCAGTATAAAGGATTAAAAAATGATAGCTATTGTTGTATTATTACATATGGAAGGGATTATGAATACACAGGGTGTACCATTTCAGTTTCGGTATGCATTTATAGATAGGATCCTTAACAATTCCTAACAGAAGTGATTCAGTAGTCTCTGTTAAACTTTCGTCACTCGATTTCATTAAGTTCTGTTTCGTTCATTTTTATAAAAAATGTCAGCTGTCGAAAATTTTGGGTTTCATAAACGTACAATAATCTTTTCCCAACAAAATTATCTATTAAACTCTTTAGCTATGCAATTTGTGCAAAGTTTGCTTTCAACGATTGGATCTATTCGATTAAGTGGGAGATGAAGATAACATATCAGCAATGAATGTTTGACTGTTCTCTTTTTAGTGGAAGAAAATTTTCCATTTTTCAGAATTGGCAAAGGAATTACTGTCATCGATATGTATTTCAACTATTTTTTCTTCTTCGTTCTACAACTTGGCAACACTCAAATTACCGTAAGTTCATTTGATGTTAAAACAAAAATAAACAGCATTGCGATATTTCGGGGACTTCAAAATTTTGATGGAGTGTGAGATTGATAATTTCTATCATTTGAGGAAGCACAACCGGAACAAACAGAGTCGCTGGGTTTATCAGTGCCAAAAAAACATATTGAAACGCTAAGTTTACCAGCGCATGCAGTAACTGAGAAACAAATATTACTGTCAAGAAAGGTCTTATCATCGGAAGAGATAAATGAAAGAGCGATGGTTTCGAACGAAATGAACTCAACAAGCCAAGAAATGAATGCTGAACAAAAAGGTACGAGGAAAAAGGCATGTAAGGTATGCCAAAAGGAAGTAAGAGATATAAACAGACACATGGAAACTCATAAAGATGCAAAGCCCTATTTTTGTTTGATATGCGACAAAATTTTTTTTTCTCCAAGATATTTGAAAACCCATGAGAGAATTCATACTGGTGTGAAGCCCTTCCTTTGTAAGACATGTAACAAAAGATTTTCTCGGCGAAACAATTTGCAAGCCCATGAGAGAATTCATACTGATGTGAAGCCCTACTTTTGTTTGATATGCAACAGAAATTTTTCCCAGTTAAGCACTTTGCAAAACATAAGAGAATTCATACTGGTGAGAAACCCTTTTCTTGTTCGACATGCAACAAAAGATTTTCTCAGCGAAACAGTTTGCAAGACCATGAGAGAATTCATACTGGTGTGAAGCCCTTCCTTTGTAAGACATGTAACAAAAGATTTTCTCGGCGAAACAATTTGCAAGCCCATGAGAGAATTCATACTGGTATGAAGCCCTACTTTTGTTCAACATGCAACAGAAATTTTTCTAGGCAAGGCAATTTGAAAAGCCATGAGAGAATTCATACTGGTGAGAAAACCCTTTCCTTGTGTGACATGCAATAAATGTTTTTCTTTGCGAAGCAGCTTGAAAGCTCATAATAGAACTCATAGTGGTGAGAAGCCGTTCAATTGCGACATATGCAACAAAAATTTCTGTAGTCCAAGGAGTGTGAGAAATCATAAGATAAAAATTCATAAACAACGAGTATGAAACAGAAGACATCAGAATGAAAAAAACAGAAAGAAAATTTTCTAGACAATATAGAATTTGCAATCATACTTGGCAATCCATTGAAAAATAGGCCTCTCTTCCATTGCTCTGTATGCAATAAAGTAAAAGGCAATGCATTTCAAACTAAAATACGTTGCAATTTCTGGTATTGCTTATTTCTTATTTTAATATTAATCAAATTTTTATTTCATTATTCCTTGCTTTGTTTCGAAAATATAGTCCTGTTATTATTGTTTCAATTGCTTGCATGTTATGTTGTTCACTTCATTTTTTGTGCATTTGGCACCATTTTTCGTTTATTTAAATTTAAAACTCTTCACTCTTAATCAAAAGATTTATTCTTTAGATATTCCTTTTTTTTTCGTGTTGCAGTATGATTTTTATGTTGTTGATTATTGAATTTTTATTACTTTCTTTGCTGAAGAGAAGGATTCGTAGATTTCTTTATTGTTTCTCGTATTTTAGTCAATAAAAATTCTTTTCGCATTTTCATTTGCACATTTATTAGCGGTTTTGATTGTCGGGAAACTATAATCCATTGTATCGGTGATTCAGTTATTTGTACCCATAAAATACAAAAAAATTTGGAAGAAATACTGAAGTGAAGCCAAAGAAAAGCCAGAAGATAATTTATCTCTTGAACGGCGCAGTAGTAGATAGATGTACGTGAAGGATCGAAAGTCTGAGGCGTGTTTACTGATAAAAAAAATTGTATAGGATTTTTTCATATATTTATATATATATATACATCCAGGTTACTGGAACAGCATTGGTCTCTCGCAACACCGTGGAGGTTAAGCTGGCCATTGGTATGGTGTTTGTGATTATCAAGCGTTTTTCTTATTTGTAGTCGTGCCGAGTACCGAAATCTCTTTTGTTTCTCACTTCCAATCGCAACGCACCGGCAGGCCGACGCTTCATCACTCCCTATACAGTTACCCTTCTACACATTCAGTCCGATCTCGACCATCGTGAAGTTTCGCTATCTCTCCCAGTGCTTCATTACCTCTCACAGGCCCAAGAATAACACGGCCATCGGAGTGGACTTCATCTCAACCAGTTACCTGTTATAAAACTTCTAATTCAATAAAGGTAACATTTTTTAATTTTTCGTCAATGTTATTTCCACAATATCATTAACTCATGAGAGATAATGAAAAAGAATTATTTCTACAAAGCTCTCTTAACTATTTCATGATTTATGCCTGAACGATTCTATGTGAGGAATTTACCGCAAAAATGTTAATGTTTATCACTTAATGTTCCTTCTTATTTTCCTTCGTTGTATCAGTACGATCAGTCCATATATCGGCAAATGTTACTGTACCAATAAACACCATCGCTGCACCAAGCCAATGTGCTAATGTGAATGGATTTCGAAACCAAAGAATAGAAATGAGCAAAGAGAGGAACTTCCGTATGGTAACAACCATTGTTACCGTTAAGGATTCAAAAGTGGCGTTTAACCGATATACAAAACTGATGCACATCCATCTGAAAATTAATTTGAGCAAATCATTTAATAACGGTATGGTGGATTTTATTGGGAATAACAAAAATATTCACCCAAAACTATCTGACTGAAACAGCATTCTACAAGTTGAAGAACTTTTTTACTCGAAAAAATTTCTACCATTACTTTAGATTTCTACCAGTTATTTTATATAAAACCAAATAAAATATAATTTTTTGAGAACTTACCATGAATATATACAAGTGTGGAATGAAGTTATTAAAAGAAAATACATACTGTAAAAGGCATGTGGCAGCAAGATAAGCCCACATGTGTGGGATACTAAAGCCCAATATTTCAATCGGATAACTATGCGAAAATGCGATAGCTGATTTATAAATATCTCCACCCATAAATGCAAAAAATGGTAATGAAGCACCATGCTATAATATCAAGCTTTGTAGATTAAACTCGACATTGTATTCAAGATATGCATCTTGGTATGATGGTTAGATACTTTGTTCATTACGAAAATCAA
The DNA here is from genome assembly GCA_037074765.1 of Mansonella perstans. Lineage (NCBI taxonomy): Eukaryota > Metazoa > Nematoda > Chromadorea > Rhabditida > Onchocercidae > Mansonella > Mansonella perstans. The sequence goes on from JBAMDO010000113.1 coordinate 58,554, forward strand.
GGATGTGATTGAGCAAAAGTTGGAAAAAAAGCATTCTTGCTATGGTTCATACTAATTTCTTGTACCATAATATTAGGGATAACTTTTATTCCTACAAAAAGATATCAAGAAATTAATACACTCTTCCCTGAGTAGTAACCAAAATCCTAAATTTGCGTTTTAAAAATCAAATCCATAGTTCCATCCCTTGCAAGTATCAACTTACAATTATAAACATAGCTTCCTGAGTATGTTTTCCATACGTATTGTACAATCTTTCTTGACAAACTCCCAAATATGCGGATGCTAATAAAGCTATAGTAAGCATTGCTATACCTGAAATAATTTAATCGACTTTAGGATTTCGAATCAATTAGTGACTGTTGTCATTCATAATTATATAGTAAATAACGTGTTACAAATGAAAATGTACATAATAGTGTTTCAAATTTATTAACGAACTTACCAGTTAGCCATTCCCGATAGTGCTTTTCGACGTCACCCACCGTCTTTTGTTGATCCGTTTTCTGGAAGATTTCTTATCAATTACGAAAATCCAATGAATAATCGACGCATGAATGGTTCACTGACGGCTATTTCGTGTTAAATTCACAATGTCAAGAATACTTTGTTAAGTCCTCGACCCACTGATTTTCCATTCTTGTTTCCCTCATTTCATTTCTACTAAATACAGCACAGACTCTGAAGAACACTGCGAATTCAGACGCATAAAAAAGGAAAGAAATTCTTGATCAAAGCTAAAAGTAAATTCTGTCGGATTTTCTAGTAAAACAAATTTTCGTAGATTTCATTACTCTATAAATGTTTACATGACAAATGCAAATGAAATCATTTTGATAATTTCTCATATTTATGTTTCTAACAATACGGAATTTATAAAATTACTAATAAGAACTTGAAATCCAAAAATTTTTTTCTTCAAGTATCCAAATAATAACCTCTAAATGAGCAGTAGCCGTAGTGCATATGATTATACCGACCGTGATCATTAAAACTGATAAATATTTTCGCATTGAGTATTGTTTTCCTTGTAAAATCTTCGTGAGGATTAAAGTAGCTAATAATGAACCCTGGAAGATAATTAAGCTGATATTAAATGATACCAATAAAAAAACAATGATCTCCATATCATTTTATAGATAAGCATCTTCATATCATAATCACAACAGTTACCGACCAATTTGCCCTCACCTAAATTATTAAATGCTGCACTTATTTCTCAAAACATATCTTTTAAGCCTCAAGATAACTGATTCTGTTATGAATATTTTCGATCATATTATGAAAAGGATAACTTACTGATCGAAAAATGATATGTAACGGGACGGGAACATGAAAATTCAGAGCTTGATTATTGATAACATTTACAGAAAAGAATGTTATTACTGCTGGCAGATAACCCCTGAAAATGATGAAAGAAGTTGCAATTTGGGTGATTAATAAATGATAACTGCTAAGCTTTGAAGTCAAAAAGCCCAAAATTTATGATTCCACAGTTTCATTGAAAACAATAACTTCTTCGCCTGACCACTTACTTTAACTAATTTTTTTGCGCAATTTTCGATGAGTAGCATAAAACCTTCAATAACAAATATTTAATTTATTTGTTATAAACAGTTATCTCGAAGTTAATAACTGAAGTAAACAAAAATTCGAAAACATTATAGAACTTCGAAATCATATGTCGATTCAAAAGAAAATCGGGATTCTGTAAAAATTAATTGAAATTTCAGTATACCGTATGGGAATTCTATTGGAAACGGCAAAAAATTTTGATGTGAAAATCAATCCCTCCAATGATATGAAGAGAAATGTCGAAAAAGTTATCAGATTCATCGAACTCGGTTGCTCCCTTAAAAAGTAACTGAATTGTCGTTTTTAAAATTCCTGGAGTTCAATCAAAAATACTTTTAACAAAGACTGGTTTTGTTGAAGATATGCTTTTTAAAATCATTGAATTTAAGTGTTACATCAACTTCGTATGAATATGATTTTTGTACTGCAGAAAATTTACTTTCATTATTGAAAAATTAAGGAATTAAGAATATTTTCTTTCTTCTCTGGAAAGCAAACAGGAATCAAGCGAAATCATGAAATTTATGATAATTTCTTTTAGAGCAGGAAAAGTAACAAAGATAGCAAACGGAAATCTTAGTATGAAGAATTATACTTGGCGATTGATTCCACAAAATACATGCATCCAATGCAACTGGCCAATGTACCAGATATGGGATACAGAGCTGTTGTCATTACCTAAAATTACATTCTTAGGTAAGTAGGGTTAATTTCAATCACTCTCTTACATTGATTGATTCGTCCGTAATTTAATCAACATTCAATGTGATTTTTTCATGCTTTTAACTTAAAAAGGCTACTGTAAGCCAATCTATTAATATTATGCGATGAGTCAGCATATGTTGATATAAAATGGCTAAGATGAAAAATGTGAAGTTAACACTTTTAAAAGCATAATATGAAGCCTAAGAATCGATCGGAAATTATTATTTGAAATATAAAGAATAGAAGAATTGAAACCACAAAACTAAGAAATCCCTAAACACCTGTAAACTTATATATGAAAGGTTCAGATGTTCAAACAGAATTAAATAAATGCTTGTCTGCGACAAAAAATCATCAGTCTTATTTGTAAGTTTAAAAGTGAAAAAAGTGACCAAAATTCTCAATAAAATCATTGAAAAATTAAAACAAAACAAATATATTTTTTTAATAAACCATAGGAAAGTGAAGGAAATTAACCTGCAGCAAGGCTAAAGTTTTTTTTTTTAATTTTTTTTTCTAGAAAAAGATCTGAAACTGCGCATTTTTTAAAGGTCGGTTAGTTTCTTTTCAAAGGATTTTAAAATCCGTTAAAAAAAGAAAAATTTGTAAGCTGGACAATTATAAAAGTGTAGAAATTTTTCTTCCGTCAAAAATTTGATATTACATTAAATTCAGCATTATATATAAGAGATGCAGGAGATATTAAAATCTTCGGAAGTATGAAAAACAATTTTATATGCATTTAAAAAGCTTGCCTTATATTTTTTTTGCATGCGTGGAATTTCTATTGAATTAAGGAATATATAACTTACATTTCAAGAATCTCATAGATCCTAATTTCAGTGAAATAATTCAACTTTACAGAGGAATGAATAAATACAAATAGAATCCTAGTTAGGGAGTTCAATAAATTTTGATTAAATAATTAGAATTTATAGAAGTTCCAATGACGCTTTTACCTAAAAGACAAGAATGGAACTAAATTTCAATGAATAAAATGAATCTTATCCAGATCTAAGGAATAAAAGTAATTCAAGATTTAACAAATTTCGGAGAAAAAAATTTTACGAAACACAATCAAATTTTGCTATAAATAAACGAATTCTGGACAAAATTCTTTCACTTACCAAATTCTTTCACTGCTACAAGCTTAACAAAATTTCAATAAGCAAATTTCGCCGAAGCTTTCATCAGTCTTTTGGAATTCCAAAAACTGAAAATGAAATCCGGTTCCCGCAACTGCTACTACCTGCTTCTTCAGGCCAATGCCCTTAATCGGTGACTACTTGTAAAGAGGCCCGAATGGTTAATGACGGTGGCCCGATTCGCTTGTTGCTCATTAGGGACGTTCCTTTACTAACATTGTGGTACTCTTATTTAAATGTAATGCTAAGATAGATAGGTCAATTAATCAGAAATCGAAAATCGAAGTTGCATTTGGCCAAGACTTATTTGTAGTTGAATTGAATTAAAACTTTACCATATCTGACAATGTTGAGTATCATATCTGACAATGTTGAGTACCATATCTGACAATGTTGCAAATCAAATTGAACCTAATTCGTAAGCAAAATTCTTTAAGATATTTGCCAATATAAATACATCTTTCTGTGCATGAAATGGACAAAAGCGCTCATATCATCAAATATGCTACTCATCCATCTCTTATACATTGTATCGCTTTAGGAAACCTTTCACGCTGATGATATTCAAAAATATACGACATTTAAATTTATCACTCATATCTTATTTCCAAATATTATCGATTTGCCGATATATTTTTTGCTTCTATTAACTATTTTGATATTTAAGTTCAAAAATTAGCTTTAATTTTTTCTTTCTCTTATTATTTGTGCAATTAATGATATTGCATCTAAGATCACAAATAAAGCGTCTTTTAACTACTTGAATAACTTCTTTCAAATATATAACTTTTTGAAACAAGATACAAATACACGCACACATACACGGATAAATACACGTAAGTACACGCATATATTATGTGCAGTGTATGTATGTGTGGTATGGTTGATCAATGAATTCAATTCCTGGAATTTTTTTGGGAAAAAATCACTGACAAAAGAAATCATTTATACTGTATTTTCAAATTTTTACATAAGGAAAAAAAATTATCGATTACCTGCTATTATTTTTTATCAATTGCTCAGATAAATCAATTTGGCCCGAAAATAATTAAATCCCATAAATAATTCCACTACTTTGGACTACCTTTGAACTCTGCATTTTTTAATTTCGTGAATCTGAAATCGATGAATCTGAAATTGGAATCCCGAATAATTAATTGCAATTGTTTTTATAATTTACACACTAGATTTTGGTTTTACTCAAATCTTCTTTCATTTATTCGCATCACAGTTCCTTCAATCTTATGACCTCGAGAATTATGAGTTCAATGTCATAAATGTCAGGATGAAACTTAATTGTTGCTATAAGTGTGAAGTTGACAAAATAATGTTACTTAAAAAGTGTGGATTTTAATTATTAATCAAAAATTTGTAAATTTTGTAAGTCATAGAATTTAAATGGCTCGAATATCAAATGATAACTAAATTGGTGGACCAACGAGAAAAGGCAAAATTGTGAGGTTTACTTGAAGATAAAAGTGCAATATATGCAAGAAACTAAAGCCTTACTGGATTTAAATTTTAAAGTAACTTTCTAAAGCCTAAAAAAGAAGCTCAGAATGATTTCTCCGCCATAATTAATTTAAGTTTATTGTGACGAATTTAAACTCGGTGACTGAGAAAGGGAAATACTGGACGTTAGCATAAAATACTCACTAATAATGAACTAAAAGTTACACATTTCTTGTAGAGTCTCTATTTCACTTCCAGTGGGCACCACAATTTTTCCCGTAATTGTTTGTTTTCATTGTTTATACGCAGTTGTACGAATTAAAAGGCTTCTTTTTCGGTGATCAGGGAGATTTTTTTTCTTTAAATGGAATAAAAAAAATTGAGATGTCAAACGTAATCTTCAGATAACGCGGCTGGAAGGCTGCAATAGTTTCTGTCTACGAAATATGTGTCTTTTTCACGGTCGTCTCTGTGAAGACACGTGTTCCTTTTATGGTTTTCCTTTAATATGCGTGTTTTTCGATGTTTCTGACATCTTTTGATAGAAGTTATTTACTTCTCTCTATGCTTCCATGTCTTCACTTATGTACATATTTTTTAGTAATTTATGTTGGAAAGTGAGAGGAGAGGTCAAATATGCACATGAATTTCGTGTTCAATTTGAAGACATTCACGTGATTCACGCTTATCTTTCGTATATTTCTCTAAAAAAACATTTTTTTAAATCTCACAATGCCATTTAGCTCTCATTGGTCATTGGTCATTGGTCATTAATTGCTATTTTCTTATGCTTGTTTTATGCAATATTTCCTGTAAACGACTCAGTTCTTGTGAAATGTTTATTAATTTATGGCCATTCATTGTATTTCAGGTTTCTTTTCAAAATGAATCAGGAAACAGGAAACATTTTCATCCATTTGCCATTCCAGTATAATGTGCTTAAGAAATTATTTTCTGCACTAAAATTACAGCAACGAAATCAACTTGATAATTATTTGGGAAAATCGAGGAGGAAAGCAAAACGGCATCACAAAAATTTATTTACATGTTTTAAGAAAGAAAAAGACTTGATTAATCAATGAAAAGCAGTATTAAAAAATGAGCTGGTATCAATTTTGGTAAGTATACGATTCTGTGAAAATAATTGATCTATCGATTATTTGGGAAAATTTAGAAGGAAATAAAAAAGTACCATCGAAATAATCTTACAAAGTTTCAATTTTATCATCTAATCATTCATTCGGCTGATAGTCTCTAGAGCTATTCATGTAAAACTCATTTACTGAGTGCGCTATCTGCCGTTCATTCATGTTAGCAGCCGAGGGAAACCAAATGATTGTAAAATTTTGGATGATCATCTTGAACTTATTTCAGCCAATAATCATAATTTTCGACAGCATTTCACGTTTCTGCACCACCAAATTGATTTTTTTTTTGATTAATTGATTTTAAGTGATTTTATTCGATTAGCATCAATTTCCTAATTTTCAAATAATACGAATAGAAAATTCATTAGAAATTAGTTAACTGGGAAAGCGAAAATAAAAAATGAAAGAAATCGAAGACGAAAGATACAAATCACTGGTGAAGGAAATGAAAAAATACATGAATGATTTATATTCAAAAATTGATAATTGAAAATTATTATGGAGCAAATCCTTCTGTCCTCATCGAAAGGTCTTAATTTCATTAGTGTTACTTCTTACAGCCATCTCAGTGCTCATTGTTCCATTATTCAAGTAAAATATTTTCTCTCATTGCATATTTTATAGAATGTACAGCGATATCGTAATGCATTAATTTTTTAGAAATAAGTGAATTCAAGCATAATATCCGATTTTGCGTTTGTTGTACTAAGTTGTGCTAAGCAGATTTTGCCACCATCATTTATAAATTTCTAATTAAGTTCGTTTCTATTTTTCGAGTAGTCGATCATATTACTTTTTTATTTGTTTTCAGAATATATTATGCAACGTGGAAAACTAATCAGTATTGTTCCTTAAGAAATCTGAAAGCGATGTGATTTTTATCTCGGATTACATAAGAAATTATGTACGGGACAAAATTCTTCACTTGTCAAGTGCTCTTTTAAATCTCATATAGTTGCAATGTCAGGTACTATTTCTTCACGGGCAAGTATTCATTTCGTCATGAGATTACAATCAAGTTTGTAATTTCTTTGTGTCTGGATTTGGAAATAAGTCGGTTTTTAATGATAATTTTTTAATAGGAAATCGGAAGTATTTATTCGTGCATAAAATTACAATATTTAGCGTCTACGATATAATTTTATACTAATTATGTTTGTGTAACTAATTATTGTAAATTTATTTGCAGGAAAATATTTTTATCCTTATTTTATATGATTTGCTCGTTCAACTGATTATATTTATAGAAATTAATATTCAAATATTTGTTTCTCACACATATGGCAAAGTGTGTTAATCACTTTGACAACTCTGCAATTTCCAAACTTATATGAGTATTTTGATAATTTCAAGTGGTGTAAATATTATTTATTATATGTTATTACTAATTCTTTAACTTTAATGTTACTGATATACTGCGACATAAATCGTATAACTTTTCCAGATCTAATATTACTGATATCCTGATGAAATTTACGATTGAAGCTAATTGTAAGCAGACTTTTTTTTCATTTAAAAATTATTTTCATATACTACCGTTTTCATGTACATTTAGCTTGTTATTGTACTGATACTATCATTATAATGTCAGAGTGATACGAATAGGAATTAGAAAGAAGTTCATTAATTACGCCTGTTTAAAAATTTTGCTGGGTAATTTCACTCCTAAAAAAATGATGACTACAATTATATAAATTTGATTAATTAATTGTTTGTTTGGTTTTCGCAAATTTTTTTTGTGATATACTAATGTTTTATTTTCCTTAAATTTTTTCTCATACTTCAAAATTTTCTTCTCAAATTTTTTGCAAATATTAATATTTTTGTTGCATATTTATCATTTATTGTTTCATACGAAAAAAAAAAGAGAAATATAACAAAAAAGCCTAATTTGTCTTTTACATTAAGGAATGCAGATAATAAAAGTCTTAAAAATTTATATTTTTAAAAAAGCCTTAAAAAAAATATAAAAGCCTTTGGTTAGCTTTAAAAATAGTGCAATGAATGATATGTACATGTATATTACGAAGATCATGAAAGAATGAGAATGGCAACAAATGATTTATATCTTGATTGGTATCGTGATCAGCACAACAATTAAATGGAGCAGGTTATCGATTGTCAAAATGAATTGTTTTAAAACATGGCGACATTTTGATGCATTCGTAGCTGTATGATTATATCTATTTACTGATAATATGTTTATTTATATAAAACTCGATCTATTACATTCTTCTTTTCTTTTATTTCCCTCATTAATGTAAGGTATTTGAGATGCATTTTTCACTTCATTAAATATTGATTTGTTGAATGAATAAAAATAAATCAAATTTCAATGTGTGTATTTGATTGCATTGTTAAATACTTTTTTCATCATATATCAATGCCGATTATAATGTAATATTGAAGCGAATATGTTTGAGATGAGAATTTTATTTAGAAAAGTGAAAAGCATTCAATTTTTCAGGAATTCAATTTGTGTAATAATGCTAGTGCTCGAATTAATTGTATTAGCAAATCAAAACTGGAAATATTCTCGATAAATCACAAGTAAGTGGCAGGAATTATTATAAGATTAGAAGATAAATAATTGTTCATATCTTATTGGCTAATAGTTTAGATTTGTTTAGATTTGTTTGCACCAAATTAATTGGCTTCATTTCATTTATATTATCATAAACTTTTTTTCATAACTTTTTGTAAAAATTATATTTGGCTTGTATTTACATCAGAAATTAATGTGAAAGAATAACAACAAAATAGATTCCTCGAAATAGCAAAAGCAATTTAGATTCAATTATTCGTTTACCTTTCTTTTTTCTTTTCCATATTTTATTTTATTGTTTAATTTCGTACTGTGATTTAGAACTATTGAAAGGAAGTAATTTTGAGTTTTTTTTTCTTAAGCATTTCAGGTCATGGATCAGTGATGAGCTTTCATCTATTTAATGATAGTTTGTTGCTTTTCAATTTCAGATTTTTGTATTTGGAAAATATAGATTGATATTCATTACAAATTTGAAAAGGAACAAACATTATCGCTTATAAAATTCCTTCTTTTCTGTCAAATTTTAAAATAACAACTAAATAAGGTCAATCATTCGATTTCTTTTTCATGCATCAACATTTAGGCGTCATTTAAGAGCATCACAGGTGAATATTCTTGTTGCTTATTTGATTTTGCAGAGATATTAGCTTTTCCTGTGTGTTTTGATTCTTTTCGATTCTTAAAACAAATTTAACAGATTTGAGAGTTGATAATTAGATATGAGTGACATTACGGATGGAAAGAAGTGCAAGGAAGGAAATACAAGTGTTATAAGTTATAATCAACAGCAAGGCAATTATTTACAAAATTATTGGAAGAAATGTAAAGAAATGTTTTTTTCAGAGATAATTAAAAATATATTCACTTATCTATACAGGAGATATTCGTCTACTTCATCTCAATTTCTTATGAATTGATTTTTTTAAAGTAAACATTAAAATCAATATTTTTTCAATTCAATTTTATTATAGACAAACAAGATTACATAGGAATATTCGTATTCAACAAAGAATTAGCAAATTTATTTGTTCGTTGACATTAAATTCAATGACTTAGGATAATTTCTAAATGAATATAATGTTAACATCAAAATTTTCAATTGGATTGATGTAACTCTTCAATGATACATCGAAATAATCAACTGTAATTATTCTAAAAATTTCTATCTTATCATTTTTTTTTGTTCAGATTTCATGGTTTTTTCAATATCAAAGGATCACGCTGCTTTTAAATTGTTGTATTTTTGATTGATTAGAAAGATATTTCAGCACCAATATTTGATTATTTGAATTTCAAATCAACTTTTATGTATGTAAATTATGGCTAGCTTCTACTTATTGCTGTATTTATCAGTTGCGTTGTTTGTTGGAAGTTTTTTGGCTGGATTAATACCTCTTGCACTCAACATGTCTGAGGTGCATTAATCTTTAGAATAACTTCTTTCTTAATTTTTTGAACTTTTTATAGCCAAACTTAACTATGACATTTCTTTTTTGTGATTTCTTTTAACAAATTTTCAAAATATTAAATAAGCGCAATTGCTGTGAATAGTTTAGCTTGAAACATGAAAAGACAAAACGCAATTTAGTCTGCGAAAATTTTTTACTGAAATGAGTTTTTCAGAAGCGGATACGTTTATTGAGCACATTTGGAGCAGGTTTATTGGTTGGCACAGCTTTATCTGTTATTGTTCCGGAAGGTGTTGAAACACTGTACGTTGTTCATACTGGTACATCATTTCTCTTCTTCTTTTCTTTTTTTTTTCTTATGATGAAGTTTTGAGAAGTTTGTATATTTTGGAAAATATCACGAGTTTAAGCACGGAGCAATTTTTTCCTTTATGCAAGTTTAGTAAAGTTATAATTCTTGCGAAGAGTTATCTTGGAAGCTTGATTACATTATAGTTTGATATTAGTGAAATATGTGAAAATTTGTGAAGTTTAATTCAAGCCAAGAAGGCTTATTGCTGAGATCAGTGAATCAGAAACATTAATAACTTGACTAGTAGGTCGATGAAACAAAATTATTTGAATGATAGGCATTAAAAATTTTTATTGGGGATAAATTATGTTCTCTTCAATATAAATTTCCTTTTAAACTTGACATGATGTTTCATAAAAAAGTTTATATTGAAGAGCTGGATCAGTCAGTATCTTGCTGATGAATTTGTTAGGTGTTGTGATGAAATGATCCTTGAAATAATTAATTCATGCCTTTAATTGATGATTGTAACATATTTATTGATCATTTAGTGTGAGTAAATTTTTATTGCATAATTAAAATAATTTGCCGTTCGATTGGAAATAATGAAAGATTTTTTTCTTGATTCAATCAGGGCGATAAAATGTATTTGTATAAAACTTGCTTCGTTTGAAATATGTTTTTTTTAGAGAAGTATCTGCACAATGCAGATATAAGCCCGACTGCTGCTATGAATCAAAATGATGTATCGATTTCACTAAAACATCCTGCACCATCAAGTCAAGGGCATGTTTCTTTCCTTTTCCGTACTTCAAAGTAAAAAATTTTTTCTGTCAAAGATTGCAATTAAATCAGTTAAAATTGCAGAAATTTAAGAAAATTCGAGTCACTTTCATCAGTCTTTTGGGCATTTTAAAAAACTTTTTTATTACGAGACTAGTGAATTGTGCATAAGTAAATTTAATTGGAATCAAAAAATTCATTAACTGTGATTCCCGTTGTTAATGAATCTATGTTGTAGATTTTGCAAAATTTTATTTCTATCCTAAAATTACTGTAATGGCTTAAATTAATAAATTTATATTTATACTATTTTTAGCGAAAAAATAAATCATTCAACAGATTCTCACAACAATGATATTAGGAAAGAAATGGTACAACAAGTGCAACAAAGTTCTGTTATTATCAACAAAAAAGGTATATTACGCCATATAAAAAATTAGGATCCAAGTGCTTCAAGAAATGGCATTGATTTACGGATGACCTGATAAACAACAAATTAATAGACCAATTTAACAGTCATTTTTTGAACTTAATCTAATCTCTCCTATATCGGTTGATAAAATTGATCGTTATCAATACTGTTATAATCATCTTTTCTCTCTGCTACAATATGGTTCAACCTTAATTCTCAAGTTAATAGTCTAATTTAACATAGCCTATTTCCAATATTTATTTATTACATACATTCAGTTGTGCCGTGATGCAACGCATATGACATTGAATGATCAGAAAATTTTGTTAGAAAATCTTAATAGTTTTGTTTATTGAAGTTGTTCTACGAATTTGTAGAATTTTTTCAACTTTTTGCAGAAAATGATGAGCATGGGCACCTCAATGCGTCAATTAATTTCAGTGCGATAAATAAGTCAATAGGATATTCATTAATTGTTGGTTTCTTATTTATGTTTCTTGTTGATCAAATTTCAAAATATTTATCAACTAAAGGTTAGTTTTGACAATGATACCTGTTTTTTCGTTTTGTTTAAAGCAATTTTTTCTGATAAACAATTTACATGATGTATCCAGTGTAATACCGAAGTAAATAATTTTGAGTTCTCGTAAAAATTAATTTAGATCTTAAAATATTATTTATTTTTAATTTAGTTGTTAGTTTCTCGGTTCTCATGATAATGAGATCTCACATGAAACTGGATTTCTCCCTCCATCTTACTTCGAAAACAAGACCTGCTATGGCCGCCTTTAAATAATTTTGATTTAAGACATCTGTTAGCACCCAAGGATTTCTTCCTTTTGTATGAATTTCCTTGTGAAATATTAACTTTATCAAAACAGTCGAGTTGTATTGCTTTAATAACATCTGATGAATTCAAGGATTTTATAGTTCTAGATTTTTTATCATTTTTTTTGATAATTATAATGGAGGTATCAAGCTGGATTTCAGGTGGTGACCGTACACATTTTAAATTAACGGCAACGACTGGTTTGGTAGTGCATGCAGCTGGTATGCCTTTACTCAAGTTTTTATTTCTGATTATTGTGTGATTTATTTGTGGATTTGGTTAAAATTGAAATTAAATTGAAGTTATAGCTGAAAATTCAATTTTTTTTTTGTTAAATTGGAAATTTTAGATTTGTGTTTGTTGAAATCATACATTTTAGTGGAAAATTTTTAAATCACTTTTTGAAAATAAAATTTAATTCTATTTAATAGTATTTGCAGCTGATGGAGTCGCTTTTGGCAGTGCATTTGCAACAAATCGCACTGGCGTTCAATTTATTATTTTCTTTGCCATAATGCTTCATAAGGTTGGTTTTTATCATTCTGTTACACTGTTAAAATTATTTGCTGGATTTAAACCTTAATCCACAAATTGTTGGGCAAATTCGATCTTTATTGCATCTCTGTTGATGTCATCAAGCACTTTCATATAAATAGTATTGATTCTTTCCTGTTTCATAGTTAATATAATAACTTTATTTCATTTTTTTAACTAGACAATTTGTTCTGTCACTTGTTTCTGACTTATTCCCTGTTTAGTTTATTATTCACAGAGCTTCTGACTTTTAAACTTTCGATTTCTGAAAAAAAACATACCTTTCAAAATTCAAGATCTGTGTTAGCGTTTGCTTAACTTAGCATGATTCTGCCGTTTTATTGCCGTAATTATTTTTAATTTCCACTATCGAAATTATCAAAACATCTATTATTTTGATAATCCATTATCAAAACATGTATTAGATTTCTTCACAGTTCTATCTTTCCTTTTACATAACTTCTGTGTGATAAAATACTTCAACTCTCATATTTCAAGTTTCGAAATATTTGAACATATTAAAGGCTCCAGCGGCGTTCGGTCTGGTCAGTTTTCTTTTGGTGGAAGGTATTGAACGGTTCAGGATACGTCGTCATTTAACGATCTTCTCAATTGCAGCTCCAGTAGCTGCACTGGTCACATATTATCTAATTATTGTTGTGAGTTTTTAAAACTTTTTTTGTTTGAAACATGCAGTAATCGATGCGTTTTCATTTCTGCTTTTAAATTCCAGTTTGAAAACGATAAGTCTTCAGCAGATTCGGCAACTGGAGTACTGATGTTATTTTCGGCTGGAACATTTTTGTATGTTGCAACTGTACATGTACTTCCTGAGTTGGTGAGTCTGTAAAACTATTCCAGAAAAAAAGGGTTAAAGTGATATATCTAAAATGGAATTCCATTCCATGAAGCATCCATGAATGCTGAAAACTGTGAACATTTTTATTAGCTATATTTTTTGTAGGGTTATATTTGCTTACTGCTTATTCGTGTTAGTTTAATGACAAAATTTCGATAATCTTTCTCGTCGATATAGAGCTTGTAGACACTAAGCTGCATACACTGATCATCTGTATATATCATAAATAATTTAAATACACAACAGGAAAGAATTTCTTTCAGATGGCCTCGAATGTCAAAGATTACCAGTTAGTGAATAGCGATGCAGAAGGAAGTAGTCGAGGATACAATGAATCAACAGCATCTTTAAAACTTATCGAGTTCATTTTAGTTTTTGTTGGCGCAATTAGTCCGTTACTTTTAATTAGTAGCCATTCTCATTCGCACTAATTTTTGTTATTAAAGTATTTCTTGGAGTAGCGAAATAACTACGGTATTTTGTGCTTTCAAAGTTAAATTATGTTTTGCCTTAAGTAAACTGTATGAATACAAATATAAAAGGTAACATTAACAGTATTAAAATTGTCATAAGTAATATAAATTTGTTATCATTTTGAGATTTATAATAAAATATGTTTTTATTAAAAATATATTGCATTTGTTATATGCTATAGAATAGCAGATAGTCATGATTACTTGATTACTGTAAATTGGAATATTGATTTCTTGATAAATAAAATAACTTAAGTTGATCGATAAACGAATTTAATATAGCGAATTTAGCTGCAAACCAAATAAAATAATAGGTTTGTGCTGTCAAATAAGATGCATTGAGCTGTTTGTATGGCTTATAACGGAGCTAATTCTAGACTAATGAAATTTAGCGAAATAACTGCCGAGCAAAAAAACAGTAGATAAATAAAGGTTCCTCTTATTTTTTCCAAATATCGACGAATCTGATACCGTTTTCTTAATAAATAAAGTGAGGGAAAGGAAGCTTTGCGGAAGCGGTGAGTGACGTTTTGATAAGAATTACACAAGTTTAAAAAGTTGTCAAGTTTTTGAAGTAGAAAAATTAAATTTTTGATTCCGGTAAGCTTGATATATTGAATCAGGAGAAATGAATCTGAGTAAGATATATTGAAATGTAAAATTTGAAATATAGATATTCTCATTTTCATTTGCTGATAAGAAAAGTGAATTTATATCACTAAAAGCGAGTACTTTGTTCTTTTTCTGAAATTCTTGTTCTCGTTATCAGCATTTGTTAATTTCGGTTCTTCTCAAAATTTGAAAATTTCGAAAGTTAAAGTTTTTTCATCTTTTTAAGATCGCTGGAAATGTCATCCTCATCTTTTTTCACATTAAAAATTCTTTATGGTACTGAGACAGGTAATGCTCAGGATGTTGCGGAAACGTTATGGAATGATGCACGATATCGTAATATCCCAGCTGAAGTGTATAATTTTGGAGATTATGTGGTGCAGGTCTCAGAATTTTCTCTATTTTCATGAATATTTTTCACAAAGCGAAAATTTTTTCCTATTTTCATTAGAAAGCTTTCTGACAAATTAATTTATTTGTCATTGATTTACTATTGTAGTTTTTTCTCGAAGTTATATTTTTAGAGAGATTTCGGTTATTTTCAGCAATAATTTTAAAGAATTACATGAAATTTCATATTAGAAATTATTATTCAGTCATAGAAAATAGAAATCGATTATCTGGTGTTAAAATGCAATAGATAGCATGATTTATATTATTGTTTTTAGTTTGCGGGATTCTACCGGATAGATCTGTTTAAAGATTCAAAAATTATATTCACATCATTAGTTAGTGTCAAGATTTTACTTATAATTTTTTCATTAATCAATTTATCCTTTGTATTTCATGTATTATCAAATGTGAAATGCAGTATATTTCCGTTTTTGATAATCTATTTTCAGAATTTGAACAACGAGCATTGCGTAGTATTTGTAATTTCAACCAGTGGGCAAGGTGAAATGCCAGCTAGTATACGTCAAAACTGGAGAATTTTGTGCAATAAAGCATTACCTAAAGATTTGTTGCAAAATGTAAATTCATTTCAAAATTTCAGTTGAGAATTTTGTTTTCAAATTTTTTATTTCTTCAAGTGAATAGCTTTATCAGCTTCTTTCATTATTATTGCAAAATATTCTTTGGATTTCCATGAATGCTCTTTTCTTCTGTACTATTTTATATTTGATAGAATTTTTGCGATATTTAAAACATTTGATTAAATTATTTAAGCACACAGTATTTTCTATGGTTATTTAATTGAAAATTCCTCCTTATTACTGCTACCGTACTTTTGTATCAAGCTTTTTTGTGTTAAGTCCAATAGAAATATACATTTTATATAATAACCTATCATATATATCCGCTAATTTCAGGTTCATTTAACTGTCCTTGGACTTGGTGATTCGACTTATCAAAAATACAATTTTGCAGGAAAGAAGTTATACCGAAGGTAGGTATTTATTAAATGTACAATAATTATGTATATTCGCTCCATGCAAAAAAAATAGCACTTACATAAAATCCTTGGAGTAAATTTGAAATATTGCAGGTTAAGCCAGTTAGGTCCATCATTTCTGACGGAATTAACTTTAGCCGACGATCAGCATGAATTAGGCATCGAAGGAACGTATGAGTCATTTCGGGATGAATTATTTCAACAAATCTGGAAAATGGATTTATATCCGGTAATATGTGAACGAAACATTTTAAATGATACATCAGTCTCTATTTCTTGAAAATTTAAAAGCAAATAAACTTGATGCTTTTCCCATAAATAGAAATTACTTTACAATTTTAAATTCATCAGTTACTTGAAGCAATCCTGTAGGATATTATTTGAATCCTGATGATAGTAAATGTTTGCCGTCACGTTATGAAATCAGTTACGATGTGAATCCTTTGCCAGTTCATAACAATAGCAAGGAAAATTCTTTCATAGAAACAACAGTTATAAACAATGAACGGTTAACAGCGGAAACTCATTTTCAGGTATTTTTATTTTGAACATACATTTGAATTTGACATTTCTAAGTATATCTTAAAGCAAAAAGTATGTATATATAAGACCCTCATTTATTTTCTCAAGTTTATATTAAAAGTTATTATCAGTAACCTGCCCATATTTAGAAGCAGTCTTGATTGTTTCAAAAAATAAAATAAATGAGAGTCTTGTCCTTACATTTATAAATTTTTTAAAAGTTTTTTTTTTATATTAATTGTTTGCATATTTTCCGGATACACGATTGATCACAATAGCCAACAATATCGAAGGACTTAGGTATGAATTTTATTATCACATATCTTTTTAATCTTTGATAATTATATGTTTTAAAGACTTTTTTTATGCATTTATAAAGTTATATTAAAAATATTATTACAAATACTGCTATTCACTTGTAGTTATTCTCCTGGTGATGTACTGATGGTACATCCGAATAATCTGAACGAAACAGTTAGCATGGCTTATAAAGCGTTGGATATTAATGATGATCTACTGGATCAACCTATCACGTTACGGTCACGTGAAAATTGTATCCCACTGCCTCCTACTTATTTTTATAAAGGTAAAACTTTTTTTTAAATTTCCAACAAACATTTAATAGTAAGAAAGTAGATTTTTCAAGTGCTTTTCAAATTTTTTTTTATAAAAGCAAGTGGGAGCTTCTAGTAGTCATATCTATTTTCTTGTCTATCAGATATAATTTTAACTCTTCGATTAGATTTAATTTTTCCAAGTTTAAAAAAAGATCTCAAGTTCTAGGTATATTATCGTTACGGCGATGTTTTGAATGTTACTTTGATTACAAATGATTCCACGGCGATCATTTTTTCGTACACTGGGGAAGCTATCAACAGTAAACGATGAGAAGAATCGACTTCTTGAACTGGCGAAATATATTGTAAACTATAAATTTCATTTTGCTAATTTAACATTTTGTCTTATTCACAACTTTTTCAATTCATTGGTTCCCAGAATGACTGCATGGATTATTTTGTCTCATATACAACTCGTTCAATCTACTGGTTTTCAGGATGATTACATAGATTATTGTTGGAGGCCTAGGCGAACAATTGCAGAAACATTGCGAGATTTTCATGCAACAGCTCGAAATATACCCGTGGAAATGTTTTTCGAAGTTTTTCCTTCCATTCGCCCACGGGCATTTAGCATTGCTTCATGTCCTCTAACGCATGCTGCCATCCAATTACTCGTTGCTAAAGTTAGATTTTTTATTGATTAATTTGTTCGGTTTTTTTGTTTGGTTTAAGTTCTACATAGTTAATTAATTTTCCTAAATTTTTTATGCCAAATACAATAATGAATGATCACGGGACTTGAAACATTAAAATAAAATAAAAATTCGATGGAAATTGATTTTCAGGTTGAATATAGATCTAAACGAATGACAACCCCACGATTAGGTTTGTGTAGCAATTATTTAATCCGTTTACAAGAAGGTGATACTGTTCTAGTGAAAACCAGATCGGGAACTTTCAGGTATATTGTTTTTTTTATTGAACATTGGGAAAGAAGTGGTAGTTTCATTAACAAATTAAGCAGACCTAACTGATGAATGTTTGTCGTTTTAACAATGAATAAGAGAAAAATTTCAAATTTATAAGTTTTCTATAAATTGGGAAATATGAATTGTCTAAAAATTACAGTAGTATTAAAGTGGGAAGGATTTGAGAGTATCTATTTTTTGCAGGTGGCCCTCCAAAAACAACACATTGATTTTGGTTGGACCTGGTACTGGAGTTGCACCATTCCGATCAATTTTAGCATATCGTAAAAAGTAAATGTTTATTTTTATTTTCATGCTTCTTTTTCTCCCTAAGCCATTTAATTCTGGAAAGTGAAAATTTTGGCTTATTTGATTATAAGTTGGACTTAAATAGATGAGCATTATTAAAAAAATGCTTATCTAAACAGGTGATGTGACGGATGTTAATAGCGTTTAAATTGTGATTTTCAAGTAACACAAAATTAATCATTATAATCTTTGTAGTCCAAATGAAACAAATACCCGTCAGTCATATTTAATGAGAATAAGTGTAATTGGATTTGGGGTTAAAATCAAATGTCAACCAATAAATGGTTGAAATCAAATGTCAGCCAATAAAATTCAAGTTTAATAACTTATTATTTACCAATCCAGTTTGGTAAGCCGAATTATCTGCCAAGTAGCTCGGCATGCATCGGAAAAAAAAATAAAATATCATTATTTTTTTGAAATTTCAATTTTTTCATCTGAGTTTGTTGACATTGTTTTTAGGCAGTTATACGATGAGAAAGAAAGTTCGATATTATTTTTTGGATGTCGTGGAATAAAAAGAGATTTTTATTTTGCCGAAGAATGGCATACATTGACCGAAGCTCGCATCATAACAGCATTTAGTCGCGATCAACAAAATAAGGTTTAGATACTTAAATTGGTGTTTGATTTGGTTTTGTAAAGCAAAAATAAATCTGAAAAAAATCAAAGGTGTTAAAGTTTATACTTCTTTTAGATGACACAGTTTAATTAGTTACTAGAGAGTAGAAATGCACTGAATATACTGATGGAAATTTATTGATATTTTTAATGGCTTTCCCATAGCTATTATGCTTTCATAGTGCGATTTGAAATTAGTATTGTAAAATACTTTAATAGTACCATAAATATTTGAACAATATCTCTTTGTTGGAGGATTAAATTAATATTCGAAATATATAATTTTGCAGATCTATGTACAAAATAAAATTGAAGAGTATGGTGATGACATTTGGAACCTGTTAAAAAACGATAATGGTAACTTTTTTTCTTGTATCATTTCAGTAAAATGTTCATATTGTATTTCTATTCTTAGAGAGAAAAAATAACTAAATTGTTTGTTTCATGATGCTATTTACTCTTGAAAGCTGTTAGGATAATGGTTTCGAATATTTTGTTAACCAGATGTTCCTTCGACTTTTTTTATTTGACTTTTTTCGCAAGACTGCAAGTTTAAAAATAATAAATTCAGTTTATTTCAGAATAAATTTCAGCTGAGATGTATTTAAACTTTTAATATATTATTTCAAAAGAAAACAGCTCATCTGTTTTCTATTTCAACCTCACGAATCGGTTGGGAATCATTGCTTTAGAATTTATGGCAGCTATTATCGAATAAAATATGAAATAAATAATTTACATCAGTTGCATACTGATAGTCGCTTAATGGAAAATAATTTTACTGATCTTTCAGCTTATTTTTTCGTAGCAGGAAGAGCTGGTGATATGCCACTTGAAGTAACAAAATGCATAGAGAGGATTGTAGATGGAAATGGTGAAAATGGTAAGCAATTTGTACAAATGCTTGAAGCAAAAGGTAGATTGCAATATGAAACATGGAACTGAAGCTGAAAGAAAGAATGGTATGCAACAATTACCATTTAGTGTCTTGCAGTATGAATTTCAGAAATAGAGAAATTCAGTATGGAAGGAATTCTCTTTTGTCAATTAAATTGTGATTTTCTATCCAACCATTTATAGAAATTAAGTTTTGAATATTTTTATATTGTTTCAACAATTATTGTTGTATTTGAAATTGTTGAATTATAACTGAATATAATTTTTGGAGCGTCAAATTGATTCCTTTGCTATTCATTCATATTTTTTGTCTGTTAAAGAGTTTGTGTTTATTTTTTTTTCCATGCTGTCTTGCGCTTCATTCGGTACATGATACAGTTGTTAATATTTTTAATATATTCTAAATATAATTTCGAAGATTTTCCCGGTTCATTTTGAAGTAAAAAAAAAAAGTTAAAAATTTATCGTTTGGTTGAACAGATGGATTCAATTGCTCTAATTTCAATTATGCAATTTTAATTTCTATAAATAATATTGGTAATGAAGTCATATGTTGTTAATTTATTTTTTTTTTTTACGATTTAATTTTAATTACTTCAAAATTAGTATGAAAAATTGCAATAATGTTTCAATCTAGAGTTGAGGAAATAAGTTTGATTGGTTTATTTAAGATTTTCGAATTAATTTTTTGAATGATTTTGAATATTTTTGAATGGAGCAGTATCATCCATGTAGAAATCATTTTTAGCATCAACAAAGATTTCTTGTCAAAAATAAAACCAAAACTGTCGTTTAGTTTTTTTGCCTCAAAATTTTCATAGTTATATTCAAGCTTTAGAACTTTAATATGTGTAAATTATTCGCGATCATAATTTCAGAACTTGTTCTCTTCTATCTATCGTGGTCTTTCTCTGGAGTGTATCATCGCTATATCTATCGTAATTCTTCACTTATATCTCTCTCATGCTTCTTTATATCCATCATTGTAATATTCAGTATCTTTATATCCATCATGATTCCTTACGATATTTTCATCTTCAGATATACTCATCGTGAATTGTGGTATATGCTAATGCATTTTCGTGTACACATTGATTTTCCAGCTTTAATATTTGAGTAATACAATGAATGTTACAATTTTATGATAATTTAAAGCTAATAAAATCCAATATTTTACATTACATAATATATTTTCAGCCTTACAGTGATGCAATAATTTTTAAATAATGTTAAAATATTTCAAATTAATAATTTTGCAAAATTTTTGTCTTTTTTCCAAAAAAAAAAAAAAAGAAAAATCATTACTATTATTCATTATTTGAGTATTTGAAGAATGTAAGAGAAAATGAAATGAGAAATATTTGCTATTTCTAAATGTATAATACTTTCTTTACAATAATGACAATAACAAAACATCAAATTATAAATATCTTTTTGATTAATTATGAAATAAAGTAAATTTAAATTAACTTAATTAATCAATGATTGTGTTGATTATATTTACCCAATTGCATATATATTTAGGTACTGGTTGATACTCTTAGTCATCATAATGATATCATTAGTAAGTGGCTGAAGGAAATAGTCACCAAATTCTTCACACCGGAAGATCAGCAACCAGTATCGTTTGTTCCAATATATTTGTATAGGTGTAATAGACCTATCTATATATATGTGTGTGTGTGTGTTGTGTGTGTGTGTGTATGTGTGTGTATGTGTGTATATGTGTGTGTGTGTGTGTGTGTGTGTGTGTGTGTGTGTGTGTGTGTGTGTGTTAATAAGTGCGTTGCTGTCATCATCACTATCGTGAGAGAATTCCTTTGGTCTGCTTGGTGAAGTGTTTATAATTGTATTACAATTTATTTGTACATCTTTTGTCTGACAATTTCTTTTTTTGCTCATTTAATTATCATTTTAGTACTTATTTATGAGCTGATAGTGTGATAATAGTTGTACTAGTGATAGCACTGATAATGATAGGTGATAGTGATATGATATAATGATTTACCTAATTGAAATTACATATAAATAAAATATATAGTAGACTAATCCCATTTGCAAACATTAAACGATACTTCCTCTCACCTTCTATGCTCTTCTGTTTTCACTTCTTTCACCTTTTCTTTCTTTTCTTTTTTTTCATTCCTCTCTGTTATTTCATCATTTTTCATTTAGAACTTTTCATCTTCTCAATAAATGATTTCCTGTTGTTGTTGTTGTTGATGATCGTAATAATGATTATAATCATGATAGTAGCGATAATAATAATTGTGATAACGGTGGTGATAATAGTAATAAATAATAATGAGATAACAATAAAGAATGAAATATTACAATGACGATAATGATATAGTTTATTAGGCGATAAAGATATTGATAATCGAAGATAGAGATAATAGTAACACAATTATCACTAAAGATAAAATTATATTGATAATAGCAATGAGGACATGAATAGTATATTGTCGACAATATGATAGTAATATTGATAATATTTGATAAGAACGAGAAATAGCAATAACAATTGTTAAGGCATGAATTTAAACCATTTAAACCATTTATTAGTTTTCATTTATTAGTTCGTTATTTGGTTTTTTTCTTTTGTCAAAAGCGCTTTATCATCACTATATTTATTATCATTATTGTTATTATTATTATTTTTGTTGTCGTAATCATGATCACATGACTCAGCGCTAACTCAATTTATAATTATTGTCATCTTTTGCATCATTTCGCGTTGTTTCACTTTCTTTTAACTATCACTAATTAAATGCACTTGCAAATAATGTTTTGCAATTGAAATCACTGTAATTGATTAAACAATCGTGCTTATCATCGTGCTTATCACTTGTGGAAATGCTTATCATCAACGGACTTATCAGAGTATGATTGCACAGGTCACTGATCTTAATGTTTCCAATGAGAATGTTAGTATTTCATTTCCAATATTGTATTTCTGTTTTGTATTTTCCTATACTTCAATTATTATTTTCATCTTCATTGTCTTGTGATGAAAAGGTTAAATTTGATTGATTGGAAAATGAAATGATGAATTATTTGTTTAATATCTTAAATTTCAAATGTGCAAATCTCATGATAACCTAAATTGTTCTAATTCTTCTTCATCGTTATGGTATTTAGAATTTGATAAGAATAAAAGTAGAAATTTAATTTGCAACTCATCACTTTATCATAACTTAACCTATTTTAATTAATTAATAAAAATCATAATAAATCGTGATTAAAAAATCCTACAATTTTTATCATTAACAGCATTGATAAGGTCATTTATTTATCAACACTATCAGTTGATAATGGTTAGTGCTGTCAATCAATAATTTGTCAATTAACAAAACACAACAGTCATGTAGAAGTGTTTTCCTCAAATTCTCACAAAGTATTTGCTGTCTTTTTATCTTTGTTTTTCTTCGTTTAAGCTTACTTTTCTGGAATCTTTTACTTCCTAAAAATGAAATGAATTAAATTATTCCCTTTTTGAATTCATAATTTTAACTAATTCAATAATCTTTTTGAAATAAAAACTCGCATTGTCAAATCGGTTTTGTTTGATTTCCGAAATTTCTTGATTGATAAAAGAAGTAATTTTATACATATTACGGTTTCATTCGAAGTAATTACTGTAACTGATAGCATTAACTATTATTCGCTACTATTGCTATTATTTCTGTTAATTTTATCACATCCATTATCACTTTACGGATTTAGTTTTAAGAAGGTTTCTTAAATTCCATTAATTACTTTTCCATAGCACTTTGAAATGTCCGACAAGTCTCCTTACTTTTAATATATGCTTCATCATTTCCATCCGTGCAATTTCTACATAATAATTGTGAAATTTTCATTTATTTCGCCCTAAATTTTATCAATTTAATCAAATTAGCCATTCAATCAGTACTAGTTTGATTATCATCCTCTCCAATACTTTTATATCTTTTTTTATTCATTCTCTCGTTTCTCCTTCATTTCTTTATCTTTCATATATTTCTATCATTTATTTAACAAGAACTACAAAAACTTTTATAGCAAAACTTTGTTCCTGTCAAACTTTATCAATCTCATTCAATTATTAATTATTATCATTGCTATTGTTATTGCTATTATTATTGTTATTGTCATTGCTCTTATTATTGTTATTTAAATTTTACTCATTTCACAACTGAAATTACATGTATATGTATATGAAAGATTTAAAAAAATAATTGTGCTTTTTTTCTTGAAATTTTTAAAATTCTAACCAAACTATCTTACGATTTCGATTTCCCTTTTCGATTTCAACAATTCTCTTTTTTTTTTTTTAACTTTGTCATTCTAATTTAGTTGCTATTGATTGCGAACCATTTTTTTCCATTCTATTACTTGCTCTGTCTCTATCTCTGTCTTTGTTTTGAACAAACATATTCCTTTGAGGACCAATTTCAAGTTTATTCGAAGTTCCAAAAAAAGCTTCAACTCTTGATATTATCTGAGCAGCTGTTCATTTGCATTTTTTTTCCTTTTATCAATTTCAAACTGAAATTACACAAATTTCGAAGCATATGCTTCGAATTGAATGCATTATTGTAAGAGTTTTTTTTTATTTTCCTCCATCTCTTTAGAAAACATTCTTAGCATTGTTGATAACTTCTATATGTTGAAAAAGGCAAAAGAAAAAGAAATGAAAAAAGGAATTTCAATTTTTAGTATTTTCATTCATCTCAAATATTTAATACATTAAAAATTTATGATATAAATACACATTCATAATATTTTTGCGCAGTAGCAGACAGATGGGCGATATATTATTTACAGTTGAAATCGGTATGAGATTATATGAATGAAAGTTAATGAGCTAATAAAAATTTTGCTCGTATTGTTGGTAGGTAATAATAATTCATACATTTTAACAATGAATAGAGAAACTCTCAAAATAGAAATAGCTCGTAAAGTTCTTTTTTTCTATTTTTTGGCGACATCAATGGAAGAAGAGCGCTTTTTTTTTTCTACCAGCAATGACGACAGTGAAAGAAATAATTCTAAACATTCCCATTTTTGTTTTTTTGAAGTTTCTGATTATTAAAATTATTGAAATGTGTTTCAATCGACATGCCTTGTATTACTTTACAACATGATTAATGTAAATATTTCAATGATAAAAAGTGGTTTAATTAATGATTCAGACATTCTTCACACATTTCAATTCATTCAATTATAGGTCAAATTATAATAATTCCTAGATCATACTTTCAGAAATGGTTCATTAAATTTGCTTTTTAATCATCAAATTTTTCTTGGGAATGTCGAATAATCCAGAATGTGCTCTTATCAGATTGGATTGTATCTTGTACCAGATTATACTATACAATAGATTGCATAACCATAAAAAGTAGTTGAACATTTTCTGTTAACCTCAAATTTAATACTTATTTACATATTTGAAAAATGAAATAGTGAAATATTCAATTTTCATGACTTCCAAAAAAAATGCCCGTAGGTAAATTCCTTTTTCCAAAATGAAGAATCGTTATTTTTAGAAGCGACGGATATATATTTATTGCCGAGGTTTCAGAACCGTGTCATCAAATATAATAGACTAAATAGGTGATCCATTTCTCTTTCCATTTCTGAACTTTAAAATATTTCATTTCTTTTTTCATTAACTAATTTTTCCGGAATTTCATCAGAGTGCTTTTCGAAGTTTTCATCATTTTCTAATGAATATCCTTCTTATTATCAGTGGTATTTTTCAAAAAACAAAAAAAATTCTAGCAAAATTCATTTCAAAATTATGTAATTCATCAAAGAATTAGAATCAATTAATTGTAATTCAAATTTTGTTTAATTTTTGATTTCGGTGTT
Organism: Mansonella perstans; assembly: GCA_037074765.1. NCBI lineage: Eukaryota > Metazoa > Nematoda > Chromadorea > Rhabditida > Onchocercidae > Mansonella > Mansonella perstans. The sequence continues at coordinate 84,456 of JBAMDO010000113.1, forward strand.
TTATTATTCGAAAAATTTTCTATGCATAGTCGGTGGATTTTATCAGTGATTTTTTAATTGATAACTTTTAACAAGCAGGGTAATCAAGTTAATTATGATTTGAAGAAGGAAAAAAATTGTTGTATAAAAAACTGTTATTTGTGAGTATCAATGAAGGATAAAATTTCATTATCTAACTGTGAAATGCCTTGAACCAATATAAAATTCGAGAATTTGAAACTTTTAAAACAGGAAGGGAGTGTGGGAAAGGAGGAAGGAAAGACGAGGAAAGAAAGTAGTGAATTGGGAAGCGATGGAAGAAATGATGTAAGAGTGAGAATTGACTCTTTGAAAGGATGGTATGAATTTCAGTTTGTATTTTGCCATTTTTTCCTCTTACTTTTAACCTTCACTCTTCTTCTTTACGATTTTTCGTACTACTAAAATAACTGATAAAATCTTGCAAAATTTCAATTGAAATAAAAAATTTAATGAAATGATTCTAATATCGAAGTAAATTCGATAAAATTTTTTCTTCAGTTAAAATTTCATCTATATCCGAGTTCATTCTGAACCTTCTAATTGGTGTTTTAATTTTTGTTATTACGCCAAAACGTGTAATTACTTAATTGGAAATGACATATGTGAAATTTGTTGTTTGCGAATTTTTCCAGATTGATATATATCAGTCGTATTAAATGCAAGTAGCAGAAGACAGCAACAGTATGGATTAAAACTGATAAATTATCAAACTCTTACAATAATCTCACTAAAATACTCAGTCATAATTAACTAAGTATTTAAGTTAAACAGTTCAAATTATTTACTTCTCTTTTTCACTTCCTCTCTCTATCTCCCTTTTTTTTATCGACTCTTTAAGCATAGATTTACCTGAGCACCACTGCAAATAGAAATGATTTCCAATTATTACATTGATGTTGGTTCATATAGCACTGGTGATAATGAATGAGTAATCATAACAGTGTTGATTGCAATGAAGATTATGATTATGATAATGTTTGGCATTATCCAATCTTGCATCATCTCATGTTTTTTATCATAGAACTACTGTTATTGTTATTATTATTATTGTTATTATCATTATTATCAATATCATTATCATAATATCTACAGATATTGAATGAATTTCATATCTTCCTTCGTTTTTTTCTATCCTTTTCCTCACATCACTAATTTATTATTGCAGTCTTTTGTCTTTTGATTTGTCACTTTAATTATTTTCAAAAATTTTCTTTTGGTAATCCTTTTTTTCTCATTTCTTTCAATTTTCAATTTCTCGTTTCCTTTTTTTTTGTTTTGGATAAAAGCAATTCTATGAAACTTTTTTTTAGCATTTTAATATTTCAAAAAACAAAAAAATATATATATATCAAATTTCATAGTATATTTTTTGTTTTATTCTTATTAATTTAAAAAACTACAATATCAGCAAAAAGAGAATTAATTTTTTTCTTTTTTCTTAAATGACATTATCATTTTTTCTTCTCACTAAACTTGTCAATATTATGTGTCATCAATGCTTGTTCAAGTCGTTGTATTAAATGGGAAATTAAAATATTTCATTTTATGCTTTTTGACAACAACCAGTAGCTCTTCGACAAAATTAAGCCTACTGTAGCGAAAAAAAGTATTGGATGGTAAAATTTTTGATCGAATAATGTGTGGGAAAAAAATTGATTATCATTATCATTGCTATTATTGTTTTATTCAGAGTTTTATGATTACGGTATTTAGTTCAAATGGAACTGTAAAGAGATCTATTTCAAATGATATTTGTATTATGTTACAAGTTGCTTTGATTTTTGCTGCATTCTTTCTGTCGGTCTGTTAAGTCATTCGATCATTCAGTTTATATTTCAAAGTAATTTCATTCTATAACTGTAATTTCTCTTTATTTCTTCCGCTATTTACGTTTCCTTTGTTTTTCAAATCTTTTAAAAGAGAAAAAAAAAATGAAAGGATAAAGTTTCTTCATAGCACAGCAAATATTAGCAAAAAAACACTTTTTTTGATATGATAAATTTCATTGTTCAAAGAAACTTTTTTTTTACATAGCAAATTTTATTGTACAAAAAGTTATTTGACATAGCAGTCGTATCATTTATCTGTCAGATCATTTTCAACTGAATCATTTTTAAAGGAACTTTTTTTAATGACGGAAAGAGAGAGAGAGAGAGAGGGGAAGAGACAAAAGAATGATTGTTGTTTTGATGAATGATTTTTTCATTTTTTTTTATTCAGCCTCTTTGAATAATTTGCATATTTGTGAAGTTCCGTTTATTTCAATTTCGGTTTTTTCTTTTGAAGTTCAGTGTGACATTTTGAAAATGTAACTGATAACAGATAACAGACATCAGTTAATGATTGTTCATCGCTGTTAGTGAAAAAATGATGATGAATTAAATTTGAAGTGGAAAAAAATTATGATGTTATCAAGTTTTGTAGGAAAAAATTTGCCCTATCAGAGGTGTGAGGAATGTTGTGAGCAGAGAAAGAAAATTTAAATTCAAAATTTAACTTAAATCATCATTGATAGAAATATTTCTTAAAAGGAATAAAAGAAGAAGACGAGGGGAAATAACGAGAGAGATCGAGAGAGGGAGAAAAGACGAGAGCTTTCCAGTTTTTTTTTGTTTGAAAAAATTTACCGATAAAGTAATCCAATGATTGCTTTAACAATGAACAATGTAAGTGGTATAGAAGTTGCTATCCATTAATTTTACTGTTTTTACTCGCTTTAATTAGTTATTTGGGAAAAGCGCACGTTCGCAGTATTCATTAATTAATTTTTTGGAAAAATTTCGATTCATATTTCAGGGCAGAAGGTGTTGGTATTAGAAAGATTTGGAAGAGAGAAAAAAACAAATCTTTGAAACGAGAAAGTAATGACAAGTAATATTACTGAAACAACAACAACAACAACGACAACAACAGCAGCATCAGCAACAATAATATCATATGAACGCCGTTTCAAGAAACCCTCAACCCGACCTGCACTTCAAATTTATCGTCCTCCTGGTAAATTTATTTCAAAAAATTTTCCATTATTTAATTTAATTCGCTTTCTCTTTTCCTCTCCCTCTCTCTCTCTCTTCCTTCCTTTCTTTGGTAGCTGAAAATATTTTTGAGTCATTAAGTAATTGATTGAAAATGTATTTGTGAAAATTTCTGGAAATTGTGAAAATCAAGTGGAAATTTTGAGTTAATTAAAGTTTTGAAGAATTTTTGGCGATTTTTTGGAATTGTCATATTTTTTGTGATGTGTGTCGTGTATCTATATTCTCCCAGCATTATTACACGGTCTATGGGCTCGATTCATAGATCTTGCATTTCTTTTTTGTGCTTTTCTCGATCACATAGTATTCCTCCATGAATTTTAGGGGTAAAGTTTTGTGGGTGTAAAGTTTCTTTTGACTCCTACGCATTATTACACATTAAAAATATATTATATGTTATTGATAGTTTTATTAACGAATTGTAATTCTGTCGGATGTTTTATCTGATTCTTTGGTGATGCTATTTGATAGGCATATAATATATTTTTTTCTTTTTGTAATTATGTCAATATTAATTATTTCGCCACATGAAATCAATTTAATTAACAAATATTCAAAGGATTGAATTCAGTAAACAGAGGATTTGGTGAAGTTCTGAACTTATCTTTTCTGTTTAGTTATTATTTTATATTGTAAGCCTTAAAAATGAAAAAAAAGTTCCGTTTTTAAAATGAAAGAAATAAGTTTAATTTTTGAGTTTCACTGAAATTTATAACAGAATACATTATAAAAAGGGGAAGTTTTCTTTTGCTTGGGCTAAAATTTGATTTAAAACTAATTTAAGCAATTTTATTCATGCTAAAATTCGATTTAAAATATTTAAATATTAATTTAATTTGATATTTTTTGCTTTTTAATAAATTTTTTAATTTGATTTTTTCTAAGGCTATTTATTCATTCCATCATTAAGAATTTGATGATTTTTGAGTTAAAAATTATCTTTAATATTTTTCCGTTTTCAACCAGTATTTTACAGAGTGACTAGTTTAATATAGTGGTGACACCAACTGGTACACCATTAAAAGCTGATAGACAGACTCCATAAATAATGTACACATACATACTTACATTTGGACTGTTGTTTGAAGAATTGAAATCCTCTTATGTTTGTTTACCAATCAGCGAGAATCATCAATATCAAATATTTCCAGCAAAAAAAAAAACGAAAAGATTTTTTGGTAAATATAAATTTGCAGGGTATAAATTTATTAGTTCTTAAAATATTCATTCTTCAATTTTCAAATTTTTTCATGCAATGCTGTCTTTCAGTAGCGATTATATTTTATACTTTTATAGCATTAGTTGATATAATATTATTTGACCAATGGAATTTTGACCGAATTATTATTTATAAATTTAATATTTTATAGCATTATCTGACCGATGGAATTGTAATGAAATTAAATATACTTTGAAATTGTTCAAAAAAAAATACCAGACGTTAGCGATTTCCTAGAAATGCAGGCGAAATTGTGAGGAAAAATTTAAAGTTTAAAAAAATAAAATTACACTTGAAAGTGAAAAAATAATGAAATATTTGAAGTTAAATTCGAATTAAAAATAATTACTTGTGATTTTGTTAACAAAGAAGAAAAGCATGCCTACAATTATCGCTAATATACTGCACAAGCAGTTGGCGAAAGTAGATTATCTGTGAAAAATCAAGAGCAAATAAAGTTAATTACAAGAATGAGCAATGAATGTAATTTAAAATTGCATCAAAATATCATTCTTAGGCTTATCAAAATGCAGTGAATAAACTAATCGAACTCAATTTCCAGTGATTCATTATTATCTGTAATTATTTCATCCTCAAATAAGCAAAGATAATTGCTAATAGTTTTTTGATAAAATCAATAATTCCTTCGAAGTTTCAGGCTTTATTTTGAAATGATACGAATAACATTCCTACTTAATACAATGATGTTTTTTGCAGGACTCAGAGGTAATGACGAAAATTCAACGAATACGAAACCGAATCAAACTGCCGGTGCAAAGCAGTTAAAAAAAGAAATTGCTAAAAAGCAGAATGAGGGTATGTGAAAATTTTCAATGGCAATTTTAATTGATTAAAACATTCTTATTTTCAAATTTGCACAAAAATTAAATTGGTTAAATTTATTATTTTGATTAATTACAAGCGAAAATTGAATTTTTTTTGTATGATTTCAGAAAATTTCAGTGATTTGTTTGTGTCTCATTTAACATTAACAATGTTCCACTAATGGTATTCATGTCTCAGATAACTTACTTTGATACTCAGATAACTATAATATTTTATTTTACGATAAATTTTCCTCTTTTTTTTATTATGCAAAAATTAATATGATTTTTTGATAATATTTTGTTTTTGTTACTATTGTCGCTTCTTTTCCTTATCCTTATTAGCACATTTATCGTCATCATTGTTTCTAATTTCTTTTTTTAAATAAAATTAAATGGATCGGCTGAATAATTCTCCATTCTTTCAGATAAATGTTTTGTATCCTAATTTCGGAAAATCATTGATTTAAAAAAAAAAAAAATTGAAAATTCGTAAAATACTGATTATCTAGCAGATAAACGAAATAGAAATCTTTCGAAGAATCTCTGTGAAAGGGAAAAAAAAGACAAAAATTACTGTGATTTGACTGTGATTTGCCATTTTTCTATGAGTTTACAATGAATACACTTCAGTATATTTTACAGTATTATGAAGACAACCAATAAACATTGAGTAATATTATCATTGTTGTTACTAATTACTTTTATTTGTTCTTACTTGATCATCGTTGTAAAATATACTAAAATATATTCATTGTTTATTCATAGATAAATGGAAAATTGTTGTAATTCATTATCTTATCATTACTAATTACAATCATGATTAATGCTCTTTTATCGTATCATTATTGCAGTCATATTTGTATTTCAGATAATAATAACCATAACGAAATGGAATCAGATAAATGTGTGAATACATTGAATGGATGTACGCGCAAAAATACTGATGGTGATAATTCATTAAATGATATGGCGGTTACAGGCGGAACACAAGCATTGATATCATTACAACGCACTGATAGCGCTTTAAGTGGTGAATCGATAGCATCATCACAGGTTAATTATTATGAATTTTGTTGGAAATGCTAATTTCAGGTGGAATAAAATAAAATTTAAAATCTGATCCTTTAAATGAGAAATTTTTAGTTATCATGAGAACTGAGAATGAATTCTCATTTTCTCACTTCTTGTTATTTTAATTTTTGATATCGAAATTTCTGAATTCTCTTCGATTTTAATTACATTAGGCGTGTGTTGCGATTGAAAATCCGTCAAAGCATATTTTACATTGATCATTGTAGTTAGTCTTATTTATCTTTGCACCAATCAATAATCTTCAATTTTCCTTTTTTTCTAAAAAATTTGAAAAATTTCTATTTACTTATTATTTCTTCTACTTTTCTAAATTCTTCTACCGAACTTTTATCATTCCGATTTTGTGACAGTATGGATAGATTGAAATTATTTCATTATTATAAGAAATTGTTTCAATGTCTACTCAGTCATACTTAAGTTTTGTCTGATATATTCAATTATATTTGACGTTAAAGAAAAGTGATCTTAGCAATCTGAAATGATTTAAAAAAAAAAAAAAAAAGAAATTAAACAATGATTTAAAATTGTGATTTAAAATTAAACAATTGCCATGAACTGTATGGTAAGCTATTTATCACCATTCTCATCAGCATCAGCACCAAGGTGGTCATTCATCATCCTTGTCATACACTTCATTGGGCATCATCATTCTGTTAAACAGTTTGTTTTTATGCACCCGATAATAATCTTATTGTTACATGAATAGTCTCTTTCAGGAAATTATGAATTTTTGAGCATTAACATTAAAAATTAATATAAAACTTTGTAATTAAAGTCAAATTAATTCATAGTTGATTATTAAAATTTAATTGATTTAATAAACAAAAACAAATTTTTAATTTTTAAGTTTATCTTTTTTCTGTTGCTATTTATTCATGCAGACATCAACGAAGTCCCCAAATTCGATATCAAGTCGGCATGTTCATCCAAATGAAACTCCCTCTAATCATCATTATCATCGTCATCGTCATCATCAACAACAATCACAAAATAATTATCATCAACAACAATCACAAAATCATCAACAGCAATCGCAAGATCATCATCCTCATCAACAGCAACCACAACATCATCAACAGCAATCACAAGATCATCATCATCACCATCATCATCATCATCACCAACAGCAACAACAACAACAACAACAGCATCATCAGTCTCAAGCAACTGCTTCTAATCAACATTTGAAGAGATCTGCTAATAGTAGCTGTGCGACAAGTGCGACAAATTCATTACCATCGTTACTACGAATGGATGAATCTGCGAGTGTAATTGGCACCAATGGTAATAGTGGTGCTGGTACCGCGCAACATGAAGCAGGAACTACAACAGCAACAACTATAACAGCAATAACTACAACGGCAACAACTACAATAGCAACAACTACAACAGCAGCAACTACAATAACAACAACAACAACAGCAACAAAGCCATCAATAACAACAGGAGGAAAAAATAATGATAATAATACATCATTACGTAAAGCTATTATCATTGGTAAAGAACAACAACAAAATGCAAATAAAAAAAACAATTAAGTGGGAAAGAAATTGAGGAACTTGCGATTGGCCTAAGAAAATTAAATTTATCAGCGGAGAATGCTCTTGTGGAACAATTTATTAAAAGTAAGAATTTCTTTGGTTACTTCTCATCCCATTATTTATCACTTAAATTTAACAGTCATTTAATGCATGAATAAAATAGTTTCAGTTTTTACATCTAAGTTTACTGCTTAATATAATTTTCTAATATTAATGATTTAATCGCAAAATTGCCGAAATAATTTGAATTTTAATGGTACTAAAATTTTCATTTGATGCATAAATTTGCGTTCATCGAAACGTTCTATTCAATTTCATTATTTTTATTTTGTCAAAATAAATTTGATGAAATATTTTCAATTTTTGCATTAATAACAAGTTTAATATATTTTTACGCATATTAATTTATTTTATTATTTTCATTTTGCAAATATTGAATTTAATTTTGTTCAAGTACGATCACTGTTGGTGGGAATAAATTACATTTGTATTTTTTGATAAGAAGAGATACGTGAGTAACGTGTGACATGCATGACTTGTAAATAATGTGCATCATAATTGCATATGAATTAAACATACATTATATAGAAGGCATGCATGCGTAAAGAACACCATCATGTCATGATGATAATATGTGGATTTCATACATGTCATCGTGAGTTGACACTGGAAGTCATACATGTCGTGGAAGCCGTACACGTCATGTAAGTCATATATGTTGTGGAAGTCATACATGTTGTCATGATGATAGCATGATGCATTCATGTCATTGTTCACAAATAAGATTTGAAAGTTTTTTCCAATTAATTAATATCTACTAATTTTTGTTTTTATTATTATTGTTGTGGATGATTATAACATTGGTAAATTTTCTTTGTTTCAAGGTAATTTTGAAAATGATGAAGTAGGAGGTGCGGTAGGACAGATGCTCGTACATTTCTCAATCGAAGATAATCGGCAAGCCGGTAAAGTTGTAGCACGTATCGCTGCACAACTCCTCAATGTTGATACTGCAAGCGTTTTTCACCAGGTTAAGATTTAAATTTTAAATTTTAAAAATTATTTCCGAACCTTTTTTTTTATTCTGCTGACTTCATTTCATTCAATCAAGTTCCTGGACTACCGATTGATTCGAAGAGAAATATTAATAATGTGTTATAAAATTTATTTTCGGTAGAAAAAGATTTAAAATTCGAAATATCAAAAAAAATTTTTTTCTTGAACAATGGAGAAATTTTGAATTTTGAAATGTTAAAATACAAGTTGTTTTCATTTGAAATTTTATTGATTTAAGTTATACTGTTTTAAATTTTGAGTTGATTTTTGAATCATTTCATCCATGATACGACTGTATACACAAGAATGGATTATTTTTAACTTAAATTTGTAGCATCTGTTATTGTCTTTTGTAAGTTTTCTAGCACTCTTTTTGATTATGAAATTCAAATAAAATTTTTTTTTTTGAAATTAAACAATGAATCATTTTTTGCGTATTATAATTTTAATAATTTATATTTCATTTACTGTTAGCTTTTTAAATGATCCTTGTATTATATATTGATCAATAATTTTCCTATGTTTTATAATTTATCGAAATTATAATTTACTAAATTATAATTCATTTATTATTAGTATTATTGGATTTTTACTTATCGCTGTTAAAATAATTTATAAAATTATTTTAGAAAACAAAACTTTCAGGGTGTTGTGGTTGCATTGATGCATTACTTTGAATGCAGGGATCGTTTACGTATCGATCATTTTCGGGTTTGGATTACTTTCCTCAATTTTGTTTCCGATTTGTATGCTAGTGTTGGTTACATTTACGAAGGTTTTTTTTTCTTCGTTTACTTAATATATTTAAGAGATACTTTAAATTTGTGTTAAGAAAACAAAATTTATCACAAATTACTTGTTTTAACTTTTAACAAAAATAAAAGTAAATTAATGTAACAAATTTGCGAAGATATTTGTTCGTTTAGTCTGATTTAAATTTAATTTGAAATAATTGAAATAAATTCTCTCCCCTTTCCCCAATTTTGTTTTGAAAAAGAATTGGTTTGAAATGATTGAAATAAATTGTCATAAACTGAAAGATTCTAGTTTCTTCAAAAGTTGCACTTTTTTAATTCAATAGCTGACTAATTAATTGCATGCTGCTTTGTCAGTGTAATAATTCTTTTTCACTGATTTCTTTAATCTAAAACTTGTCAAACGATTTTGTTTTTTTGTTTTTTTCACAGAGAAATGAAACATTGAAAAAATTGTGAACTTAGATTTTTCTTAAAAAAAATCTTTTTGCAATTTAAGACAGACGATTTGAAATGAAATGAAACTTTGGAAATAGAATTCAAAATTATACCATTTGGATTGGATAAAAAATTTTTTCTTTTGCAACATATATTTGGTCGTGTCATTCCTACATTTGTTTCAAATTACACTTTAAATTACGTAGAATTGAAAACTTGAAATTAATTTGAAAATTGATTTAAATCAAAATTGTTTCACTTATATTCTTTGCAGGGGAACTTGTCGATCTTATTTTTCGTATTTTCGGCTACTTGCTCAAAGCGCCCGTTCTGGATACATTGAAAATTGAAGAAGTTATTAATTTTTTTCCAAAAAAAATTTTACCATCTCTATTTAGCATAGCAAAATTTGAAATTTTATGAAATTCAAAATTTCAGTACATTTATCTAGAAGTTTATGAGCTATATTTACTTGACGTGGAACGAAATTCTTTGAAGGAAAAGTAAGAAAAGAAGTGACAAATTTAATTACTTGTGAAAATTTTACAAACTAAAAATCTCGTATTTCAACAGGACAATAAAACCGGAATTGCTTTCACTTGTTTTGTTCTCTTTTCAATACAAATTCAATTTTCAAACGATTAAAATAAATGAAAAAGCTGATGAAATTTAAGCAAAAACTTATCATGAAAAGCGGCTAATTTAAGTTTCAGACAGAAGTAAAAATGAAGTCAAACAAAATCGAAGAACAATTTTTTCTCTCAAATGTTTATTTAGATACTTTTGATTATGGAAAAAGGAGATTTAAGAGGGAATATTTAGTTTCAAATGGTTATTGTTAGGCAAAAATAGTTCTGTGAATGGATCTCTTTGTTACGATATCTGGAAAGAGGGAAATCGATTTTTTTTATTCACTTCGGGAATTTTAAAATAAATCATGAATAGAATGAACTAAAAAAAAAGAATATTACGCTTAGAATGAAATTAGAAAACTTAATTCAAGATTTCAAAACTCAAAAACTTGATTTATTAATTTCTCAAATTAATTCCTTTCTTTTTATAGTTGGAAAGTTTGATTGGTTGTTTGCTCAGCGTTGGCTATGACCTCGAACGACAATGTCCAGAACAATTGGCAATTTAAGGGATCTCATCCGAGATGCTTTTATTGAGGTATTTTTTTTTTTTTTGTTTTTCCAATTTCATCGAATAATATTATCATGGGAATTAATAACTGAAATAATTCTAGGAATGATTAAGCTAAGTTATTTAATGATGCATTTGTTCGTTTTATAATTTCATGCTGGACGATAATTTACATAGGAGGTAAATTTTAATTAACATTCTTACTGTGCTAATAATTCTATTATATCCAAATTGCATGCATAGGTACAAGAACCTTGGGCACGTAAAATGATTCTTTTATTGATGGAATTGGGAGCAAGTGGATGGAAACTTCCATCTGAAGCAAATGAATATTACTTTCAACACACCAGTTCATAAATGATCTATAAATCACAGATGTTTGGATCGCATCATCTTAATTTGGAAGCAGTGTTAATTGACTCATGCAATATATTTTGTTTTCATCTTTATGAAGTGAGAAATTATAATTGTATTTTTATGAAAAATAAATAGTTACTTTGACAAGTGAAAATCATGATTTTACTTCAATTCAAGTTATCAATGGCACAATGAAGTATAGGTCTTGCAGCTCAAATTATTGCTAATTTTACGTGCCTTATTATTATTATTATTGTGATTATTACTTGTTTTGTAAATAATATGGCTAAATAAGTAACGTATCCGGGTTAAAGGAACAAATAATGAGAAACAACGGTAATAAAGTATAGAATTAAGTGGATTACCAAAATTTAGGTTATTTTATTAGTTTCTTTATCATTCATTCTAATCCATAACTTGAATACGTTGCTATTGTATGAGTAAATATTGATAAAGGTATGCGATAAAAGCAGTTTAATCATGATATTATGCTAACATTGGAGCATATATGTGTATTTGTTAGCTAGTCATTTGATAATCGTTACTCTGTTGTATTTATAGTAGCAATTTTATTGCTTGCATAACACATAACACTTATCTTATTTGTTATCTAAAATTTCACCTAAACTTTTTTTTATTATTCATTTTTTTTTTTTTTTGTAATCTATTTTCTTTCGTTTTGATATGTATTTGACAACTAAACTGTATTTTTTTCCTAATTTTATTTGTCAAGGATGGCAATAATTCCTTGGCTTTATTGCCATAGTGCTTTTAAGTCCAAAAGTGCCATCCAAAAGCTGGCTGTGTTTAAATCTAACCTTAATTATATTCCTTGTGATTATTATCAAGCAAGAATTGAAAACATTATTATTCAATTAAAAAAATATATGAAAGCAATTAAATATACAGATAAATATATATCCAAACTGTACATATATACTGATTTATGAAATTAAATGTACTGATATAAGGAATTAAATATGCTGATATATGGAATCAAATATACACTGATATATGAAATTTAAATATACAGATTAAGTATATTGATATATGGAATTAAGTATATGGAACTTATATGCTGATGTATGTATATGAAAGTTATGGGATTAGAAATTTAAATTCAAATTATGAAAAAATTTAACTGTATGGATTATATTATAATTATGGTGCTATTGAAATATTGCATCAGTGCTTTACTTGCTATTTATCATTATTTGTATTCTCCTTCATTTTCATTATTATCATTTGTGATATAAAAAATTGATTAATTTTTGTCATTTCTTTCAAAACAAAAAATGAATTAACAAATCTTTACACTTTATATATTAATATAAAATATCTGACATCTCAAAAATTGAATCAAATAAGTCTGAGAAAATGAATTCGAATAAATCAATCAATCAATATGACTGTACAATCAAGTTCTATGCACAACTGATTTTTTTTTTTTTTGTTTGGTCATTCCAAAAGTATTATTATTCGGTTTGGGTATTACTTATTGATAAGAAGGGAGATTATGATGATCAGGAAAAGAACTGGAAATCAATTGACAAATCCGGAAATCTGCTACTAAGCATTTTAAATTTTCCGGTACACGTTGCAAAAGAGCTTTGTGCAACGAAATATAGCACTACAAAAATTCTTGTGTATAAGTGGTGATGTAGCTGGTGTTTTGTAAGGCTTGAATTAACCGGAAGATTCTGAGATTTAGGCGGGATGATTTAAAATTTGTTGAAATACTTTATTATATTTATTATCAGTTATTACTGAACTGCTAGTACCATTCAAAGTTGCTTACTTAGGGGTCATCGACGGTTTACTTTTTTCCTGATCACTGTGAATGGATTAATTGATTTGTTCGGCAGCTCTGGGAAATGAACGACAGAACTATAAATCGTGGAAAACGGAAAGCATTTGATGTTGTTGAAGCTAATATGAAAAGTAAGTCGTAATATTCATGATCTTAATAGTATTAAATAATTTCATTTGGATTTGCGTTGCTCTCAGTAAATATTACATTTCCGGTTTTGTTGTATTCTCTGTAATATAAATATTACCTTTCTGTGCTATATTCTTCGCGGTGCAAAAGTCGTTCCAGATTTTTATTACATTTTAATTGCACGATTTACATTTCTGGTGTTTCTCTGTGTTCTTGGCAAGGCTAATTAAATTCAAACGCACTAAGTAATCTATGCGTGTGATAGTAGAGGAAATTCCAGTAATAATAACCGTACTTCACTTCTTTCTCAGAAAATTTGCTCTGTCGGGATGATATTTTTGCACATCTGTGTAAAGTTGCTTAAATAAAAGATGAAATGAATATTGGACCACTAGTGGTCATAACCAGATCTTCCTGGAAGCGGATATCAGATCGAATAGCCATTTCCCGGTAAAATATAGTAGTTCTGGTGGTTATCAAATCTTCCTGGAAGCGGTTATCAGATCAGATAACCACTTTCTGGTTAAATATAGTAGTTGTGGTGGTTATCAGGTCGAATAGCCACTTTCCGGTTAAATGTAGTAGTTCTGGTGGTTATCAAATCTTCCTGGAAGCGGTTTCAGATCGAATAACACTTTCCGGTTAAATGTAGTAGTTTTGGTGGATATCAGATCTTCCTGGAAGCGTTATCAGATCGGATAGCCGCTTTCCGGTTAAATATAGTAGTTGTGGTGGTTATCAGATCGAATAGCCACTTTCCGGCTAAATGTGGTAGTTATTTAGTTCCCGCAAGCGATTGTATATGTTTAACCGAAGCCAGAAGATTCATATTTTGCAAAATTCTCATTATTCTTAAATTACAATTACGGTAATGTGTTTTGCAGCACTGCCATACAGTACTTGCATTATTATATTGCAGTTATGCGCAATTGCGTGTTATAAAATCACACAATTTACCATAACTATAATTTAAGAATAATAACGAAAATTTGAAAATTATGAAAATGAAAATTATTAAAAAATAGCTATGTAAGATGAGAAAACCATGAAATTAGTCAAATATTGAAATAACATGAAACTGTTTTACCTTTTAATCTTCCAATAAAAAGTTAAAAATAATTTTAAAAAAAGATTGTAAATGGTTTGGTTAACAGCAGCTATTAAGAGAGCAATAATATAAATGCATTATATAATAAAAAGCATTAAATTGCAAAATTCATGCAAAATTGTTTTGGCTAAAGAGTGTATTTTGATTTTCTAGAAAATTTACTTGTTTAAATGATATCGTTTATTCTTTTCCATTTCTATCACTTTCATTCATTTCATGTTCAGCCAAACATCGTATTGAACGGGAAATTAATGTGTTGTTGGCAGAATAGAAATGGTATAGAAATGTTTTAGAAGAAATTTCTAAAATTTCTAAATTAAATTAATTGAAATATAATAAAAGTTATTTATGTCATTTGTTGTTGTCGTGGAAAACGGTTGCTGCTTATTTGTCATCTATGTTGATAAGTACTTGCATTGATATCGATTATTTTCAATGCTAACTTCAACTATTTCATTCAAAATTGAGGAATGTTTACACAGATTATGGCTCGCCGAAAGAGCTTATAATCTGCAGTATCCAGTTTTATTGGTTACTCTTTTAGTGAATTGAATATTACTCGAATAGATAATGCTGAAAGGTTAGCTAGATATAAAAGTACTTGAAGAGAATATCAATTTGAGTTCATAGCAAAGCTAGCAAATAATCCATCTCCTGTATCTATTGTATCAGCTGCACTGATACCCTCAACCATTTTGTTGGATATATTCTGATAATAGATGATATGTAAAAGTAGCAAAGTTAGTGGTCCTGTCATACCAGGTGTATGGTTTTTTTTTTTTTTACTACAAAAGAGATGTGTTTGTGACATACTCTTCTAATGATTTGTCATTGTCATTAATCTAAAAACTCTGTTTTTCATGGTTCTTTTCCTTCCAATATTTTTGTCTTAAATGATTTCTGGAAACATTTTCTTGTTGAGAGTTGAATTTTTCGAGTAAAATATAAATGATTCATTTGAAAAAATACATACTTCGCTGTAATATTTTGCAAAAACTATTTGACAACTTTCTTTTTATGAAGTATCCATATTTGATTGACATAATGCTGTAGCATTTTTAAAATTCACGCAATTATTTTAGGGAAGATGCTGCAGCCTCTGAAATTAGAAGAGCAAAATTACGAGACGTTCAATAAAGCATACCTTAAATCAAAACAACTCGTAACGGAAGGTGTTTCGATAGATGAAATATCAAGTAACACTGGTACGATTTTTTGCATATTATTTTATAATCCGTATTTATTTTCAGCTTTTATCAATTTACGAAAATGCAATTTTCTTTTTTTAAACTTTCATTACTGAGCGTTTTGTAAGGAAGAGTTCTATTAATCATTTTATGTGCAGATAAGAGATGAATAAGGCAGTTTCGAAAGCATTCACAGCACTTAGAAAACTAATAAACAATGTATTTTTCAACCGGAAAATAACAAGGCAGGATTCGAAATTTAATTCTACGTAATTTGCATAAATATGAAGTTGTTAACTGTACTGTACCGGAGTTGTTGAATTTTGTGAATTTTCTATTTTAACATTAGTACGACAATTCAGTCATAAAGAATGAGATAAATTCAAATTTAAATTTTTCAGACGAACAAAGGAAACGGATGGCAATGGAGAAATACCGTTTAGGTATCGAATATTTTGAAAAAGCTTTGAAAATATCACCAGAGAGAGTACATCCTGAGAAACGACGTGAAGTTGAGAAACATCGTGAAGCAATGAAACGAAATTTAGAAGCAACAAAGGGAAGACTCGGTGATCTGGGTAGGCTTAAATATTGTTATCATTTATAGCGCCTTATCCATTACTTATAATTTTAAGCGATTTCATATAATTTTCTGTCTCAATTTTAGTGCAGGCGACTGGCATGTCCAGTGATCTGCACTAAAATACTTATAAATTAGCACTTAGTTTGTCATTAGTATTGAATGATTTCATATTCTTTTGTTATTTAAACAGTTCATTGCAATTAAAATTTAACCCACTTTTTGGAGTTACAAACTTTGACGTAATAGTGCATCTGTTTGCTATAGATATGTGATTTGTTGCTAATTAATGATTTATTTTTTCCATTCAGAAAAAATGTTCTCATCGACAGGGAATCGAAATTTACATCGTAGGCCTGTTCAGCTTGTTCCGCCTTCAGTTAGCAAACGGCAAGCGGTCCAACTGTCTGGTAGGCGTATCAGTTCCGAAACGAATAACACCAGTCATTTGGTGAATTCTTGTTTATATTTTGTGAATTAGCTTGGCAAGAATTTCTAGGGATTGATGACCTCTTCGATGAAAGAATTAGATTTTAATTGGGAAGATGAGTCAGTACAATCTAATTTTATGAAAGACCTATAATAGTAGCGAGGAAGAAGTGGATAAAGAGCAAGTGATAAAACTGAATGTTACGCAAGTTATTTGGTAGTTAGATGAATATTGTTGTTGCATGTGGGATAGGTTTTTTAAAAAGCAAGAAAATGCTGGTTTATAAGATTGCCAAAAATTGCTCGTGATTTTAGAAGATGGGAATCTTCTTTAAATGACTTCTGTGAATTTCACTTTTTTGTTGTAAAGAAACATCTTTTTTCTTTTATTATAATCTCATCATCCAGCAATTTGAAATGCTTGAGTCAAAAAAGTTCATTTCATTCAAATCTTACTCTGCTTTTCAGAATGCCCGTACTCGGAGCAATCTCCTGAATGGTGTTGATGATAAATTTGGTGGGCCCTTACTGAATGAAATTTTGAATCAAGATGACGAGGTAAAGATGCGCGATATTGTGGGTGCCGAAACAGCTAAGCAAGCCCTGGAAGAAACAGTTATTCTGCCAGCTCTTAATCCGTCCTTGTTTTCTGGTCTTCGTCGGCCTGCCCAGGGAATTTTGCTATTTGGTCCTCCAGGAAACGGCAAAACATTGCTGGTATATTTATTCTGATAGAGCTTTCAATTCCTTTTTTCTAAAGTTTAGAAATTATAAATATTCCATTACTGGTCAAAAATTTGAAAGTTAACATTAATGGCCACTGTATACGTTAATTGTTCACATTGTTATTATGTAGCTTATATTTAGAATTTCTGAAAGTCTTCGGTTTTGGTAAACTTTGAAATTTCAGGCTCGTGCTGTAGCTGCAGAATGCGGTTCAACGATGTTTCTCAATGTTTCGGCAGCTTCACTAACATCGAAATGGGTTGGTGATGCTGAAAAAATTGTGCGCGCTTTATTTCAAATTGCTCGCAATGGGCAACCTACAATCATATTCATTGATGAAATTGATTCCATTTTGTGTGAACGCAATGAAAAAGAAACTGAGGTTTGTCCACCAGATTTCACTGATAATTATTGTAAGTTTGATTTGCACCGGCTTGAATCCGGTGTTGGATCCAGAATGCGACACACGAAATTTCCGTTTTTAGATTCAGTGTCCACTTGACATTTTCAATTTTGAAATCACTAAAATTTCTTTTTAATTTTAGGTTTCAAGACGTATGAAAACGGAGTTTTTAATTCAAATGGATGGTATATTGTCGTCAAAAGACGATCGTTTACTAGTTATTGGTGCAACGAATCGTCCTGAGGAGCTTGATTCAGCCATTCTACGTAGATTTCCGAAACGGATTCTCATCGATGTACCAAATGCAGCGGCACGTCTTAAACTGATCACGTTATTGCTCGAGAAAACACAAACTTCATTTAACCTAGATCTCGCACAAAGGCAGTAAGTTCCCGAATTAAATTTTAAGTAATCTGTCACTTCCATTAATGTAAACTATTTTCGCCTTCAGTTAACCCCTGCTTTTATGTACTAAGCAGTTTTTTATCGCGTTATTTTTGAAGACAATTTTTACCCTATTTTTGAAAATAACTTGTGCTTATTGTTCTTTTCACCTTCTTAACCGTGATCGATTGGTGAGGTAATATGGATATTAGAAGTACATTTTAATGAAGCATTCGAAATTTTGTTATTTTTTTAAATAAGTAATACGTTCATTTTGGAATAAAATTGTCATAAATTTTAAGATACAGTGGATAATAAGCAGGGTACAGGACAGCGAAGTAATCAAGAAAATTTGGCTAGTATTGAAATTTTGCTTATTTCCATCTTTAAAGAAAAAAGTTGTGTCAAGATTATAGAATTACTGCAGAGTTATCTTGATAAATATTAACCGGGAAGTCAAAGCTCCCAATTACTTTTTCTAAATTTCACGAATATCCCAAATCGATTTCTAGAATTTTGGCTGAACGTACGCATGGATACTCCAATTCGGATTTGGTTGCACTTTGTCGTGAAGCAGCAATGGTACCAATTCGTGATCTACCACGTAAAGACATAAAAAATTTGGCTAGTACGGAAATCCGTCCAATAACACTGTGTGATTTTGAAGTTGCGATGAAAGCTATCAAACCTTCAACAGATAAGCAGATGTTGCAGAAGTTACGAAAATATGCGACAACGGCGGGGCAGTCCGATTAAAATGACTCTTGTGTAAAAATATGTAGCTTACTGTTTTTTTTTCTCCTTATTCTAAATTTTTTAAATTTTATGTTATCATACATAAAGTTTTTCCCATAGTGAAACAAGCATACCTATACAAACTATTAGCATACCGGTTTCTTACTTATTCAGGTGTTTTTAAGTGAGATATTTGAAGAATTAGCAAACAGTTTTATTCGTTGAATTAGTCTTAGTTTTTGAATTAAAGCTTCTGCAATCTCGCTTCCGGCCAGCACAATGTAAGCTTCAGTAAATATGGAATGTTAATGTTGCAGCATGTAAAAAAGGAATGCAAAATTACAAAAATACTCTGTCACGCTTATATTATTTTGTATAATTCTTTAAAGCAAAAAAATTTTTGGTGAATTTTACCAGAAAAAAACATGCTTTACTGTACTTGAATTCGAAAATCGCTGTGATCTATTCATATTGATATTTGATAATACTTGTAAAAAATTGATGTTGATGTATTGTTCACTATTCATTATATTTCTTTTTTTTACAATAAAAATTCTTTACTGAGATCAGTCACCATAATAAACTTATAGGAGGAATATCTGCAAAAGAAAAAGTAAAAAAAAACTATTCTAACTAAACCAACCACATCTCATATATAATTAATCTATAATGGTCATAAACAAAATGTTTCGTTTACTTTTTCTGTTCCGACTCAGTGTTGATTTCTGTTGTATATTATCAGCTTACATTCATAAATTGCTTGATAATTTGAATTGAATTAAAAATATTGATCTTTATACCAATTTTTCTAAAAAACCTTTATTCATACAACTTGTCCTAAAAAATTAATCCTATCTTAGCTAATAAATGTTTATTTAGGTAGGAAATAAAAAGCATTAAAAGTTGAATATTTTTCTTTTAAAGCAAAGAAGAAATTTCCGACTTAAACGTTTTAATATGCTTAAGTCGAAATAAATTCATTCTGAGAACAAACAAACGACGCAAACATTTTTATTGAAAAAATGCTGCAGGAGGAATATTCTCATATTTCTTTCTATCTTTCAAATACAGTGGAGTCAGTTGTTCGTTTGAATTTTGAACGGTTTTTCTCATCACTCTATTCAGTGTCATTGAAAATGGTTTAATGACTCTTCTTTACTCATTATCCGTTTGCTTTCGTTTGCATTTTAAACGTCTTTTTTCATCTTTCCATTCAATGTCATTGATATGCTTTAATAACTCTTCTTTACTCATCATCCATTGACTCTGTAATAAATTTCTATTGAATTTCGATGAATTTTACAAATTATAAATTAAAAAAAAAAACAAATTAATTTCATAAGTTATAAATTTAAATTCGAAAATTTATAATATATATCAAATATGTTATAAATTGTGGTACAGAAAAGAGAATTTGAGAGAAATCGAATCATCCCTCTAAGTTTTTGGAATTTTTGGCGAAACGATCTGTTAAATTAAAAAAAAAAACTAAACCCAACATACGTTGATGAAACTCTGTAAAGATAAAAATTTATTTGGAATAAATATGGAAGATTGAAATCAAACATACTTCAATCCATATCCTGAAAAGATGATCAAGAATTTGCTTAACATGTGATCCAGATGGAACATTGTTATTGATTAAGTCAACTCCACCGACCGGGAATGCTGGCGTTTCCCAAACACTCAACTCGTTAATCAGTTCACCATCAACAAATACATATTTTGCTAATTCAATCACTTTCTCTCGGTTTGTCTGGACTTTCTTTCCTGAGATTAAAATAAAAACTTCAATTTCACATCAGCTATAATAATGTTCATTTCATTTCATTTTAAAACTCATAAATTTCAAAACAAAGAGGAAAAAATCACTCGTATACTTGTGCAATCGTTCTTCATTTAACATAATATTTTTGAAAAACACAATTGAATTGGCATTCTTCTTTGCCTCATCACGATGTTCAACAACGAATTCGGCTAATGTTTTCTCGGCATGCGATAATTTACATCTGGAAGAAATTTTCATTTGCTGTAAAATTTTATTTTATTGTGACCCTTAAGACTGCATCCTTTCATGGTCACACCTTAGCCAAATATCCGACAAGCCAATAAGAGAAAGCAAGAAGATTTTTCATTCGCTTAAAAACGATGCACACTCCAGTAGTAGCTCAAATTGAAACATATGAAAGTTGCGATGAAAATCACAAAATTCATTCGGCTTATCAAATTAGAATTACATACAAAAAAAAGTTTAAAAAATTCATATAAGATTTGCCTATATGAAAAGTCAGTAACTTAACAAGCCGAAATGCATACATTGTGGCACTTTGTTTACTACAATCTACATACTTGACTTATATAATTAATATAATGCCTTAAAATTTATGCAAATCATACAATGCAGTCTCTTTACTCTCAGTTTACCTCAACCTTTCAAATTTCAGATATGACAGCATTATTCCCATAAAAAGAAGTGGTTGAGAATATGCTGATCATAGTACAAAATATGAATACTAGCAACTATTGAACAGAGGGATAGATATTAGCCATTTGAGCTGGATTTTAATGATGAATTGATATTTTGAAAATTATATGACGAATTTCATGATTGAAGTATTTAACATGGACGAATTTTTACTTTTTTTCCCAATTTCTTTTAGAAAATAAAATTTCCAAGATTAATTTAAAAGTTGGAAACCTCTTGTGAAATATTTCGATTTGTTCTGTTTCAGCGAACAATGACGATAATAAAGTCATAGCTT
This sequence comes from Mansonella perstans, assembly GCA_037074765.1. Taxonomy (NCBI): domain Eukaryota; kingdom Metazoa; phylum Nematoda; class Chromadorea; order Rhabditida; family Onchocercidae; genus Mansonella; species Mansonella perstans. Next base: position 106,193 of record JBAMDO010000113.1, read on the forward strand.
CTATTTTTGGGTAGTAACGTTCGTGCAATTTGCAGAAATATGATGTATCCACATTTTCCGGAAGCCCTAATAGAGGAGCTAAATTACACTGTTTTAGCATCACTGTTAATACTGCACCACCCAAGCGGCCAACGCATATTTTCTTTAATTCCGTCCAAATCCGTTCGCCACTTACATCCTTAAATCAATCACAAATACAAAATCATTGAATTATACAATTTTTAAGCTAATCGATCCAAGACGACGTGAAGAGTAAATACAGGTGGCTATATCATGTACGAAGTTTGATGGATCATTAAAGTGACTGAGTGTAATCATTAATAATTAAAAAAGAAAACTCCAACATAATTCCTACCTTCATATATTGCAGGTTAAGTGGCAAACATATTTGAAAAATATGTCAGAATTAAATTTAAGTTAATACTAATCTCAGCTATAACCATTTTAATGTAATTAATAATATTTTGATTGAATGAACTGACTTTCAGGCCACCTGCATTCAAAATAATAGCATCCAATATTGCTTTCTCATGTGCTTCACCGTCTAGCGCCAAGCGACCAAAAAAACGGAAATATCGCAATATTCTCAAATAATCTTCCTAAAAATGAAGATCATCCGTTACAACATGAGCTAGAGAATAATTGCACTATTTTTTAGTTCAGTTATGTAGAGGATAGGAAAAAACAGATCAATTTGAAGAATGCTGAGGAACCTGAATCCTTTGATTTGCGTCGCCCACAAAAACAATCCGCCGTTTTTCCAAATCTTTTATTCCACCAAAATAATCAATAATGGTGCCATCCAAATCTTAAAAAAACGATACACAGGAAGTGAAATTCCAAAAAATCAAGTATTTTCGATTAAAGAAAAATTGGTAAGAAAAGTTTAAAGCAAATTGTTTAGAAATAATTCATACTGAAGAAAACAGCTATAAGAATAAATTAATTAACTTGCCTAAGAAAAGTGAATTAACCGTCAGATCACGTCTATTTGCATCGAGTTGCCAACTAGTTGTGAATTCAATCTGTGCTCTGCGTCCATCACAAACAACATCAATCCTGAAATAAGCTGTGGTAAAAAACTTACATATGAAAAAAAATTAATTTAACTTGGTAATGATACAATTAATTGAATGCAATATTAAAAGTTTGATTCGAAGTCAACAGTCTTTTGTATGGACAGAACAACTAGTAAATAAACTTAGACATTAATGAATAAAAGATTTTAAATACAAAAGTGAGAAAACTAATAAGATTTCCGCATACATTTACATCAAGGTAACTGTTAGCGATGTTCGATATTAATCTACGGGTATGTTATTTGATATCGATAATTTACATGCCTTAAAGTTGTGATTTCAAAATTTTCTTTATCATCAATACGACAAGTAATCGTTCCATGTTCTTCACCATTTTTGTTTAACATTCGGATGCCTTCGCGGGTAAATAATTCCTAAAGCAAACAAATCTATTTAAAATAAAATTATTTAAACTGAACTATAAAATTTAAAATATAAGCTGATAAAAGTTCAAAAAATTCTCAATTTTACTTTTTTTACTCTTTATATACCGTTTATTGCTAATCTTAAATTTTAAATCCGTCATCACTAACTCTTTCCACTCTTTAGCCATACCGATTTTGTAAAGTTTTATATTTTATTGCCATTTTTTGCGATTTGTGCTATGGAACTACGGAACAAATAAAACAATCATTTACAGCTAGCATCATTGACAAAAGTAAAATTGATAAATTAACCTTCATTTGCTCTGGTGTTGAATCTGTAGCAAAATCAATATCGGATGGTTTTATACCCATTAATAGATCTCGCACTGCACCACCTGCCATACTGTAAAAAATGATAATTTAGGAAAAAACAGAAAAAATAAAAACAAGAAAATAGGAAAAAATTTAACTTTTAAAAACAAAAAGTAGGAAATATCTAAAATAATTAACTGATGGATTTAACAATCCTTATCAAATAACATCAACTGATACAAATAATTCTTATCAATCATACTTATATTGTAATTGCTACAATTTACTGATATGAAAACAAAAAATTATAGTTACAGACAAGTGAAACTACTTTATAAAAAACTAGAAATGAACTTTCTCTCTCTATATCAGTACGAAACATTGAAATAAACAGTGAAGGGGGAATAATACAGGTAAGGCATAAATGAGATAAAGATATTAAGATAGAATCTGGATGATAAGTATTTAAACAAATATAAAATGATACTTACCGCAATTGAAAATTATTCTTTTTGAAGAGATCGTTAAGTTTGATAAGTTCAGGTGTAAAAAGTGCCTTAAATTGAGGCGTAGCAATTTTCTGGACGATTGGAACGATAGGTTTATATGTCATCTTTGGAAATATTAATTTTTTGCCAGTGATATTTCGAATTTGTAATAACAAATGCCTCAAGCAGCGTCCTCTCATTAATATTAAATTTCATTGCATACAGATTGTATTAGGGTAATTTATTTCTAGAAAAAAAAAAGCAGTATAAAGTACAAAAGGTATGGAATGTATTAATTTCATCGGTGCCTTTTGAAAAATTCAAAAAAAAAAACAACGAAGACTCCAAGGATCTTAGAAACAACGTAAGACTTCAAGCCTAATTTGAAACAAAACTTAGCCTGGATAATTTGCAAAAGGTTCTGATGGTACTTCCATGTCATAATGCCTAACTCAGTGTCATTTATTCGTTACTCAAAAAATTTTTCCAGTGATTGATTGAAAAAAAAACGAAATAATTCTGTATGCATGAAGGCATATAAGGAAAATTTATAATAGAAAGATAGAATGTTTGGATATATTAAACTAACCCAAATGTATCTTTTATGGATAAAAGATATCTGTTCAAACAATTATTAAAATTTATTCAACACGGAAAGACAATCATTTCAATAATTGCCACAAAAATATTCGAATTTAAAAATATTTCACATACAAAACATATAAAAACAATGCAAAGCTTCCATCATCCATTTATAACACGAAAAAATTTAGAAATTTCTTGTCCAATTTTAATAAACTGCAAATTCGGGGAAAATCTGGAAATTTAGCTGATATTAAATAAATTCAAATATAATGTAAGAAAGAAAAAAAAAATGAAACAACAGCAAAAACGCATCCATTTTTGCATCATCAAATAGCTCATTTCTTAGTGATCAGATTTTCTTTTAAATTTAAATTTTTTCAAAACGATATTTACGGCTATTTCTATGCTGCAAGGACTGCAAGTGGAAGATAAAATATAAGTTTTTCGAATCATTACAATAAAGTCGTGAATTGATAAGCATAACAGAAATGAGTTGCATAATAAAAAACAATGCGATTAATTTCAGTCAAGAAATTTTTTTGATGATTTCATTAATGTAATTGCGAACAGATAAACTATTAACCTGATGGAATATGCCTGATACAAAAAATGAGTGAGATTCAAAAACTTTTCAATACTTCATTACAAGAAAAAAGTATTTACAAAGTAGATCGACGCCAAACAACTTTATATCCTACGTATATGCCAATTCCTAGTGCTGCAACACCAACCGAAACAGCTAATACTTCGCTGAATATAGACGAGCTGAAATTACGGTATTACAAAAAAAATGTAAAACATATCTTAAGATCAATAAATACAATTCATTATTCCGCATATATAATTTTAAAATTCCAAATACATAATCTGGAAGTCCATTTGTTTTCTTTCTGCTTTTGCAAACATGAAATACTCCTTAAAATAAAGTAATTTTTTTAAAGAAATAAATACAAATAGCACTTACTTTGATGGATCAAACAATTTATATGGCCTTTTAGGCGTGACTGGAACATCATCTATAACAGAACTTGAATGGTCGCATGACATTAGTGCATTTTCATCTCCTTCGTAATCATAATCATCATCAACAACATGACTATCACCATTACTCAGTGAAATGGGTTCATCACTCCTTTTATCGATTAAAAGATGATTATCATCATTATTCAGTGAAATGGGTTCTTCACTCCTTTCATCGATTAAAAGATGATCAAGATCATTATTCAGTGAAATGGGTTCTTCACTCCTTTCATCGATCGTCTTTGCTGTTTCATCTTTTAATGCTAAAAAAATATAAATTTAAAATCAAGTTACAAAATATCAGGATTATAAAAACCGACAAAAAGCAAAGATATCCGGGATTTAAGATAGAAATAACAAAGTCAGAGATGAGTTTTTTTTCATTTCTCCAATCTTTTGACTCTGTCTTAGTCTATTTTGTAATGATTCGGCCTCATGCTAATTTGTCTCTCCTAGAAAAAAGTCAATGTCTTCTTCTTTTAATGCAGCTCGTTTAACAACTTTTAATTTATGGGTCCACCAAAAGCAAGCAAGCTTCCAGTTGCTGTACCGCAAATTTTTCTGCTCTCTTCATTCAGGTTGAAAATAAGCATAAATATTTCAATTTCTACTAAATTTTGCAGCAAAAACAATAAAACTCATCAATATCAATCTTGCTAGAAGTAACCAAGTCAAAAAGTTAAAGTTCAATTATACGTAATTAACATTTCCGAACTTTCTAACGCAACCCGATAATAAATTTCTATAAAAAAACCCATATCTTACTAAAAACTACTTTAAATTTTGAGAATTAGAAATTTTTTTAAAAAATAAAACGCAAAGAATCACTGAAATAATTGAATTAAATTTAAATTTCAATACAGTGACCTCGCAATTCAATAATAATATTAAGACGAGTAAAAAAAAATCCGGTAGGATCTAACTGCAGCAAATAAATATTATTGGCTTTTCCCCGGTAGAACTTACACTGAATTTAGTTAATTGTCTCACTATCTAAATCTATCTCACCAATTATCTCACCAATCATCGCAATTATCTCACCGTCCTCCTCGTACAATTGCCATGTTTCTTAAATGATGTAATACTGGAACAGTAACATGTGATGATAATTTTATAAACTAAATGTTAACTGATCAAAAATAAACAAAAATGTCAACTCAAAAAGAAGGGCCACGATCGTTAAGAGCACTAGCACTATTTTACAGTGCCAAATTTAATGTTATATTGCGAGCTAACAGCTTGAAGCTACACTTGAAAACAAAATCGATAATGAAAAGTAAACAGATAACTTATGCGACACACAACAAAAGTTATGGCAATAGCTGGAAAGATTTGAAACACAAAATATGAAGCTGTGATCTAATTATTTTAAAGGGAAAAAAATGGACGTTCCACGGATGATATGCGCAAAATCAAGACTTAAATGTAAACTTGAAATCTGAGATGTTTTAAAATTTAGAAATAATTCGAAAATAAAAATTAACGCGTAAGTGACGCTGCAGTCGTAACTGAACTAATTTCTGACGTTCGTCCAAGTCCGGTCGGATATACTTCGTTTCGGTTTTCTATTTCAGTTTTCATCATGCAGTTAGTCAAACATGGCACTGCAAACAGAATATCACCAAAAAATTTCGCGATTGAAATCAAAGGTAAAAATAACTGAACAAACAGAAATGAAATCGATCGAAGTTTTCAGCAAGAAGAATTAAAACCCATGAAAAGTGTTAATGTAAAGATGAAGGGAAATTCTCGGAAGCAAATGTTCAATGTCAAATCGCAAATATTTCATTACCTTTTTTGGGTGGCGACAATGGACTTTTCCTCTTCTCTACTTCAAATGATTCTTGCATGATTTGTGACCTGTTTTTTATGGTGTCAGACGACACAGTTGATCTGCTCAACGATTTGGACGACATAATTGCGAACTGGTTGGGAAATAAATTCCTTAGTTCACTTCTCGACGATGACGTACTTTCGTCTGAACTTAAGAGACCCGAAAGTTCAGTTGGTTTCTGAAACGAAGAAAATAAAGAATAATCTTTATGTCTTATCAATTAAAGCCTTTTTTACCCTTCAACAATTCCGTTAAAGCCCGACTGAAAACACATTCCTTCAATGTAAAGTTGGAAGTAAATAAACTGTTAGAAATCAATATTAAATTAGCTGCTAGCAATAATAATTAGATGGAAATTAAATGAATTGCTAGGCAAAAAGATCATATTAATTATAAGTTAGAACTAAAGCGAGAAAAATGAATTATGGAAAAACCGAATCAGTTGAACAAAATCAAATAAGAAAAACTAAAGCGATGACAGGCAGAGATGGAAGAAGCAAGGGTAAGATGTAATAAATCTATTGAAACTTTAGCAGCTCTTCAAAAATGGCAATCTTTCAGGAAAATTAACCAAAACTACTATAAATACAAGCATAGTATAAATTAAGCTTCAGAAATATAGAAAGAAGATAAAATAAGGATAAAATGATTTGTATGATAATTATGCTATTCGTACTATAATATAACGAAACAAAGCTGGGCGAAATCAGAATTTGATAAGCATTGCATTTTGTTTACAATCAAAAAACCAAAGAATGTGTATTCTAAGTCATAGTTTTGCTAATCTGAATTTCTTCTTTCAAAATCCTAATATTGTTATAGCATTTTTCAATAAGTGATTACGATAGAAGTAAATGAAAAATTAAATAATTAATAATAAATAAATTTCCAACTGAATCTAATATATTTCTCTTAGAACAAAAAGAAAATTTGAAACCAAATGATTATGAAGTATACAAATAGATTCGATTGTACTGTTGATAGTTCCAACGTTATTGAAAAATTGTTGACATGAACTAATTATCTAGAATCTAAAAGTCTAAATCATTGCACTTAGTTAGCTATGGACTTTGAAAATGAACAATAGAAGAGCAACAACTGTCCACAATTATCAGTTTCATTCTAACAACTGATACTTGACTATACAAAATAATGTTCGAAAAAATGAAAGGCAAAACAATGATTCATAATTGTCAAACTTCTTGAAGATTTCAAGCGAGATTTAAAATAAAACTAATAGTTTTTAACATTAGTATTAATAGTTTTTAACATTAGCTATCACGCATTCTAATATTTATTTTTAGCGAGATTTCAATATTCACAAAAAAAATAAAAAAAAAAACTGTAAAGTTTTAGAGAATAGAAATAGAGGTTATGTGATAGTTAGTAGAACAAAGTGAACTTTCTTTCAATCCTTCATTTTCTATTCTTTGTAATAGAATTCGTTATTTATCATTGCAATGAAAAGAAATCCGTAATGTTACAAAAATACATATTATTTGTTACAACATATGTCAAAATGTAAACTTTTATGTGAAATCAATTTGAAAAGAATTAATTCTGCTATATAAAAATAATAAATTCATTCCAATTACTATTTTCCAAGAATTCAATAAGTTTTAATATATAAGTAAAAGATATGATATAGCATGCAATCGTACAAAATTTCTCAATGACAACCTAATGAATAATAATAAATGAGTTAGTACAATTACTAAAAAAAAAAAAAAAAAAAAGTACAAAGTACAAAGAAAGCACAAAGAAAGTACAATTAATTGCAAGCAATTTTCCGATTACAAAAAGAAAAAATTTAAAATTAATTTTGATAATTAAAGCGAATAATATTTGCAGTCTTTCTGATTGCTAATTGCTAATTGTAATTCAAAAGCTCTGCGAAGTTATTATAATAATTAAGTTAATGTAATTAAGTTACTGTAATAATTAAGTTAATGTAATTAAGTTACTATAATAATTAAATAATGTAATTAAGTTACTATAATAATTAAGCCTAAATTTGACAAAAAAACAATAACATAGCTAAATTCAAAAAAACAAAACAAACTTAAACGAATTCAATTTAAGAAATTTCAATCAGTGCACTGATTTCAGTTGCATTGCCAAAATACGTAAAACTTGACTATGGATGCAATTGCTCTATGCAACTACTCAATGCAACTACTTGCTATTTGTGCAACAAAATAAAACAATAGACACATTTGACTAATAAATTGAAGGGATTGAAGTATCGATTAAAATTTAGCAAATTTAAATTATATAAAATTTGGAAAGAAAAGATCGTTAAGATAGTTTTCATCAAGAATGTCAACAACTACTGTTTATTTTTACCAGTAAAACTGATTTTTGATAGGCTCCCTACTGACTGCATTTCGTTAAAACAATTCAACAATGAAATATTTGTTCAGTGAATCGGGAATAAGTTCGCAAAGCTATTCAAACTTTTAAACTGTAAATACTATCAGCAATATCGATATGATAAGTCTGATCAATGCCGATATGATAAGTCTAATCAATACCGATATGATAAGACCGATGGCTTTATTGACTCACATATTATCATTTGAAATTTCGATTATACGTCCTATGAGTTATAAATCACTCTACTCTTTTATGCTCGCGCATTAGAGTTCAATAAATTATTTGACAAAAGAGGAAATAAAAGCTTAAAGAAATGAAAATGCGCAGCAAATGTTTAATATAAATTAGAATCAAAAATTTGCAATTTTAATGAAAAAAAAAAATCTCACATTCAAAGCTCGTAATTCAGCATTCTGCTCGATCACAAATACTGCAGTATTCTTAACATTTTTGAGAATCTGTACAGCATTTTCATGTGTTTTACCACCAAGTAATATACCATTCACCTATACAGTATCATATTTTAAATTTCAAAACCAAAACAATAAACTTAGAAAAATCTTTTCCAATTTTTATAAACCCTAAAATTACCGAGATGATACGATCACCAATCTTTAATCTTTTATCACGCGAAGCTGAAGTACCATTACGAATCATTGAAATGAATATGCCAGGATCACCACGGATGTGTTCTCGATCAGAACCGCCAACAATATTGAAACCAAATCCTAGATTTCAAATTATCAAAACCGTTTTGTACGAATCGAGAATAAAGTACTTTAAAATACATATCAAACTCTACGTGAAACTCATATCGCCATCGGCAAATTGTAATTTATACATCAAAATGCTTGAAAATTAAAACGGATTAAAAAGGAAAGTTATTACTAAATAATAGCAACAAAAATTACAACAATACCGGTAAAGATATTTCAAAATAGGAAGGGTAACATACCACCATTTTCTTTCTTCAGTTTAATTTTCACCATTCCTTCAGCATTCAATAATTTATTATCACTGTTGTTATCACTGTCTTCAAGCTAAAATATTATAATTAGGATGAAAGTATTATTACCAAACACAAATGAAAAAACTCAATTCTTACTGTTCCTTCTTCGTTCTTACTACATTTTTTTTCATTTTTCCATTTCTAGTAATGTATCCTATTAGTCTGCGAAATGATGCGAATTTAAGTACTGAAAGTTTACTTTCCCGAGAGCATTTGATTATTAAATCCCAAATGTTCCATATTAAAATTTTCTCGGTTCAGATTTCCCTGAAAAAAAAATTTAATTATGCAAACATTCCTTTGAAGCAATGAAGTTCCAAAAAATTATACATAATTAAGCTGATAAGATATATCTAGCTATTCTGTTGTCCTGGCTCTGTTCCCACATTATTTCATTGCAATGTGCAATTACTTACAATTTACATTGGAGTTTAAATAAAACTGAAATCTATTCAACCCTTCCAAAGAAAGTCAATTATTCACACTACCTCGAGAATTTCCTACTTCTTAATTATAGAAACTGTAAATGTTATGAGTGCGGCTTTATTGTTAGTAAAAGTGTAGTTTTGGGTTTTAATGTGGTATTTTTTTCTATTATTTTAATGCTTATTATTTTTGAGCTGGAAGTTGTTATTTTTATCATGTTAATATCAATATTTACAATTAATGGGGATTTTTATAGTATTTTTTCTTTATATTATTTTTAGTTTTTACTTGGAGTGATATTTTGGTAAGTTGATATGATTTTTTTAGAACTTTAGTATAAATTCAATATTTTTGATTGCGGATCCTGAGATTTTCTGGTTCTTAAATTAATTTCTTTAGTTTTGAAAACTATCATTAGATTTTTGTCTTTAACTTTTACTGAATTAGTTTAAGGTTTGAAAATTAGAACTTAAGAACCTTAAGTTAGTTAAACTTTTTGTGTTTTTTATTTGGTATGTTATTAATTTTTATTTTTTGATTACATTTTTAATTTTTGTTTTTTTTGCCTTATGGTAAGTGGATTTATAACTTTGATTTTAAACATTTTTTTTTAGCTTTATTATTACTTTTAATTTGATATTTGTTTATTTTTGTTTGTTCTTTTGTTTCTAGTTTCTTTCTAGTTCAGAACCATTTAAGGTAACGCTCAGGGTCTAAAATTAGAATTAGCCAGAAATTATTGTAATCTAAATACTATACAATCTTTCTAGCTTACCAATTGAGCGTTAGCAAAGCTTATCGACTATATTATTGCAAGAAATGTTAACATAACAAATTTACAATTTCGATCCTAGACTTGTATGCAACTACAAAGTAAAATGATTCTGGATCAAATGTTATTCTAAATTAAATTAAAAATGTTTTCTTTCTCTACCAACTAACTACTCATCGTTTCATTTAACAATCGACTAATATCAAAGAGAAATATATCTCGAAAATATCTCAAAATACCTTTTTCGAAAATAATGTTCGTTCACTAAGCAACGAAAATGTACGTTTAGGTGTTTCAGTGAGCGAAAGGTTTGAATTAATTTCTGAATCCAATAATGTAATGTTTGATCGATTACGTCTCAATCGAAAAGTATTCAATAATCGTTTACCGAAACGTTTCAAAAAACGATCATGATGATATATCAAATCTAAAACAAATATCTTTTTAATTAAATTTGATTTAAAAAAAAAAAAAAGTTTTAATATTAATCGTTAAGTACTTATAATATACTGAAATACTGAAAATAGGAACTATGAATGAATTAGTACAAAATGATAATAATGAATAACTTTCAACACCAATAAACTCTCAGTCCTTGTCCTCCACTTACGGAATAAATTAAGTTTTCACGTGAGTCCCTTTTCCTCTTTTCCTTACTTCCCTCACACTTATGATATTTATCCTTTTCACCTGATTCCCTGAACAAAATTATCCATTAAGAATAACTTTTTCAAACTCTTTTATAATATTACATCTATAGTTGTTTATGTTGTTTTATTCTTATTTCTCTCATATTTCATTATATCTTATCAATTCTCATCTATTCCTAATTCGTATCTATTCATTATGCACTCTTGTTTTCTCAACCACTGCTTCAATTGAAATTCTATCTTTGTTTTAGTACTTATTTCATTTCTCTACTAATTCTAATTCTATCTTAAAAATGGTATTTTTCAACATCTTTCCAGTTTGCCACACACTATTTCAATAGTATTCAATATCATGCATTTGTCTTATATCTCTTTGCATTGCAGCATTTTCTCATTGTTTATCAGATATTCACTGGACAAAGGTCAAATCATTGAATACACGAGAATTTGAGATTCGGAAAGCAATTTCTTTTTTTTTTTAAATTTCGAATTTTTTTTTTTCAATTCTGATTTGATTTCTTTCAAATGGCAAGAATTGACTTATTGCAAGCACAACACAAATTCTATTTCTTGGTGCAAAACAAATCTTGACCTTATTATTCATAAATCGAATTCTCTTCCGCATTCCGATCAAAGATGCTGAAGCACTACCTATTACTAATATTAATTCTGTATTTCAAGTTCCAATTTATGCGGGAGATATTTTTTTGAGCAATTTTTACTCTAGAAATTGACATTTCATTCACTTGTAAATAAATTTTAACCTTGCTGGTCAAGATAATCATAGAATTCTTCCGGTAATTGACTTCCAATCTGCGATCGTCGTCGTTCCTTTCCGTGATTCTTTGCATTCAGCTGCTGCATTTTCGGCTAACAGTTGAAAGCATTCAGGATTTTACAAAACAAATTTTTCGGAATGTTGGAAAGAAAATTTCGTTTCAAAAATTTGCAAATTTTCAGCGGAAGTGTTAGAAAGTAAAAGTTTTGTCCGTAAATCTTGTTTCGCAAACAGTAATTATTCCGGAAAAAGAAAATTCTCGAAAATTAAAAAAAAAACTCTCGAAAATTTAAAAGAAGACATAGTAACGAAAATTCCCAAAGCAGAAAATACCGTTCCGCTGGCTAGCAATTACAATAGTACTGACAGACACGAACCGGTTAAAAACAACCGAAATGTGTTTCAGAATAATAGCGAATTGGTTTTAAAGCAACATTTTTACATGCATGCAAATTTTTATCGAAGATAACTTCAGAATCATTTCGCGGATTTTTCAACCATTTTAAATGATAAAAACCTAATTATAACAAGAAGTTAATTGTTAATCTTTTTTACAACTTTCAACTTACTCAATATTTTGTAATTAGAAGATTAAAACAGCAAAACTGAAGTTGACGCAGGAAAGAAGGATGTTACGGTTGTCATATTTGGACCTTTTGTTTCCGATTAATTAATATTTATCCCAAGTATGGATTTTATAAATAAATTGAAGCATTTCTTTTTTTTTTTGGCTTTTTTTTTTCTAAAACATCCTTAAATAGTGCAGTGCTAGCAATATTTATTTTATAAACAAATTTATTTTGGATGAAATGGAAAATTGCTTGTAAAATTTTCATTAATTGAAAGCTATTTGTTCGATCGTATAAAATTGATGTAAATATTTTCAGAGGCATATTAGTAATTGTCGCCAGAATGTTGTCAAGGAACTTGTTGTAAATTTCTTACTAGAAAGTAATTTGTTACTGAAAACTTTATTTAAGTTAACTGGATTTTATATAAACTAGACAAGTATGTGCAACGTAAGCCTATAAATATAAGATGGACTGTTTCTATCAAATATTATCGTTTTATATTTCGATCAAGAATTAATCAATTTTTTAAAAATTACTATTAATTAACTATTATTTCATTGCTATACATTCAATGTGTTATGCTCGTTTCATTAACTGACCAATTATTTATTTGCAGTTTACATCAAGGTTTAACGAATTAACCGAACAAATAACTTGCATAAAATTATTTCTCAAACATATTAAACCAAGGTTAAAAATAACGAAATGAATAAATTACATATAAATGAGAATTACTGCAAGAGGACAATAATCTATGCTATCCACTTTATTTTAATTATTTCCAATCAAATCTAGTAAAGCTTCTGTGCAAAGAAAAGACAAGATGAATAATTTATTAAATTTCATCATTCCAGTAATATAAGAAGTGAAAAACAAATAGTGCAGGTGAAGGATTAATTAATTTACAGCAAATAAAATCTTCGAAAACGAATAAAATAAGTGCACTAACAAAAAAGGAAAAAAAACTGAGTAGGACATGAAGAAAAATGTTAAAATCACACTGGTGGTCATTATGATTATCAAATATTTGCCGGTAAAATTTCTCTCCTCCTTCTACTTTCACTATAAAATTATTAATTGCTTTTTTCTTTTTTAAAAAAATAATTTTCAATATTTTACATAATCCCTCAGCCAAGGATGCGTTCGAATTTCTACCGCTGTTGCTCGTTCCTCCACTTTCACACTTAAAATTTTCATCAAAAGATCTGCAAAAGAAGTCTTTTCATTAGTATTAATCGTTTTCAATTCAGAAATAAATAATTGTGATTCTCTTATAATATCAGCTACTTCTAAATTCGACAAATACAAATGTTGTGAATTATTCATTAAGACAATAATTATTTAATTAATTGCAGATTGTTTATGAAGATGATATTATACTCAAATGGTTTGTACTGTGAGTAGGATTACAAGAAATTTCAGATTCCCTTTTTAATAATCTTTTTTTCGGTGAATTGTGATTAAATGAATTTGAACCTCGTAAAGTTTAGAATTGATTACTTAAAATTTAAAATCAAAATTGATGATATATTAAAAAGCCATTCAAGTTATATTTGTTACTTCACCTGAAACACATCCATAACATTTCGGAACTTTTGACAGCAGACTTTTGTCATGCTTTTTTGACCATTTCCGATAAACAGCATCTTTTTTACTGCAAAAATAATTTAATTGGGTTTTTAAAGCAGTCATAGATTTTGTTAATTAAGAGATAGATTGATTATGCTTTTCTTCACATTTGATTTTCTCAAATGCTTAATATTAAATAATCAGAAATCAAAAAAAAGAAAATTCACCTATTTGCAACATCCCATGGAAGACATTGTTGCACCAAAAAATACAAGAAAATACCACATGCCCAAATATCCGCACAATCAGGCCTAAAAAAGCATGAAGATAAATGACAATAAATACAAATGATTTATTGCGTTGCATTTTTCGTTCTAAATTTTTATAACTCCACAGATTTAATTAATTTCATAAAATTTTTTATTCGGATAAGAAAAACTTTTCGTTAAATTTATGCAAATTTTCGAAATTTTAGACTGTTTTAAAAGAAATTCAATATAACAGATATAACAGATATATTCAAAAGTAACAGATATATAACAGATACATTCAAAAGTAACAGACATATAACAGATACATTCAAAAGTAATTTAACACTTCTTTTCCTTCTTCATTTAAAACAAAAAAAGTTCATTAAAATCAATTATTTCAATCCGTTCATATTAATGATACATACCTGTATCGCTTTTTGAATGTTTCAGGTGCAGCATATGATTCGGTGAAATATACGGGATAAGGAAATTTAAGATTAGATATGAAATATCTTGCTTCATCAAAATCTGTTAATTTTACAGTACCTGACAATTAATTAATTTTAATAAAAATATTAGAAAGTAGACATAATTTGCCTATTTGAAATGGGCATAACTTCATTCCAACTTTTTTCGAAAATTTCATTCCTCAATATATGGTATCAAAATTTTTCAGCTTTGAATTATACCATCTCTTGTAAGAAGGCAATTCTCCGGCTTGATATCCATGTGCGCAATATTCAATCCATGAATATGTTCCACTGCGCTTAATAGATCATTGAAGAATGATTGCGCTTTTTTTACGTCTAATAATCGATTTTCTAGAGTTAAAAGCAAATTTACATCTGACATTATGCAATTGGTACGTTAAAATTATGCTTAATATATCAAATAAAATTTAGAAAACAAATTTTTGAAATTATTAATTGAGTTTGTTAAATTAAAAATAGAAAAATTTTAATAATGATCATGCCCTTGATGTAGTATTCATTCATGTAATCAAAAAGGCATCCACCATCGGCATATTCCATGAATTGTTCCCAACATAGGCCTACTTGACGAAAACCGACCAGTGCGGCAATATTTGAATGCTTTCCGATACGTTTCATCATTTCCAAATCCTAATTAATTTCCTAATTAATTCCTTTCCTTTTTTCCCTTAGTATAATTTGATATAAAGCTGATTATTCATGAATTCAATCGTTTTATCAAGTTGCTAGTTAAATAATTAATCACATTAAATAAAGGCTCATTTCATTCAGCAATATTCTGAAAGTTGTTTGTAGAATAAATACTAAAAACTTTTGCCATTCGATAGCTATCAATGTTGATCTCACCAGTTCCACTTGCAGTTTTATGGTATTAGCAATTTCTTCCTGAGCTTTTTCGTCATCTTCATAAACAACGGTACTCCGATCTTGTTTACGGTTCTTCCGCATTGCAAAAACTTCGCCAGTATTAGTTGTTGCAAGATATGTTTTGAAATTACTCCCTGCAAAAACCCAATGAAAGAATAAAAAAACTCATAAAAAAAGGAAAATTTAAAAAAAAATTTTATTCATCTTCAAGTTACCAAAAAAAAAAAAGAAAAACGAAATTTTTATACTTTATACAATAATTTAAAAGCATTTAAAGGAATTATTTTTGTCAAATGGATTAATCTTTTCCACTGCTACTTCCACACTGTTCAATACAGCTACCTGTTGAAGGTCAAAAGAAATTCCAGAATGCAAGGAGGAATCTTTATTACATAATCTTATTAAAAGAGGAAAAATTAATCGGAAATCAGTCATTTAAAACAAATTTCATTTTTTTTTTTGGTTTTTGGTGTGTTTTAATTTCGATGAAAAAGATGGAAATAATTTTTTGTGGATTTACTTCATAACATGTTACATACTTATTTACAGTGCAATCATTTTCTTAATATTATCGCCATGTTTTATTTATACAATGATTTATTATCGCTTTTATTATCGTAGATTGAATATATTGTAAATTATGCTGATTGGATGTACTGTATATCACACCACCAGATTGGATTATTATCGATTAGCTAGTTGTGTGGAATAAAACATGATTTTCTGGCGAATAACGGAAAATATAGCGGAATGATAAAAATAACTTGAAAGCTATAATTAAATTCAATTTACCTTCACCAATTGCTCGTTTAAACAACCATTGCTTTCCACGTAATGAAGTAGGCATACGTGTTTCGTCAATTCTAGTTTTTTTGAAATTTAAATCATATTTGATATTACCGTAATTTCCATCAATTTTAGAAGTAATAAAGCTATCTCTGATTACTTCACTGTCAAGTGGAAAGTTTTCATCACTGATTACTTCACTGTCAAGTGTTGAACTTTTTTCGGTTACATCCATTTGCGTCTAAAGACAAATAAATCAATTTTTTTTTGCTTCCTTGAAAATATTTCATTTTCTTTCATATTGAAAAAGTAAAAATTGATGAAGGAAACTTGAAATATTCCAATATTTACATAAATTATTTAAATAACATTATGAAATACAAATTTGTGTAATATATTTGAAATGAAAAAAGAATCTTTGATATTACTTTAATCAGTTTCCCCTTTTTAAAAAACCCCAACCAATTAACTATTTGATCATTTGATGAAGGCCGATAATATTGCTTATTCCATTCAACTTTACTATAGACAAATCATTAATTATTGTAATTAAATTTGTCTAGTGAACATTACATGAACAAATTCTTACAAGTTTGTAAAAAAAGCTTACACAAAAAATGCTCCAACTTAATGACGTAGATTCTGAATAACTTGCTATGACCGTACCGTACTCAATTATCTCTGCACAAATATACAAAAAGAGAAAAGTTTTATTTTAAGATGTTAATATCGACGTAAATAAATCTGTCACATCTTATACAAGAAATTTTCACAACCACTTAATTTATCAAAAAACAAATTCACATTTTATTTCATTTCATCAAATAGAAAAGAGAAAAAACTTGAATGACATACTGAATAGCAGCATAATTAATATCCCTAAGATCTTAATGAATGGTTAAGAATTTTAATAAATAAATGATCCAATGACTCTTTGTGTTATCCGAAACATAATCAAGCAAAATTTGGCATGAAAAATCCTAAAAAATTACAACGAATATTAGAAATATCCAAAATGACCGCATCAGAGAAGACAAACGACGAATAACTGTTGCTCACATTAGAATCAGACAAAGTAGCCATTGTCCAAACTTCTTCAACTAAATCCTTTTGCTCCATCGCACTCTCTTCCTGTCGCATTGACCATCAATTATATATGCATAACACCTGAAAGGGTCACAACTATTAATAGCATGATCTAGAGGTTCTGTCAAAAAATGTCACTCCTATCAACAACTTCTTGCCCTTTGATGTTTCTATAACATTAGAGTGCCTTTGACTGTTATTACTTTCCCTTTCAATATTATCGCTGAGGGTTTAGGTATGATATCTTCTACTAACTTTATATTTTGTGACTACGATTATTATCTTTATACATAAGCGTATTTTTAGCACTTAAAAAGTCCATTTTTTGCATTATATTTTCTCCAGGCACATAATTATTATCGACTTTATCATTAGATGCAATCTATACTTTCGTTTGAATTAACCATAATGATGGAAGAAAGATGTTAGAATATTGAACGCAAGTTCTCCAAAAATAAATTTAACATGTGTTAAGGAAGTAATAGATAAGTAAGGTTGAAAAGCAATAAACTAATATTTGAAGGGAAGTTATTTAGGCATGCATTTAAACGTACGTCAAGAAAGTAGGAATAAGTACAAAAAATTTTTATTTAAAAATGTATAAATATCATAGATTGAAAAAAAAGTGATAGGAAGAAAGCAATTGTTCTGTGTCTTTTGCAGTTACATAAGCATCCTGTATAGGTAGGATCAATTATGAATTCCTGGAGACTAATAATTAATTAAATTCCGATGCATTTTATTGTTTAAATCTGAAAAACTTTCAATCAAAGACAAATAAAAGGCCTATGATATTGTTTTGCATTCAATAAAAGATATTAGGAATTAAAACATTCTTTTCTACGGAAAAGAAGGTGGAAAAATTTAAAAAAAACGTAAGTATACAGCAAAAAAGTAAGGGAAAAATACAGCTAATGGGAAAAACTACAGTGTAGAGTAAGATATACATTCTTCTGTGTACTTCTATTTGTAATCAGATCATCTGGCAATCTTATCGTTTTAAGTGGCTTTTAGTGACGCCAATTATTTGGTTCCATTCCCTCATTGGCAATCATCAACCTCTGGTACTGCATCTGTTGCCATGTTCACATATATAATAACATCATTTACAAATATTTCATCTCAACAAGTATTCCGTTGCTGACCTTTGATCAACCATAATTGCTGAAGTGATCATCTTAATAATTCCGTTGATGGATGCAATTTGCTGGACTGATAACAAATTGAAAAGTAAAATGCTAACAGTACTTATTTCATGTTTAGCAAATGTGCTGATAGAGTGGAAATTCCTCAAAGAAAATTTAATAAGATTTTGTTACCATTGATTACAATAACTCTAACTTTTCCGTCTTTTCATTACAGAAGAGATGACATTGAAAAAAAGGAGGATACTTGTTATCATATTTAATATCTGCTATTATATTTGAATTTTATCAAATAAAATTTTAAGTTATAACAATTTTATATAATTGAAATATTTCAATGAATTTACCTTGATCCTTTATTATTCTAATTTCCGCATAGAAACTTATTGGAAAGTTTTTAATCATAAAGATCCATAACTATGTTGTAAGATAATTACACATCGATAATAGTATGAACAGTGATAACAATAGCTATAGTAATGAGATGGTAAAGAAACCCTTTTTTTTTTTTTAATTTAAAAAAGAAGGAAGTGAAGAAAAATGTTGCGATAAAGGAATGCAAGTACAAAATGAAAAAGCATAGAGAAGTTAGTCATTCACTATTAATAATTAAAATTAATTAATTGAAGCAATTGCAAGAAAACAACAAAATTGTGAATTTTAAGTAATACTTAGAATACGTCATGAGAATGATAAGTTAGTGATAAAATAAACTTTCTCTATAAAATAAACTTTTTAACGGCTGTTCAATTTCACGTTTTTACATGATACATGTTTCCGTGACACTCGTCGTGCGATGCTAGCATTATCAAAAAATTTCATTTATATTAGATGATAATATCATCAATTTCTTCAATGAATTTTGCTATTATATTATAATTTTGTTTTATTATTGCAATAATTTTTTATTAATTCATTAAATGCAATAACTACTGAATTAAAAAAAAAATTGCAAGTATTTCATGATTAAATTTAAAAATTTGACTGATAAAATTTCAGCCTTAATTTTTATGGAATTTCCAACACGAGAAGAATTGCTTTATATTTAACTTCGAATTATTTGTTCAGCCATTTATGCAAAAATTCATTAATTGCAAGTTCACTTCTCGTCTACAAATTATAATTAATTGGAAGGAAAATCATATCGTTCGGTTCAACACCCATTTTTCTCAAATCAAATTCAAATTAGTTAAATTTTAAACTAAAAAAATGTATTTGCTAATAATTAACAACACCTATGGGAATCAAAATGTTCCATTTAGCAATTCTGTGTCTTTTCAAATATTTCAGAATCAATTAATAGTGACCATTTTTGAATATTCGATGTCTGGCCCAAAACGGCTTTTCTCTTCTCTCCTTTAAAAGTTGTTGTTAAAAAGAAGCATGAAAGTTAATTCAAAGAATAATGAGATGGCACTAAATGAGACCCATAATGATTGATAAATGAATTTTTCATTTAATGCTATTCCTATCACTTAGTAATGGTTGAATGAATACTTCCATCAATTTGTATTGTTCTTTTCTTGACTTCTCGTTCCTTTTATTTTAACTTTAAACTTTTAAATAAGCAAAAATAACAGCTCATTTGCGACTGATAAGGCTGATGGATTGATGACCAAATTTTTATCACTTCATGAATTCGATTGAAAGATTATTATAACAATTTCAATCAAGTTTCGTTTGGAAAAATGAAAGTGCCAAATTCTGATTAAAATTTATCCATGAATTTGTTTGAGTTTACCACAAACAATCTTATCGAACTTTTGCCCAGAAAGACAAGAATGATTGAATAATTTGCTAAAGTTCTCTTATTTCACTTTGCACACCTGATAAATTTCATCATCAGTTTGATTGAAATTTTATTTCTGATCCCTTGTTTGTCTTACACTTAACAAATAAACGTTTAGAAATTCCATCAACAAGTAAACAATCCTTTAATTCTTGTATTTTCCATTCTATTTAATAAAAACTCTTAATTCATTAATTTAGAAAATCACCAGTACCAGCCAATTTCTTTAGATATAGATAGAAATTTTACAATAATATAAAAGGGTGAAAAATTCTAATTTGTTTTGTCCAACTTCTCTTTTAACACCACCTTTTTTTTATTGTTATTACTAATATCTTTTTAATTACCGTATAATTTTCGCATTGTTTTACAGGTGTCGTTCAGTTTATCAGAATTTGATATTTAATTGTGCATTCTTTCAAGTTATTTTGTCATTTATTGAAAAAATTTGTTTTAAAATTTTTTCTTTAACTTACGATGGATGAAATTAGCATTACTGATTGAACTTTTTGACAAATCATTTGTCTTCGTCAGCTGTTTGATTCGTTTTGCAAATCGTCTCTTGTGATTGTAGCAAAAATAACTAGTGAACATGTTTATATTATAAATATTCATTGCAATGCTAAGATAATATTTAAAATTGTCATTTTTAAAAATTGAGCATGAAAATATTGGACTTATTTTAACAAGCGATACAGCAAGCAATTTTCGAAAATTGAAAAAATTTGATTTCAAAAAAAAGAATTGAAAATGATAAACACAATTGTTTTACTTTGCTCTGTTTAATTTGCAGCACTTTATCACAATTATATTAAACGCTTCACTTATATTTATTATTTAGATTAATTAATAATTAAAGGAATTGAAAAGAATTAGTTTGTATTTCCTGTACTTTTATTCATTTGTTTACATGATAGTTTGCTGTCGGTAAAAAAAAAAGAAACTTTGGGGAATTTTTTAATTTCTAACACTGAGACAATTAATGCCAGTAACTAAATTGAGTGAGAGGAAAGTGAGAGGCGAGCATCGAAAATTGGGAAAAAAGCGAAATTTCGTTTAACAATCTGATGTTATGCCAAAAATGTCTGCAGCATTTTTCCGCCTCCTACGGGATGGATTTTGTCACAAATAAAAATTGAAACTTTTGATGAAAACGGAAAGTTTTTATAAATTTTTGTCTTTTTTTATTGTCTAATTTACTTTAAGAATATTCAAGAAATTATTTTGCAAAAAAAAAAAGAAATGGAATTAAGTGGCGTCCACTGATAGAAATTAATGAATTTCGATAAACTTAAATAAAAATTGAACTTTCAATTTGTTGCTAGTAATTAATGATTCTGTTCGTTTCTTTTTTTGAAAGAATCACTTTTTTGTGAAAAAAGCATCATGTCATTTCTGAAGAAGTTGAAATAACAACAAGGAACTTTTGTTCCACTAATTACCATCAAATAAAGTTAGTGACGCTAATTAATCCGAACTAATTGATTTAATAGAAATCCAATATTCACTCACCATTTTCCATTCATTGACCACACTCAGCATAAATCATAACAGAAGGAGCAGAACGAGTTCATTATCATGAATGTTTACATGGATGCATATAAATATTCAAAATAACATTAATTATGAATGAAATAATTTAAATTCCTTTTCTTCTTTTTTCTTTCCTTCTCCCTCTCTCTCTCTTCTCTTCCTTCCTGTCTAATTTCAATTACAAATATTCCAGGAATAAAATTTATCACAACATCTAGCATAAAAAGACAACAAAAATTCCTTATTTAAAAAGTTAATTATGATATAAATTAATTGCTATTTAAAATTAATTAATATTTCTTTTCAGTGACAGCAAAAAAAGAATTTCACATTTTATTTTTTATTAAAACAAAAAATTTATTTCTATTTTAGGAAAAGAAAAGAAAAAAACAAAAAAGCAAATATTAAGAAACTTTAATGGGAGCAAATAGCTTTTTATCATGACAAAAAGGACGAAAAGATTAGGACATTGAAATTTTAAATCAGCTGGGATTTATTTGTCTCATTGACAGATGATCAACTGTTACTTTTTTCTTTCTCCTTCCTCTTTTCCTCAATCTCCGACTTTTTTGAAAAATAATAGAATGATTAAGTAAGAAAGTGATTTTCTCTGACGGATCTCAAAAAAAAAAAAAAACTCTAAAAAACTTACCACCCACACAATAACTAAATTATTCATTTCAACAATTCTTTTTTCCTTTTTTCCATGCTTTGGGCCTTTCTCATTTATGCAAATATGATAGACAAACAGATTGAAATGCAAATTTTTCATCATTTTAACAAAAATAAGAGAAATAAAGGAAAAGCCAATCAGTCAATCAATTACTCAATCTTCTCTATGTTTTCAATTTGCTGTATTAATTATTTTTTGACAATTTTGAATTGGACCATTTTAACTAAGGCATAATTTGTGATGTGATTTGATGCTTTAATCAAAATTTGATATTATTTTCTAGAAAAAGGAAAGAGAGAAAGGAAGAGAAGGAAAGAACTAAATATGAAATTGCAACAAATTTTCATTTTATTTTATAATAACAATAATAAAAAGGCTGAAAATGCTGATGAAAATTGAGAAAATAAAGTGAAAAGACCAATTAGAACTTATTGAATACAAATTTAAACTCCCTTGTTAATTTTTCGTAATTTTTTTCATTACTCGTTGCTCATTCAAATTTAACTCGAATGTTCACATTGCAAAACATTGTCCTTCTTCTTTTCTAAAATATTTAATTAAATGATGAATACATAATTTTAAATTTATAAAAATACTTCAGCGAAAAACAATAGATGGTATTATTACAGTAATTAAATAAACGATACTATTTGCAATGAAAAGATATGATTTTTATGAGTGTTATAGCTCTCCATATAAGCTCAAAAGTAGAAGTCTGAACTACTCTATTCTAGCTTTTAGCTATATTATTTTTGCATTCATCAAAAATCTATTCCATCTTTTATCAGTTTTCATCTATAATCTTTAAACAGCTATTACTTTTCCCTTTAAGCTTACTTTATTTCATTTCCTCCCTTCATTCTTCATAAATTTTCATTTTTTACAAATAATCAATATTGTTATCATTTAATATTATTTAGTTATTTACAGGTACTACTTGCAATTAAAAAAAAAAAAAAGAAATGAATAAAATTTATTTATCATTCTAATAAACTATCGTTTGTTTTAAAGCAAGAATGGATGGAAAAATTGATAAACTATTTGAAATGCTGTAAATGGGAGAGGAGCCAGAAGTGCACATTGCGTACATATTCAAGAAGTAAGTATATCACATAATTTATATTTCTCAAACTGAAATTCTTCGAGAAAACTATTGGCCAGAAAACCAAAAGAAGTGTTTGGCCATTTCTGATTGTTATATAATGTTTCTTTCACTATTTTCATCTTTTCATAATCAGTTTATTCATTTTCTCAGGCTAATTTAATTCTCATCATTGTTTGGCCTTTTTTTTTTAAAACTGCTTTTGAAAAAGAGAAATTTCATGAACTCTTTGTTTGCATTTAATTTTTTGTAATTTTACGCGAAAGTTTTCACGCAACAAAACTTGGAAAACTTGTAATTAACAATGATTAAAATAAGTGTATTAGATTTCGTGTCTGATTAAATAACTAATAATCTTACCATTAATGATACATCGATTTTTTTACCATTTCAACATTCATAAATTTTAAAAATTTTAAGTGCGATTTGGTAATTTGCGTGTAAATATATGTATGCGCTATATGTTTATAAATTCTAATACTAATGTCAGATGACTGCAATGAGATGATAGGGAATGATAGTGACAATTCTTGTCAAAAACTGATAACAAAAGTGATAAGAAATATGCCAAACATATCTTATTAAGTTAGAATTTTAAATAAGAATTTTTGAAAACTTTACAATCTGTGATTAAATTTTCATTTTCACGAAATTTAACAAATAAATTTCATCATTGTTTGATGAACTCATTAGCTCACTAACGAATATTTGAAAAATTACTTAGTATGTATATATTTGATGAAAAATGAGAAAAATACTGAGTCTTTTTTCAATGCTAAAGCATTCTGGCTTGATTTATCAACGCTCAAAAAACGAAATTAATATAAATGAGAAGCAAAGAAGAAAAAACGAAAGATAGTGATTAAGGAAGAGAATATTAAAGAATAAAAAGGAAATTTTCAGTTCATAAAAAAAAATTTATCTCTTCGTACCACTTGCATGCTATTTTTATTTCAAATTTGCAAATAATAGGAGATAGACTTTAGAAATTTATGTCACGTAAAAAACGTGGGCAAATTTCTTAAACGTGAACTTCACGCGTTTAATATTATTTTGCGTCTTTTTCCGTTTACATATGTTTCATAAATTTCTCCACGCATTTAAAATTTCATCTTTCCATTCTTTTCTCTCATCTTTTTTTAAAATTTCACTTCTTTCACGCCAATATCTCGAGTTTCTTTGCATCTTTTTTTTATGAAAAATAACTTCAGAAAAAACTGCGAAGCATGTATCGCCCAAATTTATTCATGAGCGCAGTTGTCACATTTATGGCATTTTTCTTTTTTTTTTGCTCTCTTAAATGAATATAATTTTATGGTAGTTATAAAAATTGCTACGCATATTATTTTGTTCTGACAATCTATAGCAGAATTTTCCAGCTTTTCAATTTCAAAATCGTACTGAATTATCAGGCTCATATCATTTCAACAATTAGCAACAATGCTAAACATCAAATTGAAAATTTCACTTCCAAGCTTTAAATCCTTAAATTTTAGAAATTTTATCGAATTTATAATTATATCATTTAAGATTAATTCCAGAATAATTTTAACAGTAAATTTACGTAATTTCAATCAATTTATTATGTAATATATCTCTTTATAAAATGTCTATAGTCAAACTAATCGTATTTTTTTTAAATTATTCATCTGTATTTTGTAACATAAACACTTGAAAATTAATCAGTACAAACGAATAATTTACAAAAATTAGTGAGGAGGAATAAATGATTGTGACAAAAGGTTTTCTTGTTTTGCATTTTGACCCCTAACAAAATAATATAATTCAATTCGAATCTTTCAAAGTCAACAAAAGGAAATTGTTTCAAATTTAATTATTTTTTCTTTTAATATTTTCCATCTTTTCGCTATGAAGCAATTAAATGAACGTATTATTATATCGTTTTTCACTGCAATTAATGCAATATTGGAAATTGTTTCAAATTTAGAAAACTGCAGCTATCATAACAGTCACTTTTCTGGCTTATTTTGTAACTTTTGCAGTTTTTTGTTTCACACATTTTCTAACACTTCTAAAGTTTTGAAAAGATACTAAATAATGAAGTAAAAGAAGAGAAAGGAAGGGAAAAATTGGAAAACTGAAATTTATTCATTCATTTTTTTTTTTTGCTAGTACTTTATTACATGAGTGAAATTTGAAGAGTTTGTTCTCTCCATTCCCTTTTTTTCAAAAGAAAGAAACTGCATTCTTTCTAACTTCTATAATCCTTCCTTGAAGGAAACATTTTCTTAAGTCATACTTTGTGGTTTTATTTTGAAGCAAATTGCCAATGAATTCTGTAGTAAAGATAAAGAGAGTGGGAAAACGAAGATTGGGTAGCAAGGAAGAAAGACATTAATGTTTACGATGCTATAAAATTTGATTTGTTATAAAATAAATTAAAAGTTTGATTCAATTATAACGAAATATTAGGAGGAATTTTTGAAAAATTTTCGCATTGTTCAAGTAAGTAAGGAAATATTTAGTGTTTTTATTGATCACATGAAATGCTTTCAAGGTTAAAGCGAATAATATGTAGATTTTAAATAGCGGCATGATCAAACAAAATTGATCGGATAGCAGTCATAATGAATCCCATCACTTGATAGGGATGGATAGCGATAATAAGATTATTATTTCAATAAATTTTAGTGATGAATGTTATTTGATATAGTACTGATGAGTCTAATAATTTACTTAAACTGCCATAACTCGTATTCATTAGCAATTAAAGATAAGAAATGGTGAGGTTAGAAAACAAAAAATTTTATTATTCTTAAAAATAACCATAACTCACTTCCAGATTTTGTGTAAAATACCAACTGACACCTGCCATAAACACCTACTCATTTTTATAATTGACTTCAAATATTTAGTCGAAGCATAGCTGAAATGTGCATTCTCTCCTACCGCTAATTTTGTTAATTTTAATTTTAAACTTACTGAATGAAAAGATGATTGAAAAAAATTTTTTATATATTAACATCAATAATGGATAATTCCTTTTCCTTAAAAAATAATGAAATGATGAATAATTGTTTTTTTACAGCTTTTATTACCATATTGATACCAGTAGCGCTTAGAGAAAAGAAATCAAATAAAATTATGACTTTTTGAAGTTTATAGTAAACTAATGGAAGGCTTTTTTTCATATTTCGAAAATTTTTTCAAACGCTACTTACTGGTAGGATTAAATAAGAGCAGAAAAATTGAGAAGAAAAAGAGATGTTGGAATGTCGATTAGCTCAAAATTAAATTTAAGATATAATTTCGTCAAAGATTGTAAGACATGAAAATAAATTATTTATGTGCGAAAATTAAAATTAAGATTAACAAAAATTATATGTGCCTTTCTGTTCAACTATTGGACAAAAAATGGTGCAAAAAAGGAGTGACATTCAAAAATTAATCATTCCAAACTATCCCTCCTATTTTTCAGTCTTTTCTTACCTGTCGTTTCAGGTAACTATATTACAAATAAGAGAGGAAAAATCGTTTAACCGGATGTTACAATCGTGGACCAATTATTTCGCAGTGCGGTGCCTTCAGTTCTTTTCATTACTTACACTTCTGAGTATGGTTACCGGTAGCTATCATGAACGCCGTCTTTATGATGATCTAATGAAAAATTACAATAATTTGGAACGTCCTGTGCAAAATCACTCACAACCTGTCGTGGTTAATTTTTATTTTTACAAAATTTTTTGAATACACGAGCGATATCGCTCGTACACTTCCGTTTTCCTCTTCAATATTTTTTTTTTTTAAAACGCATATGAATCATTAATAATATGAATAAGATACTCAAAATTAGTCGCAAAATGTTTTATTTAATTTTCCTTAAATTTGCATTAATTTTTTAATTTATTTGTTGAATTATTTGTCCGATATAAGTTTATGGCTAAATGCATCTGTGAATTCTTTATCAAAGAACGCAAAAAAAGTGGTTAATAATTTATTTAGGTTTATTTGAAAGTATCCTTGCAACAAATTATTGATGTTGACGAGAAAAATCAAATTGTTTTTGTAAATGCATGGCTTGATTTTGTAAGTTATATTTTTACAAAGTAATGTGTGCTATTTAATTTGAATGCTTTGCTACTTTGACTATTTGAAATAATTTCAGCAAATTTTAACTGTCAAATTTAAGTGAAATAAGTCATTTCATGACTTTCACTAGTAATTTTAATCACACTTGATATTTGCATCCTTCTGGAGTACAAGTGAAAGTGATTCAATATTAAACAAACCATATCATATTTCGTTAATATTTCCCATTTGTAGGCATGGAATGATTATAAGCTTAGATGGGACAAAAATGAATACGGGAATATAACGGATGTTCGTTTCCCGGCTGGGAAAATTTGGAAACCAGATGTTTTACTTTATAACAGGTAAAAATCTTGCTCTAATTAATAATTGATGAAATTGAATCGATGACTTGTCAAAATAGATTTATGCAGATTGTTAAAAAATCGAAATAAAAGCCAACAAGTTTCGTTCAAAAACTTTTTAAATCTATTCGTTAAACTAACAAATGTATTCTAAGGTATGTTTTATACGCTGTTATATGAGGACTTCAGATTGCATGATAATACCTTTATACTTTCATAATATACTAAATCAGTATAATAATACCATTTTTGCAGCGTTGATGCAAATTTTGATTCGACATATCCAACCAATATGATTGTTTATAATACGGGTGACATTTCATGGATTCCACCTGCTATTTTTAAAATTAGTTGTAAAATTAACATCGAATGGTTTCCGTTCGATGAGCAACGTTGTTTTTTCAAGGTAACTTATATTTTGTCCAATTTTTTCATTTATACAAGCATTTTTTGATGAAAATAAAAAGTATTTGATTAAAAGTTGGAAAGTTTCTCAATAGCCTAAGCCTCTTGAAGAATCCAATTTATTAAGAAATTCGAAAAAAACAAACTTTTCACATTTATTTATGTTTTGCTTGTGGAGTTGATTAATTACATATAGCTGGTTTCTTAATTTAGAACTAAAAAATTTGCAAATTTCTAAGCCAATTAAAAAAAACTTTTTCCCAGTTGAACTTTTTTGTATTAAATTACAATGTAAATTGTTACGAAGCAAAGCTGATTTCCAATTAAGCCGAAAAGTTCAAATGACACCAGTCTTTTCATTGGGACTAATGAAAGAACTGTTCTCAAATTTTCCATTTTATAAAGCTTACTAGTTTACTTTCATTAGCTGATTGAAAAAAATGATTAATTTATCATTATATTATTTCAATTTATTATTTCAAGGAAAAGAAAAATATCTAATACTCTGCAACTATTTGCAAGTAACTTCTGTCAACAAGTCATTTGCTATGCTAAAAATGATCATTTAAAATTTTGAATTTGATTAATCTATTACACAGCATTCTAAAATACTTGCCTTATTATTTCAAGCTAACCATATTATTCAGTATCCCGAAATTGATTAATCAATATCATATAGTCTAACTTGAAATGATCATTTAATCAATAATTTAAAAAATTACACCAATATTTTGCTTGATTAAACGGAAGCAGTTAAATTCTTCCATTCTCCATTCTATCTGAATATTAAAATTATCGATTGATACCTAGTAATAATTTGTTATTGAATGAATATGAATCAAAGAAATATTGGAATTAACATACAGCGATAGGCTATATATTTAAATAAAGTAACGAGAGAGTAGCTGGTTGCTTATTGTGAAGATAATAAATCATCCGAGAAAAGCTTTTCCTTCCGATGTTCCGCTTTTTGTTTGTGTCGCTGCTTTTCATTCTTCTAAAAACGAATGAATTTATCATACTGTGTGATTTGCAAGTAAAAATCACTCTAGTTTATATTATCATCTATTTTTAACCCAAAATCATTACATGTACTGATTTACTTAAAGATCACCACTGTAAACTTTATAATTAGATACGACAGTTTGTTGAGATGAATAAATGATAAAAGATACTTGTAAATCTGAAATATTTAAAAGTTCTTTCTCCGCTATTTTCATTTTGATAAATTTTAACGTGGAAAAATGAAATGATTGTTTGTTTGCAATTTTCTTATCATTTTTAATTATCAAAATATTCTGAAAGCACTTGTTTTTTTCCCCAAAAAATGCACGTAAATAATTTTGTTCTATTTTATGAAATAAGATGAGAAGCAATTTGCAGTTTGGTTCTTGGACATATGATGGCGATAAATTAGATTTACAACCTGGAAAGGGTGGCTTTGATATTTCAGAATATATGCCAAGTGGTGAATGGGCTTTACCCAGTAAGCCATTTACAAGCATATCTGTTTTATTAAATTAGATACAAAAAAAGAAAGGAAATGATGAATGAGATATTTTAAATTCAATCAATTTTTCACATTTTCTAAATTTTTCGGCGATCAGTGATCAGTATTATGCTTTCAGTGACTACCGTATCAAGGACAGTGAAATTTTATGAATGTTGCCCAGAACCATATCCTGACCTCAAATTTTATTTGCACTTAAGGCGTCGTACATTATACTATGGTTTTGATCATGCTTTAATTTTTTTTGCTTTTTATATTTAGATATTTTAAAATAATAATCTAAATTTATGAAAATCCATATTTGCAATTAAATTAATTACATTAAAATTTCAAATTTAACTCAAAATTATTCAAGCACAATTATCTTTAAGCAATACTAAAATCTAATGAAATTTGTCAGGTTTCAACTTAATAATGCCCTGTATATTAACAACATTGATGACACTGCTCGGTTTTACACTGCCACCTGATGCTGGTGAAAAGATCACTTTACGTATGTTTTCACTTTACGTAATATTATTTATAAGAATTTCTAACAAATTTTATTAAGCGATTAATTAATATCAATCAATTGACACTAAACTTGTGTATTATATGGAAACAAATATATTTGTTCATGTGATGATTAAAATCTGAAAAGTCAAATGCCCACTGTAAAAGCAGAACCTTAATTATCCCTATAATGAAAAAAGTAGCAAAATTTACCGACTGCAGAAAATACTGCGAAGATGACGAGGTCCATAAAATTCGAGCACAGGAGGAAATGTTGTCTGTTTCTGTTTTATAAAACATGCTGTATTTTTGAAAATTTCCTGTGTTGAATAATAGACTTCATTTCAATAACTGTGAAATATCCAACTTTTGCAAATTTTAGTTTTGCAAAGTATTAGTATTAGAGTGAAATTTTCGAAGAAAAATTTCTAGACAAAAACTTGAAAAAGATTTTCTACTTGCAGAGATAACAGTGCTCTTATCGATATGCTTCTTTCTCAGCGTTGTATCTGACATGTCGCCACCAACCTCAGAAGCAGTACCACTTTTAGGTTTCAAATTTCTTTGCCGAATAATTACCTTGAAATGTATGAAATATGAAATATTTAAACTTTTGTGTGTTCATATTGCATATTTCTGAGAAATAAGCATCAACTTTAAACAATAACATAAGCTACTTAGCCAGGCATTTTTTTTAGCAATCCTAAGAATATTGAAATAAATTATAAATAAAGAATAGTTTTTTTTTTTTTTTTGATTGAAATTGGAATGGTTTGATTTAATAAAATTAAAATAGACCGATTAGCAAATAGTTGATGAAATACCAATTGGAAATGGTTGACCGTAAATTAATTTGTGATTAACGATTTCTAACCAAAAAAACTTTAATGGTTTCTTAATAGATTATTGCCTGTTAATGTCCAATTAAATATAATAAGTGGTCAATATAATCATTGCCTCTAAGTATGCAAGTTGGTGGAATTTTTTCTTGCCACATAACTATAAAAAATCTTTCCAAGCAAATGTTATTTATGATGAAAATTAAAATTCGAATTTTTTTTTTGTAAATTAAAAAAATGACTATGTTATTTATGATGAAAGACTATGAAAAAAATTAAAATTCGAATTTTATAAATTAAAAAAATCTGTATTTTTCAAATAATTCCTGCATGCTTTTCTCATTTCAAAATATTTTAATCAATATTCACATGTTTTTTTTTCATCTTTTAATGAACGGAACAACATTTTCTCATCTTTTAATAAATAGAACAACATTTTCTCGTCTTTTATTCGCATTAATTCAGGAATATTTTTTTCGTGTTGTATGATTGTCGTTACGGCATCAACAGTTTTTACCGTATATGTGTTAAATTTGCATTATCGAACATCGGAAACGCATGAAATGGGCACTTTGGTTAGTATTTAACAATTTTTATCCTTCTGATAAAACGAAAATTTTTTTTAAAATTTTGACAAAAGAAAGCGGAGAATAAGTTAAAAGAATGGATAAATAAAAAATGAAAAACAAGCAATTAAAATTGTAACTTTTATAAAAATAGTTATTTAAATAAAAAACGGTAGGAAAAAATTTTTTAAATTTTGAAAAAAAACTAAATTAAACAATATCAGACAAAAACATTGCTACTCTATTGGCTACCGTATATACTTCGAATAAATCGGCCAGGAGTTAACTTATCGTGGAAAGCGTTACCTTCGTTATTTCCAACTGCAAAGCCAACGACAAATAGTGAATCACTTATAAGGAATATTAAGGAAGCTGAAGCAAGTTCAAGGTAATGTGCAAATTAAAAAATTCATTGCATATGATATCAGTTCAGAGTGTATGGTAAAATTTATAAATTAAGGCATACAATATAGCAAGCAAAAAATTTTTCAATAAGGAATATGACACAAAATTTTTTGTTGCATATTGTTAATTTTATTATTTGTTTTAACTGTTCAATATTTATTAAGTATTTTACATTTGTTAAACTATTTTCGCCAAGCTTATAATAGTAATAATTCGTGTTATTTTTTTTCACTTGTTTTCTTATTAATTGAAAAGGAAATATCCTAAAAAGCAAATGAAGAAAAAGGATTGAATAAATTTTTAAATTTATAATATTTTTATCCAGTTTTGCACTTATTTAAAAATAAGAATGAAAAAATTTGTAAAAATCTCAAGTTTCAATAAATTAGAATAAATTGGACGAAAATGAAATCATTACAAGTAATTTAGGTGTAATTCTATGGATGTTGAATACAGAGTTTGCCAATATATGGCTGGTATTTCGAATGGCAAAAGTCCCATTTCAACAGTAATTAATGGACCTACAGTAAGCCTAATAAATTCATCCATTGATGATGGTGAACAGGCTACTTTGCTCATTTTACAACGAATATATCATGAACTGAAGGTAAATTTAACAGTTCAAAAAAACAACTGATTACAACGAAAAAGCCCACGTTAAATCAATGCTTTGGTGAAAAAGTATAATGTAAAGTGTGCGGAAGAATCCAATTTTATTATGTTTCATTCAATTTTTATTTAAAGTTTTATTTAGAAAATTAGCGAAATTTACAAATTTAAAAATGGATTTCGAAAAAATAAAAAATTACTTTATATTTTTAAAATTTTTTTGAATTTTCAAAAAAAAAGGAATATTATACAACCAAAGAAAAAAAAAAACAGAAATAATGCTTATTTGATTTTAGTGAATGAAATGCTCTAAAATCAATTTAAAAAAAACAAAAAAAATTTAAAAGTATAAGGAAACTTCAGATGATAACTAAGCGCATGACGGATGCGGAGAAAGATGAAGCAAAAGCAAATAACTGGAAATTCGCGGCAATTGTTGTTGATCGTTTATGCCTGTACATTTTTGCAGTATTTATTATTGCTTCATCCTGTGGAATATTGCTTTCAGCACCATATTTTATTGCTTAATTAGTTTTTTTTTTGAATTTTTGCATAATTTATTTAACATTTATTTAATTGTGTAATATTATTTCATTTTTATTGGCCTAACAGTTCGTACAACAAAAATAAATGGCAAATTCGTTTTTTTTTTTTCTTTGCTTTTTGCAATGGCAATAATAATTTGGTGAAAAACTTTTCTAAATGTTTTATGCACAGCAAAAAAAGTGGAATACATTAGTAAATTTTTGCAAAGTTACAATTATATCAAATGATTTCAATCAAATCAATGAATACAATAACAATCAAAAATGAATATTTAACAAAATCATAATTAGAAATTGCTAACTTCATGTACAGTATCAATAGTATGATGGGATTGCGCTGCATACAATAAAGTAGAAGCAATAATAATATTTTATTGCCTTATTCGGAAATTTTTCTGATAAACATGTCCTGTGCTTCATAGTCATTTGTAGATTTGTAGCCTGTTGCTACTTAAAAGATTTCAATAAAATTTATAAATAATTTCAACATGAAATATTAATAAAACAATTGCAAATTAATAAAAAAAGAACTGATAAAAATAATGATAAAATCATTTGTCAATTTAATAAAACAAAAAAAGGAAAAAGAAATTTGCATATATATTATGCAGAAGGTTTACTGTAATGTTAATTATGTATGTACGGAAAGACAAAAATGTAGGAATATTTCAACTATTCAAAGTGCAAAATTGATTAGAATAATGTTAATGCAGCACATTTCATCTTTTTAAATTAATAATAATGCGGAAAACAGCACTTTAAGTCTTTAACAGTTATGTTAAATCACTTGATATAAACATAATGAACTATATTGACATTTCAAAAATCACTTTTATGTGAAATTGTTGACTGTTCTTGGATGTTAATTATTGCATATGACTATCATAATAATGAATCGAACATTAAAATGAACTTGTAATTACAACTGTAATAGTAATAATAGTAATAATAACAATAATAATAAAATGTTGAAGCGAAAATGTTTCATTTACCACAAAAGTTATTTTCCCAAAATTTTAAATCGACTAAAAGTAATTTATAAAGTCGCACAGAAATAATTTTATGAAAAAATTTGAGTGAAAGGAATTTAAAAAAAGAATAAGGGTGTTAGGATGAATTTAATCGTTTTGTTGTTGAATTTTAAAAATAAATAAATTGGAGAAATAACAGAGAAAAAAAAATGCTGATTAAGTTTTACGTTTATTATCGTATTAATGATCAATTTTCACTCTTATTAACATCAAAAATAGACATGTACGAATTTAGTTCAACGTAAATCCAAATTCTTTACCATGCACTTTTACTTAATATTTTATTTTCACTTTTTGATGCATAAAAGTGTAAACAACTACAAAATTTTTAAAATCTCACCTTATAAATGACGGTCATTTGAATGGATCACAATTACAGCTTTAAAATCACTCACGCTAAAATATCTTCAATTAGTTGCTGTTTGTTGGATGGATTATTACGGATGTTTGGATAAAAATTCAACAAAAATCCTGTTCAATGTATATTTAATTGACAGATAACGAAGAAATTGAAATTGTTTCACATATAATTCGATAATCCAGTATTTCACATTTAGATAAACATATGTATATAAATAGGTTAAATGATGATTGCACGGACGATAGCTATTTTAAAATCTAAAAATTGCTCGGATTTTATTTGCAGTCTTTCAAGTTATCATCTGACCGAACGATGCTTGCAGTCTCATTTTCTATTCCCAATTGTCTGACAAAAATGCAACCTATTCGTGCTATTTTATTTAGAAGTTATTTTCGAAAATTTTGAGCATTTTTTTATTGCAAAATTTAATAAGCAAAAAATATTTGCAACATTTTGCAGAGTAGCACCCTTTCCATAAATTTCCCTAAAATTTGAATAAAATTGCACTTTATTTCAAAGTATTTTTTTTGATAGCAATATTGTAATTAGTAATTAGCTCAAAATTTAGAAATTAATTACAATACTTAAAGTTGACTGATAACATTATCATTATTTATGCATTCTAAAATTGAATGAAACATAAGTCTGCATAAAATTGCACAAATTTTCTCTCCACATTCTTTATTTTACTCATCTGTCGATTAGCTTTTACTACTTGACCAATTAATTACCGCATTAAGCTTCTCCACTCACTTTTTTTTTCACTATTTTTATGTCAATAATCTAATCATTTTATACCACTGCTTCAGTATTAATTAATAAAATTCTTAAAGCACTTGAAAGAATTTCAAGAAAAAACTTAAAAAACTTTCAGTGCACAGATTTCTATTTCATGAAATTTTACGTGAAGCGATCGAAATATAAAATCTTTGATTAAAAACAAAAAAAATTTTAAAGGCAAAAAAGCAAGTAAAAAAGGAAAATTTTATTTAGACATAAAAGAAGATGAATTGCATTCAAACAATTTGCCTGGTGATGCTTTGCTGTTGTTGGCCTGTTGCAGCAACAAATGGGGCTAATATTCAGGAAATTTCATTGCAACAAAATTCGAGAGTAATTTTATCGATCGTTAAAAATCAAAATACAATTTTTAAATGATAGAGACTTGAAATATGCTGAGTGAAGATAACGCTGTAAATTTTTTCAGAAATTTCACATATAAAAGTTGTCACATAAATGTTCTCGTTAATCATACGAAAAGGTAAATTTCAAGTAATCATTAAATGGTCCATTTAAAATTTTTGTTAAAGTAAATTATTCTGTTTAATCAATTAATAATCACTGTTTCAGCACAATATGACTGACGATTCAACAAAACTTACGGAATTTGTTAATGATATCAAATTGTACCTGAAGAAGCTTTACGAATTACATGAACAATCTCCGGAAGAATTCATCAAAGGCAAGGATGAAATCGATGAGATTGAAAAAGATGCTCGGAAGATAGTAGATACAATCAATCAGATACGAAATGCTTGGAATGTTGAAGATTATACGAAAAATATGGCAATAATTTGTGGAATGTCACGAAATGCTAAATTGGAAGATGACATTAAATAATTCAAAATGGAAAACCTTTCATTATTTTTCTCTAATATATGTTTTACTGATTATTTATGATCAACTATTTCGTGATATATTATGTTATAATTACTATTCACAAATAAATATTCAAATGAATGGAACTTTTCTATGCTGCATCGCAAAAACTGCATTGTGCAAATATTAAGTTTTAAATCATCATATAAGAAACAACAATTTTATTGATCGAAGGAAAGATCATAGTTTTTTCGTCTGATTATTTTAATGATTACGACGAATACAATGGAAAATCCTACATTTTATGATTAATGTAACACTTTTTTAAGCATAGCATTGACATTTTATGCAAAATATTTCTTTCTGTTTTTCCTTACGACTTTTTTCACTTCTGTCTTTTATGAAATATACGTCATTACATGACATATGTCACCAGTTGCTAATATTTTAACAAGGAAAATAATTGGACGGATCAGTATGAATCGAATCTTTCTAGATCTCCAACATTTTTGATGATAAACTAATGCTAATTACAATCATTTCAGCAAATAAGATAACGTCTACTAAAAAATAATGCTACCGATATTATGCAACATTACATAGCATTAGTTTATCACCAAAAGCTTAACTGAATCTTTTTTTCGAATCTACTCAATTATTTGGAATTAAAGTGTTATTTCCAAAATTGCGTTACTAAAAAAAAGCCACATTCTTCGAATATGAATTTTTGATTATGAATAAATTAACTATGCATTCAACTACTTAAAAATGGTACAACGGAATAAATGAAAAATTATTCACAAATAACAATAAATTCTATTTCCCTTTAACAAACATTACGAAAATGAACCCTAATAACAATGACTCATCATAGAAAATGCCGGTTTTAGTTGCAACGAAGTGCATCAACCTAGTTTCATTTGCTTCGAAAATATTGATAATATTCAGTAACATTCACTTCGCAAAATAATTATCATGAAATATATATATAAATATATATACATATATTTATAATGCTAGTAAAATTTCACCAAAATTTACGAAATTTGTAAACATCAATGATGGAGATAAAACTTTATACTGAAGGAACTTAATTTAGGTGAATCGCTCAAAAACAAAGAGTGCATATGATTTAAAACACAGTGCCAAAACCCATACAGTTAATTAAATCTTCACTGCACTTTTTGCAACACTTGCTGATTTAATCTTCGCTTCCACTCCTGTTTTCCGTTCACGCTTCTTCAAATTATCCATATTTGCTTTTAGGATACCGGCATATGCCAACTGGAATTTATTTACTTCTTTAGGATGGACCTGAAAGACCATAAACGAATAAATGAAGATATTCATATTATATACATATATAAGATATATAAGATATGGGAGAGAAGGAGAGGGAAAGAGAGAGAGATACTTCATTTATCTTAAAATTCAGGTAACTTGAAAGAATTTCCAAATCAAACTACATCACCCAGAATAAAATTAATACATTTATTCAAGTACAAATGAAAAATCGAAGTCAAACTAATTAGTTTATAGTTGCACTAAAAATAATTGCGAAAATCAACTCTCTCAAACAAAGAAAACTCAGTATTTCCAATCATTTTTTTAACTTTACCACAGTGCTGATTTTCCTGTCACCAAATTTTACTCGAAAAAGGCAAAGATCTTCGCCTTTCAGTGATTGCTGTACTTCATTCCTCGGATAGGGCTTCGTCCTTCCATCATCTGAAAATATCTTATAGAAGCATTAACGAATAAACGTTTGAAAAAAAAAAGGATAAAACCAACTTTCAAAAAGTAATGATTGGTAATGATTATTTCGAATGTATGATAAATAGGACTTAATTACATTGCTTAAGTTGTCTTTCAGCTTTTACCGTTGAGAATTCATCTCATACTTCTAACAGATTTGGAAAAGTATAATCATTTCAAATAATTTTATACGTTAAATTGAATAGAAGACAATCAATGTTGCACATCTAGCAACAATAAAACTCATTTTAGATCAAAAACCTTATTACCTTTTGATTTTGCGAAGCAAAGTAATATAATGACATAAGCACTTGATAATCTAATTCAAATACCAGTAATTACAATAAGTAATAATGCTTGAAAATAATAATATGGATAAAAGAAGTAAAACAGTTGCCAAGAATTAAGTCTAATATTTTTAAAAAAATAGGGAAAAAATGATTTCAAAAAAAGAGAAATAAAAATAAAATATAAAAAAATCTTTTGCTTTTGTTGGCGTTTTTGTATTCGATGTTAAAATTTCTCAGTATGTCGTTATGAAAAAAAAAAAAAAAAACAAACAGATGAATAGAGTATTCTGTGGATATATCAGTAAAATTACTTACAATGTTTCAGAGTAATAGTTATCGTATGTTGGGTGGAAGTTCGACATTTCTGAAATAATTTTGTTAATTCTGCCAGGAAATGATCGTTGTCCAACAAAGTCATCTGTAATTCTTAATTTCTAGAAAAAAAATTATAATATTTAAAACGAGAACAGTGCAGCGCTGAAATTATTGATTACAATTTATAATCACTTTAATTAAATATAACTTTAAAATATATGAAATGAAAGCATATTATCTATTCATGAATAAATTTTATGTTTATTTGACTTTTCTTCCAAATTTTTACCTTGGCAACAAATAAATTATTGGAAATGAAGAAAGACGAGGAATAGTACGACCCATTACTATCCCTTATATTACAACTATTGCTAGTTTGAAATTTAAAAAAAAAACACAAACGGAAACGTGTCACACACGTAAATGTGAATTACAATTCGTATTTTACTAAGTAATGTAATTAAATGCAGGAAGATAAGTAAAAGGCAAAATTGGAACAAATATTTAATTAAGTTGGTTAAGAGCGTTTTTAAGCGCAAAATATTAAATAATATTAAATATGTATGTTATGTATATAGTTATTGTCCCATTAAAATTTTAAATTTTAAAATGGCTCTTACTAACGACGACAGGAGGCCATAATTTTCAACCATTAATACAAAGGTAATAAACAATTATCCCTCATTTCGTCAATTTTTTGTACAAATTATTTCTTAAATTCCATTTTCCTTTTCGAAATACTTTTAGCGAGAAAACTTCGTTTCTTTTCTTTTTTCATAAATTCTCATTTGAAATACTGAAAATTAATCATCTAACTGATTTAAATGAATTACATCTAACTGATTTACATGAATTACATTTAACTGATTTACACGAATTATATCTAGCTGATTTACATGAACTATATTTAACTGATTTATATGAATTACACCCCAAATACCACTGCCCCCGCTAAGTTCTTTCACTTAGAAATTCAATCCGAACCAATCCTTTCAATGAATCACCATACATCTGTCAGCTGAGATGCTATATGAAAACTGAAAATCCCAGCAAAAGACGTGGAATTTGCTAGGAGATTGTAACTAAATTAAATTCCATTCCAAAATTTCTCCCACAATTCAACTTTTACAAATTTTTTAAAAAATAAACTATAGCTTAAATTTCTTATATAATTCAACTCTACTGCGCTTTCAAAATTTTCTTGAAATTTCAGTAATAATTGTTCTATCAATTTATGATGTAAATTTATACTTTCTCAGCATTCCATACATTCATATCTTATAGTTGCAAATTCTCCAATACTAATATTTGAGTTAAAAGACCATTTTGATATATGAACTATTTAAAACTTCTGAATTCACAACCAAAAGTGTTTCTTTTGAAAAGCGCAGTGAATTATAAGCAGAATATTTCTTCTTTTCGATTGGCTCCATATAAATGTATAACTGAGAGAGGCCTTAGAAATTGCAGCAGTGTAAATTTTATGTGAACGGATTCATTTTTCACTTACGCAAGTGAATTACACTGAGTAGCAATGAAAATTTTATTCACACCGTACACATTTTACACGTTATTATTTCAATTGATCGTACAGCCAGGCTTTGCTTTTCGACACAAAACGACGCACGTATGTACCGCAGGACCAACGTATATTTTTTCGGCGCCGCCGTAACCGACTGTTGCACGTTCATTGCGAATATCAGCCTGAAAATAACGTAGGAGGAAGGAAAAGCTATCAAAATTTATAAATAAAGAACTTCATTTGATACTCAAAGTTAAAACTTACTTTACCGAGAATTTCTTTACCGTCAACGATTAATACGGCCGGAGAAATGTTACCCTTATGATGGTCCACGTGTACCGGAATCCATTCCTTGTCACCAAACTTAGCTGCTTCCTTGAACGGTTTCCAGGCATAATCAAAACCACGTATTTGTTCCGGAAGTTCATATAAAATTTGAATTGACCCGATATTTTTGCGATATTCATGGCCACCCCAACCAAAGCAAGCAGCAATTTTGCCATCATCGTTCCAAATACGACCCATAACTGGTTCACCAGACTGATACCATAACGCTACGTATTGATTTGGACTTTCATTAGGCAAGGTATTAAGAGCTCTGAAAATTTTCTACTTTCTAGTAGCAATTCGAGAAACTCAGGTAACTGCAAAGTTAGAACGATGAATAACGGTACCGGTCGAGAGCCTGAACTGGTTTTCCAGTCGTTGGCCATGGATCACCGTAACGGAAATCTGCCCATTCATCAAGTGTAACACGAACAACTGGTTTCGGTGGTCCGGCACTGCATTCATGACAAGTACAGTTCGGTGGTCCACCCTTTATTTCTCGCACGATAATAAGCATATCATTTAGAGCACCACCCGAAAGCTCTTCCACTTTTCCGTCATGTGAAAATCTCGCTTCAATAATTGCGGTAATTATTTCGATTGATTGATCGAATTGAAATGGATGGTTTCAGTTTTGGTTTTTCTTACTTACCGATTTCAGTTTTATTGTCAACGTAGCCAAGTAACGCTCCTTCCTTCCGACTATTCCAAAAGATCGGAAATGAATCACCGCAACGTAGTAATTCAGCTCCTTTTTCGAATTTCTCAAAACGATCCTGATATTTAATCCAGTTATACCAGAAACCTAACGTTAAATGATTACCTTTGTACTGCAATACCTGGAAATGGTTCCAATTAGTTTATAACAAAGCAAATCCAAATAGAAAAGTCCCAATTCTGAACCTAATAACAGAAGGGAATAACCTGAATTTGTCCACCGAGATCTTTGGCTCCGGTCAATTCAGC
This sequence comes from Mansonella perstans, assembly GCA_037074765.1. Taxonomy (NCBI): domain Eukaryota; kingdom Metazoa; phylum Nematoda; class Chromadorea; order Rhabditida; family Onchocercidae; genus Mansonella; species Mansonella perstans. Next base: position 147,682 of record JBAMDO010000113.1, read on the forward strand.
TTTCAAATACGGAAACGAACATTCGATAACGCCGCCATTGTTCCAAGCTCGTCCGTGTATTGGTTTGCCATGTTTATACCATAATGCTACATACATATTTTGTTCTCCAATAGCTTTAACCGGATTATCCGGAAAAGGTGAGCCAATGGGTCCAAAAGCCCAAGTGTCCTCTTTAGCCGGTGGATTCGGCATCCTTCCAACAGTGCAGTGAAATTGCAGCTAAACGAATTGCCTTTTATATATAGTTAGAATTTCTCATAATTTGAATTCATATTTGCATAATATGCAAATATTCCCAATTTCTTCTGTTAATTTAATTTCGCGTGTAAAATGTTTGAATCAAAGAAAGTTTCCGATTTGTTTTATTTAAAATTCGGTTGTGAAACCGATATTACATGTGTTAAATAATACAATGTGTATTTATGGACGAATAATATGCAATTTTCCTGATACTATAAAATGCAAGTTGAATGTTTCAGTCTGTTTATATTATTACATTCGCTGTCAGTCGGTTGCGGTTCCTTTTAACGAGTGGTTTAATCTTGCGAGTTCATTTCAACATGTTTAACGTTTCGACGAAAGTAACGCCATTGATACGTGGATTCAGAAATGATCGAATTCTTATGAAATGAACTGTAATACAAATTCCATACATGCAATCAGACATGATACTGCGGGATATTGATTGAACAACTGAAATGCTACCTAAATCATTCCGAATTTTAGCAGAAATTAATATATGCCACAATTCCTAGTGATAGATGATGATTAATAAAAAACACCGACAACATTTTTCAAATTAGTCACAACGACACTGTACTTGAAATAACGCTTAATTACTTACTGTGATTATGTAGTAATTTCAATTGCTGTAATTTACATCAATTATTGTTCCGTTCATTAATTAAAATAGCTTATTGACAATGAAAGTATTAATTGAATGAAATACTTTTATTTTTCTGAAATTTACTTACTTTCTGACTAATACTTAATTACTCTCTTTAAATGTGTCTTGACATTGCTTTTTTTTCAATTTTCATTAACCTAATCTTCGTCGTAATTATCACCCTTATTAATTAAAGCTCCTTTTTTACTTTAGAAAGTCTTCGGATAAATTTGTTTATGTAGCGAACAAAACTGATTTATTAGTGACCGCTGTCAAACAATTTAAAAACAGTCCAATGGTCGATTAGTAAATCAGCGACCTTCGATATTAAACCTGTTTAGAGTGGATATTTTAACTCATCAGCCATCAGAAAGTTTGTGGTATGGTTAAGATATCTATAACCCTTAATGCTAAGATCCCGCGAGATCTCAATGGTTTCAAATGAGGAAATTCTGTGAGCGGTTGCTTCATTCACATTATCAATATTCTAAATTTATTAAATTCTATTATTTTAAACGATTGCAGAAATCTTGCAGTATCACAGTTCTCATTTCACATTTAATCAGTGCCAAATGCTTTTTTTACAGCAATGTCTGTTGATGGCACTGTGGCCGAATCATCCAGTTCAACCGCTTTTCCGGAAACCTGAAAATGATGTACATCTATCACTAGCGTTGTTCAAATGTTAATAAGTAGCCTCAGTGATTTCATGCTAATAAATAAATTGATGGACGGTCAAATCACCTCCGTTCGGTCATCCTCACGTTTCACTTCCCGAACTGTTGCGCCATATTCAACATCGTCGAGCGTATTGTCGCCAAATGCATTGACTTTTGACTTGTGGCTAATGACAGAGTCATCTTCAAGCTCTATGCTGGCTTCGTCCTTTTCTTCAATTCCAAATTTCTTTTCCAGCAAAAATGAATTCCTCAAATTCTGCGCATTCTTGCAAATATCATTCGCTAGAAAACATTTCATTTCTACATCAAAACTTTGAGTTATTCTGATGAAAGTAATGTATGTTAGAAAATTGAAATTATTGACTGAATAACTAAGCTGACATTGTTTGATAAAACTGCCGAATAGTAGCGCCATGGAGGATGCTTCTTGAGCCAGACTTTTGTTATCTGCGATTTCTGCCCGTAGTTTCCGTACCAGAATTGAAGTGAACGGCAGATGTTCATCTGTCTCCGTACGACGCTTATCGGCAGCATTCTGTCGTTCATCCAACCTATCCGACAACACACTGACCACTTCACTAATGCCCTGTTATTGCTTTTCTAGTTGAATGAAAATGTTTGATTGTTGCACAAATTGCTTAATTATCAATTTCGAAGTATCGAAAATCAAGTATTGATAAATTTTCCAAACAAATGTTAGCTTTATATTCGAAAAGTTGGAAGTTGCTTTTTTCGCCAACCTCACACTGTTTCTTTAGTTCCGTCAGAGTTTTCATAAGTCCGTGAAGTGATCGCATCGCGTCGTTGCCAGTAATTTTCATGTTTTCCATAGACTAAATATTGAAAAAGTAGAAAATTGGAAACCAAATGGGAATGAAATCGAAAAAAACCTTAGACATTTCCACATTTGTATAAACGATACTTCCTTTGAGTTCATAGATGATTTCACTTGCTGGCATCCACGAATGAGCCTGACTGTTGCACGGGCCTATAAGTATGTATGTGTATATGGCCGGTGGAAAATTCCAAGAGATTCTTGCTTGGCTACAATCAAAAGAACCAAGCTGTGATACATTAATTGTTTAGCTGTTATTTTCCATTTCGATCATTGCAGTAAATTACCGATGCATAAGGCACAAAGGACTTTTTCGCAGTTTGTGCACCATAAATACAATGCGGAAGATGTTTGCGGTGAATACAAATTGCACTTCTCGCATTGCCAATCCGGCAGGATCAAATCCTTAATGAAGTTACCAATTTTGTCAGTTTTTCTTTAATTTGATGTGAAGGTACTCCTTTCATTAAATCCAATTTCAAGAGTTCAAATACTGTGGAGCAGGAATGCTCGTAAATAATGCCCAGAAGTAAATCAGGATATGGCTCAGATCAGGAGGAGCTGAGCAGTGCAGTCGTTTGCTGTATCATCGTCATAAATCTGTGATGAAATGCCTGTCGCTTGTAATATTTTAGACTGATATATTCCGGATCAAAAATGCGAATAGTAAGAGTGACGTTTATAGTTTATGTTGAACGGGGAAATGAACTTTAAAGGATTGTAACCTCAGAAAAATTCATCAAGTGAAAGTTAGAAATCCGAAGTACTGGTAATCTTGAGAATTAGAAAAGTGACACTGACAATGAAGTCCTAAATTGGTGGTTGCTTTTTATATTCTTCAGAAACTGAATTCGAAAAGTTTTTCAAAATTTGCCTATCTTGTAAAATATTTAAATTTTCTCGGTAGTGACATTAATATTTTTATCATCAGTTCCGTAGATTACACTAATTACTGATGGTTTTGGTATTATGAAAGATTGATATCTGTTTAACTCATTGCAATTCAAAACGACTTAAAATGTTTGATTAACAAAAAACTCCTGATTCTGAATGGTTAGGATGAGTTTACAGTTTATCATTGGTCGGAAGGAAATGAAAGACCTTTTATTTCCGTAAATCTACTCTTCTATGTTCCAGTTAGTTAAATTTTTTGTCAATTCAGCACTTTTTTTTTTTAAATTAGTCTTTGAGGATTGAAGAATCCGGTTTTCCGGCCTCTGTGTCAAAAATAACAAGGGCCAGCATTGCCAGCAAAAGAGCAACTCATTGACAAAGTGATCAATAGCTTAAGGTAGATCTTCAGTTATCTTAGATTGAAAGAAAATGCTTCCTTTCTTTTTTAGTGCTAGGTTTCAATGCTTCCAGACTTCAGGTAGAGTCTCGTGGACCAAGCTGCCTTATCCGTTTACACCTAATTTATGAGCTTAAGAGTTTTAACGTAGGAGTTGTATCCAGTTCTGTTTTTATCGTTTTTTGAACGGTTTCCTGAATCACTGAACTTTTAACTAGACGATTGGTACTCAGATCATTGTTTAGGATATAAGAGCAGTTCACCATCCTCATTGAGTAGAACTGGCGTATAACCATGTTTTGACAGCCTCATAGAATTCTCAGCAGTTACCCAAATCTGGGCACAAATGAGTCTTTTCTATTAGACTAGATATTATTTGTTCTGAATGTCATGAAGTCTCTATTAAAGTTTACTGGGTGCAAGACGATTTTAACATGGTAAGACGACTAGGAGTGCTTGGTGAACAATTTTCTTCCACTAGCAGATCTTGCAGCTGTTTTTGGTCAAATTAATCTCTGTTTTTCTACGAGAAAAACTCTAAGAATTTTGAAGCACTGCAGGATACTTTTACCAAAGCGTTTCGAGGAGGACTCTATAGTATGGTCTTTGAAGCTGGTTTGAAGATTTGTTATTTTTTCAAATGAGGCATAACGTGCAAAAATCGATACACCTGTTATTTTTTCAGATGAGGCATAATGTGCGAAAACCCGATCCTTTTACTTCTGAAGTTCATAGGCTTAAGGATTCTCAGATCTCAGGCTTTGGTTACAATAACTTTTATAGAGCTAAATGAGTTCCATTTGCCCGGCGTCGCGAATTTCATAAGGCGAAACTTCCAATAGGTCAATATATCAAATTGTAAAATAAATATTAATGCCTTTACGAGCCATTTAATTAATTTCATAATGTTTAGATTTATTTCCTATATCTTTGTTGTAGTCTAAACTCATATCCAATTATAAGCTTAAACCTCTTTCCTACCATAAACTAACAAAGAGGTTACTGTAGTAATATCTTATTAAACAAAGCCCTTGTGTAACTATGCCATAAAATTCTTTGATGATTATGCTTACATGCAAATGTATTGTGCTTTTAAATCAAACTTATCTTTACAAAGGATTTCGCTTTTTTATGAGCTTCAGTTTCTTTTAACTCAGCTCATTAAGACTAGCTTTTCTCCACCTAAGTACTCATTTACTACTATTTAAACTATCAATCATCACACCACTACCATTTTTGGGTCTACTCACATCAACGACTACTGATTCTGTTCCCACTATCACCATTTTTATTATATTAATTTTACCATTAAATATGCATTGTATATAATTGTTACGTAACTCACGTTGTCCAATTCTTCTAATAAAGGTTTAATTACCCAAGTTTGAGGTGTTCCCGCAATCAATCCAATCATACAAACTCAATCCAAAACACAATCAATTCAACCCAACACAACAATGCCTGATCAAACCGCTGGGAAATATTGGCTGACAGTCGACCTCTCACAAGAAGTTTACGACACCCGGTTTGTTTTTAGATTCTCCTACGATGTTTATCCGGAAGCTAACGAATCCATCCTGCTCATGCGTACACTTTGTTTGACCCTTCAGTTGGAGTGGTACCATATCCTTGGAAGAGATATGGTACCATAAAAAAAGTGAAAAACACAAATACGAATAAATTTGTTGAAATATTCAATGGTAAAAAGAGCGAAACTACTTTAATTCTTATTACTGAATGTCAGCAACTGCAGGACGTCATTTACCAAAATATATGTTTATCCAAATACAATCTCAGATAAGAAATGTTTGAAGATTACAAGTAAACGCATATTCTACTTCACACTACTCTAAACTGTCAAAATCAGCAAATAAAAAAACTTCATTAACCTTCTTTTCGAGAAAAATATATGCACTGAAAAGTATAACATTCATTGAAAGAATTATAAAGCGAATAAGGCTAATTTTTAATCGTTCTATTTATTTCATGCCTCCTAGAAAGAAAATTATAGATAGAAAGTACATTTATTATAATTAAAGCTTATAATGTTTGGCATATTTACAAATTCATATGGTGAATACGTTCTAGTTACAAATGAGGAACGATCATAAAATAATTACAGAATAAATAACGGGATATGGAAATCACAATTCACTTGGAACTCAAAACTAGTGCATTGAATCAATGAGTATTGTATTTCATTAGCTGAAATTACAATATCCGGTCTAAGAAAATATGCGATTTGGTGTTACTCTGTTTCCACTTATCCAATTTTTATCCAGTCTGAAAATGATTTATTAAAAAGAAATCATTCGGAAACCTTAATGAAATATGGACCAAAAATCAAAAATTACCACATATAAAGAATGTCTTTCTGGCACGATTTGTCGGATTTCAGATTAGAATACCAAATAATTTTATCTTTTCGATTTATTCTAATAGTTGATTGATTTACTGCCTACTATTTATTACACACGTAACTGCTAGTATTTTTAAACAAAAATTTTACTTTTCGGAATGTTTCCTTAGGCCCAACATATCAGGCGTTGTAATGGCAGCACCAGACAACGCAATAGGACTTGGCTCCATACCACTATGAGAAAAAGCAGCAGCTACTCGACTGAGTGAACGATTATCTCCAGCCAACTTAAAACCATCCTGAAATTAACAGGAATTAAAACAAGTCAGAACATGTAAAAAAATGAGCATTATGTGATTTTAAGTTTATCCTGTTACAGTATTATATAGAAAGGCTAATTAAACTAGAAAAACTATCTAAATTTTAGCTGCTCAAAGAAATATTATAGAAGAGATTCATAGAAGTACTTTTTAATAAGAAAAATGTTTGATAAGTACCGTTTCCAAGCATTCGCTGATGGGAGTACTGGTCGCAAAACGTCCCGACGAACCTCCACCATTTCTTTCCGTAGAAGCTAAGCTAGTTGCTGCTGGAAAAAAATCACTTTGAAATCATTTTAGGAATCACTGGAGAGTAAAGAATTCCTGGATAGAAACTAAAACTTCGAAGCAATCATTTGTACTTTGCTACGAATTCAAAGTATTCCCAATCTTAGTTTCATACAATAATATAAAAAAGTAATGTTTCTAGATTTCTTAGACTTTTAGCTGTCAGCTCGATATATGATGAATTATACAAAACATATGTCTTACGAAAAATGGATCAACTTATTACTTCGTCCATCTGAACGAGGAGTATTACGTGAGACAGAGCTAGCAGCCAACCTGAAAAACATTCGAAAAAGATGAATAGAATAATGTGCATCAATTTTAATCTCCATTTCTTTCTCGTGATTTACACAATTAAAAAGTCCTGGTTTTGCTCTGAACAACCATAAATTTCAGCAACAGATGAAGAGCAATGAAAATTGGTATACGTACATTTGTTCAAGTTTTTGAGCATGATGCCGAAGTTTGTCAATTTCTCTTAGCAGCAAATCTTTTTCAGCCAATGCTTTCCTAAAAACTATTGCAAACTTTAACAAAATGAATACTTATGGTTTGCTTATTACAACAATAAATTACACTAACCTTTCTTTTTCCGTTTTCTGCTTCATTACGAGTTGTGCCGATATTACGTATTTCATTGCTTTTTTCTGCTATAATATCCAACATTTAATTGCATCACTTTTAAATTCACTGATAATTTTGATCAGTAACGATTACTGCAAGTTTGTATGAACTACCTGCCTGTTCCTGTTTGGCTTTTTGTAAGTGCTGACGATGGCCACTTTGGAAATCCAAAACTGCATTCAAATTTTTCACATATTGTTCCAGCAATTCTTTTGGATTTCGAAAATACATTTGCAAATCACTTCGAAGATTTCGATTAATTTTCACTGCATTGGCATGTTTGCTACATCGCTTGCAATGATCCTGAGGAGCTGCAAATTCAAATCATATAGGATAACATCGCGGAAATCAATAAATATACGCTTTTCTCCGATTAGTTTAGATTCCAACAATGTCATCAATAGTGAACGGAAGATTGGAAATTTACAAAAATTAAAATGAAATTTATGAATTTCGCGAAATTTTTTCAGAATATTGCAGAATTGCAAGTTTTAAAATAAAAAAATGAAAAGAACAAATGACTGACCTGTTTCGTAGCATTTACCACAAACAATATGACCACATGATGTGAAATAAAATGGACACTGCTCGTTGGTCTGAGATGGCATACGAATACATACATTACAATGAATCCAATCGCCCATCTCTACGAATAAATAATTTCAACTAAAAAATATATAATTAAATAATTTCAAAATCAAATCGTAATTATCGTTAAGAATTAATAATTATTGTTTACATTTAGATTTCAAAAATCTGACGCCTAACCATTTTAATATTAAAATTAATAATTAGAATAAATTGGATTATCGGTCAAATTAACGCACCAAAAAAGTCCACCTCACCGTCACTTATATTCGTTCATCGTTCCATCAAATAATCTATCCAAATGGATACTCCGAACAAATCTCAAACAGTCTTCTTCCAATCACGTAATTGAGAAACCCAAAATATAATAATTATTGCTGACAGATATGAGGATGATAGTTTATCAGTAGATTGATAATTCGTTATCATTCAATATCACTTTTCAAGCTAAATTTTGAATAGTTTAATTGTTATAAATTTCGCGCATTTATACAAAACAACAATGACCCAATGCAAATCGTGCCAAATATATGCAAATTTAGAATGAATCATTAATTGAATTAATTTTATCTAAATTGAGCTATTCAATGAATGAGATCAAAGATATTTACGTGCAATTTGACGAAAAGTGTTTGGAACATTCTAGAAATGCTCTAAAGGATTGTAACATTTTTCTTCTCTATTTCTCTTTCCCTCTCTCTCTCTCTTTTTCTCTCTTATCTTGATCATTAATGAAAAAAATTAAAAAGAAATTCAGTTAATTGTGCTTGGATGGTAATAGCTTCAACGTAGAATCTAGCAACAAATGAATAATGAGCTATTTGAGTGAGCTGTTTTGATTTAGAATAGAACAATGAATAGGTACGGTACGGTAAAATTAGTGATCTTGATTTAAAATAGAACAATGAATAGTATTATGAATAGTTAGAATCAGGTCCAATGAACAGGTACAATGTAATTTAGAATCGAACTGAATTAAATGGTAGAATCGATAATTTCCAATTTGAATTAAACCCTTAATATATTATAAAAAAAATATGCTTTTTCTTTTTTCATTTTCACTGTAGATTGTTCAAAAAAAAAAAAAAAAAAAACAAATTAAAAATTTGGTAATTACAATACAAAATTGCTTTTATCGTTTAAATTTCTTCTGCTCATTATAAGATTTTAAAATTCAGGTGGTTGTAAAAAAGAGTTACAAGAAGGTTGTACTACTTGGTCACGTAGAGGTCATTAGATGGTATTACTAAGACTGTTAGACTATTACCAATTCTTTGAAGCCTGTAATTGTTCGATTTTTGAAGTAATTCAATTAATGCAATTATGTAGTATAGTTTGTAGTATTTAAAAACTTATGGTAATAGTCTAATAAAATTTATGCAATTGTTTCTGGCACTTAATTAAATTCATGAAAGAAACAGTCAATTAGCAGTTATGTCAACTACTTACTCATAGTTATGTTAGATCTCGGTTATTAATTAACGTATGTAGCATTTATCTTCGCTGTAGTATCATTTTCAGCATAATTTGTGTTGTAATTTCAACTTTTTTTTTTTCAATTTATAGGAAATGCTATTATGAATCCTGCTTAAGAAATTAATTATTAATTTCTTTTTAGTTTTCAAATGATGTCTGTCCTATTTATACTTCCTTGCTATAAGTTCTGGTTTCATGCATCCAACATGAGCATAAATTGGAAAATTCTAATCATATCATTTTCATCGTTTCAATCATTGGTTTTAATTCCATCATGATTATTTTTGCCAGTGTAATTTATATGATTGTTGAAGTTGATATTATAGCAGATGGGAATTTTAGAATTAAATTTTGCCATTTATACGTTGAAAATTAAAAGCCGACTGTTGGTTCTGTTAGAATTATTAAATTTAAGTACTACTGTATTGAATTATGGCTGGGTGTCGAACTTAGTTTCCAAAATCATTCCTAATTTTTTTTTCTTCACTCAAACACATAGAATATCACAAAGTTCTCGATAAACTTTCGTATCAGAATTTTGAAGTAATTTTTTGGATAGGGAAATTTTATTTTTTAAATTACTATCCTCGTGGAATCTGATTTAAATTCTTCACTTGGTTTTGATAATAACCGGAAAAACGATTTGTTTGCTGCGTTAGCATTTCAGTGCACTCATTTTATTATCTGGCCTGTGATTCTACTTTATTATATATGATCTAGAGTAAACATAGTTCCAACATTTGTTGGAATTTTAGATGATAGTTTATTGAAAACAAAAATAAACTAATTTCGTACAATCATGCATCATCTGAATCATGCATCATAATTCCGCGTAATCTTTGCTATGTATGCTTCAGCTATCAGTCCAAAGTCCAAACAAATACTCGATGTTTAAATGATCGTAAAATTTCAGCATATTTTGGAATAATTAAGCCTCAGAAAATTTATAACGATATATCTTTTAATATTTACATTTTTTCTTGTCATTTTCATCATTTGATAGTTTCCTGATATTCCTGTCAATAGCCAGTAATAGATCTTATTATTCGCAAGTAGTAACAAGATAAACGAATGTAATCATTAGATCCGCATTCAAGCGGTAAAAAGTTCTTGAGTGAAACAGATTAGCTCAGTCAAGCCTAATGTGTTTGAAACTTTTATGATATGGAAATAGATGGTCAAATATCAAAAATAATGGATAAAAATGATGGTGTGGAGAAAATAGTTATGCTTGGTATTCAAATATTTCTCATTTATTGAATGTAGCGATATATTTTATCTGTTAACAAATTGTAGAATTGGTCACTTTATTGAAAACTCTAATCGCACAAGATATATAATCATTCCAGCGAAGCGAATCGTATTTGAAGATGGTGTGAATTATGTGTCCGAATGGATGAAATCAATTCGGAATGCCTTATCATGTGACTTATTTCTCGTTATCACTGGACCAGCGATTCTAAAAGCTTTAAGAGTCTTCGTAAAATGAAATTCGTTGAGATCGGAAAATATCTGAAATATTTTAAGGTTTACTTCAAGAATGATTCCCTATATCCAAATTTATTAGAACTTATTTAATGATAGCTTAGAATAGTCTTTGAAGGAGCAAACGTTATTTTTTTCAAAATTAGAAAAAAGCTTAGAATAGTCTTTTGAAAAACGTTTGCTTTTTTTTTTTGCTAACATTCCAAATGTTAGCAAATGTTATTTTCCTCTTTAAAAAATTGAAAATACCATTATTATCATTTAGCTAATTAATTGAATAATCAAAATAGCAATAATTTAGTACTACCAATCGGAAATCAATGTTAACATTGCACTCAAATTGCATACTGTTTTATCAAAGTTACATACTGTAAAATCTGGTATACCATAACAGCTGAATCTTCGATTTTTATTTTTAATGAGATCTCTTGTAAGTGTCAGTTTCTCATAGATCCGTAATCACTTAATACAATGTGTGCTGACATGATTGTAAGAAAAGCAACCGATTAGATACAAATATAAAATGAAAAAAAAACACTGTAATAGAGAAATCAATGTTTGCTTACGGTAAGTAGTCAAGTGCCACCGTATAACACTTGAGATTAACACGTAGTGTAAATGCGCATGTTAGAAGGAAACATTTGGCAAAAGTTTTTAGAAAACATTGAATGATATATTTTTATGCTTGTTTAATTACATATTTCGCATATATATATGTACTAAGTGAAGTAAAATATTTCGAAAAATCAAAGTAAACATTAAAAAAAAAAATCAAAAAATCGATATTTTTTCAAACATACAAATTCGAGAAAAATTAGAAAAAGTTGCCGTATTTCTTCCAATTTCTTTCTGGTATGCCAATTTTTTTAAAAAATAAAACAAAATTAGATTAAGCTTACTTGATATTTTCAGATAAAATTTTGAAGCATATATGGGATGGATAAGAGGAGAAAATGGTCCTCAAAGTGAAACTTTTCAAAAATTCGGAAAAATACAATATTTTTAGAAGCTTTTTAAGAATGATGCCAAACATATTTTCTCGTAATAAATTCTATTAAATCCTGTTTGGATTTTAGATTAGCTTCGACAATTAAATACAACAAACGAAGGTTAAGCGAATGAAGATCCACAAAATCGTTCAATAACTTTACATATCATTTTGTGCAATTTTATATGTTGTTGCGTTGGACATTTAATTTAAAACAATATTTGCACTTGATAATATCTAGAAAAGATTTGATAAATTGAATTCTTCTAGATGATGCCTAGATGAGTTATAAACTTTAAAATCAAGAATTTTTTTAAGACGTATACATTCGTTCAATAAAGTGTATTTCTGAATTTGAAGTGGAATTTTGAATTCCTTGGGATAGTGGAAAAGAATAGATGAAACGATGATATTTAGACATTTCGATAATGATATATACAGTCACGGATTCAGTTTCATTACAATAAAACAAAATCAGAAATTCTTAAACAAATCGTTGTGCGAAGGCGAAAAAACCAAAAAAGCTCTGCAAATAATCGGAGGTTTTTGAATACAATAGCTTATAAAATTTAAGGAGAAATTAAATGTATCTGGAATTCATTCAATGTATTGATTTCATTCAGGACAAAGTAAAAAGTTGAAATGTAGATTATGTGAAGCGAATTCATTGATCAAAATAAAATAGAATAATTTTCATTTGAACTGATTAAAGGAAATTAGCCAGAATTTCACCAAATTTACCTATGTATTTGTTAATTTTTTGCATGGAAAGCGGATTGTTTTTTGATAGCCATTGCAAATAGAGAAAGAAGTTTTAAAAGTTTTAGATTTCAAATTTTGAAGAAAAGTCGAAAATAAGTCCAGAAGTTATGTGGCTGACTTATAATTCTTCTTACAATTAACTGAAAGTATTATTCCTTTTTGATAATGTATGGCGGAAAAATTTCATAAAGCAGCATCATCAACATACAATAAATTTATGCATTCTGGATTATTGAAATATACCTACAGTTAATCCATCCCAAAAATTAATTTTTTAATGATTTTAATTTTGCGTATCATATTAGAAGTTTATATTTATATATTTTGCAATATTATTGCTAGAGGATTGGTTATTGTTAAGTTTACAGCAAAGTTTCACGAAATTAAGCAAGAGAAAAAGAAAAACTTCAAAAGCTCCTCAAAAATTTTCACAAATGAGCATGGTCGAGCTATTTTATCACATTCGTCAATTCAACTTTTATATCAAATCTTTCTTGTTCTTTCTGTTCTTACCACTATCAATTATCTCTTAGAAATGGTAGGTAACTAATAAATTTCAGCTCTTTTTTTTAAAAAAAAAAAAACCGCTTATTAATACTATTATCATTAACACAAACATTTCTACACTACAGTTTATCCAAACTTCTAAAATTATAATGGAATTTAAATATTGTATAATAAATTAATATGAAGAAAATGTTATTTACAATATGTATGAGAAGTGAAAGTCAAAAATTTCAATTCAAAAAAGAAAAAAATTTTTCATTTCACTTTTTGTTTTTCTCTACTATGCTGCTTGGTTTCATTTATTTTTTGTTATACATTGCAAGATCCATGCTTATTGCCCAATTTACCAAATGCATTATTTTTAAATGAACCAAAACCACGTCGAATACCATAGTCCATGGATTTTGTTCGACCAACACTTTTCTTTACTGGAGTTAATGGTAAAGTATCGTAATGGGGTCCATATCCCGAGCTGCCATTAGATGATAATGCGGAGCTTGTTTCGGAGCTAAATTAACAGCTAAATTATTCATTCATTTTTCTTGAAGAAGGTCAATTGTTATTATTCTTTGAAAAGATTCAACTTTTCCAAAAAATCTCAACAATTTTTTGATATTTCTATCGATTATGATGGTTGAAAATAACTAATAAAAAAAACAAATCGGTGGTTTAATTGAGCAATTCATCTATTAAGCAGCTATATCTTAGATGTGAATGAGATTAACCAAATTAGTTTTCAATAAAGAAATTGAAATGAATAGTCCAGAGGTGATTGAAGAATTAAGACTAAGTGATTGAAATAAACAATGAAAGATAAGTAATGGAATTGCAGTCAAATAAAAATTGAATAAATCATGAGATTTATATAATATAGCCAACAATCAATACTACATCAGTGATTGTGTTAAATTAATTAAAGTAAAAATAATCAAGAATTGAATTATCCAACAAATCAGGAAAAAAATATCGTAAAATATACAAAAAACGTTTAATTCTACACTGATCAATCCAAGATGAGTTGTCTCAAATGATTGTACAATACTTTTTAATTTAGGTTTCGCTCCAAATTTGAATTGGATCCAAAGCTTACTTTGATGAAATAAGTAATTCACTTTGTCCATCACCACAACTATTCTTACGAACTGCTATATCTTCATAGAGTCGTGGTGTTGATCCGATTTTCGTAGATGACAGCAAGACAGTTGAGCTATTATAGTGAATTGGCGATTTCTATAAATTATAATATAATTTAAAAAACTGTATTCAATGTTTTGAAGTAAATGAGAATAAGAGAGAAAAAAATAATTACGTATTCCAAGATTATCGCTACGTAACTTAAAGCATTTAAATGTATTAAAATATCGAAAAAATTACTTAACCTTTATCATAGAATGAATTACTTTGAACTGTATACAATATTATATTATTTAATTAGTCATCTCATTTCACTCGATTGCGCAGTAAGCAAAATTTTGCACATGTCATAGATAACTTTATGAAGTCATTTAAGAATTAATTTTTGAGAAATAACTTCATTTAGATAAAAGTAATCAAAAATAACAACAAACCTTCTCTTCATTACTTTTGCTTTGTTTAATCAATTTATAAATGAGAATGAAAATGATAACACCGATAAGCATAAATCCGGTTAAGCAAAGTCCATACAACATGGTATTCATTTGTAAATTCGATGATAAGGATGTGGAGGAAGATGATGAATCGTTGCCATCCAGTAATATTGACTGAAGTTGGCCCCACCAAACGGCCGCCATTCCACATCTACATTTGAATTTTGTATATTAAATTCGAAGAATTGCTTTAATTAAAGTTGATTTTTCACATATTAAGTTTCCTCACACTGTGCATTAAAAGAAAACAATCGAGTCAGAATGAAATTAATGAATTGATGGATGCGATAAAATGTTTGATGTAAAATTCGGGTAAAATAATGCATATATAATGATGATAGCATGAAAAATTTTTATTTTAACTGTTTAATTTATATAAAATTTGAAAAAAAGTTATTTTTTAAACTTTTTAAAAAAGTGGACGAAACGAACCTTTACAAATTGGACAACAACGTCCTGGTATTTGCGTGGAATCATTACATTTTGCGCATTGTTGTTCTTTACATACTGTTCCACCACCTGGTCGACAGGTACAATTACGACATGGACCATCACGCCATTCTTCGTTAACGCTATATACATTGTCGCCATAACTGCATACTGCGCCAGACGATAGTTCATCTGAAAAGTAAAAAGCAGTAGAAAAAATCTTTTTCGAGAAAAACTTAGTTGTCTTAAAAAATTTTAATTGCTAGAAATTCCATCAGGGAAAAGGTTTTTGTTTTGATCAAAAAATTAAATTGTTTTGTAATATCAAGTTTTTGATTACAAATTTGGTTTATAATTTAATTTACTTGAATGTAAATATTATTCTATTTCAATTAATAATTTCTTTGGAAATATTCCACAATTTTCTTTTGCAAAAAAAGCTATAGCTACAAATTATAGCTGAATTGATATACCTGAACAGACCGGACAACATCTTCCTTTTATTGTTAATGGCATTCCACGACAATCCGTAAGCTGCCGACATACCTCCTTGAAGCATTCAATTTTTGCATCATCATCATTTGCGACACATCTAAGTATGCATTAGATAAGTGATACAACAGGTATTCATTTATCAAACATTTTTTAATTTGCTATATAATTCTGAATTTTGTAATTAATTTGGTTGCAGAAATTTCATTCATCAACTACGAAATATCGAGAAATACGTACCTGCACGATGTGCATTCATCCGTCCTCCAACTTGACCCAGCAATATGCGCAACATAATTATTGTCGGTGCATACCAACTGATCTTTATTCGGTAATGCTACTTCCGGCAAACCTGTCGATGATTCTGTTTGTTCAGGACATCTGGAATAAGTTGCACTATTGCAAATTGCCAGTCTGGATAAAAAGCAATTTCGGATGACCGCGGCCATTTTATAGCATAAAAATATTACTGAGCCGCAGGTATCAATCTAGCAAACTTTCACATCCCTATGTTATTCTATTCCAATTATGAAAACAGCAACAAACTAATTAATTGATGAAAACAGACGATTTTTAATTGATGAATTATAAATCATTGATCAAGTCAGGTTATTTATAAAATAATTTGTCGCAAGAAATTAAAATTTTAAATTTTTAGGAACGAAAGAAAATTATGAACATACTTTGGACAACATTGATTTCTTTCATCAAAAATAGGCATCGGACAAGCAATTGGTGGACAATCGACCACACGACATAAGACTTACCTACGCGACATGTACATGACGTGCAAGGAGCTAATTGCCACGTTTCGCCGTCAACAAATAATCGTCCAGCGCTTTGACATACAGTATGCTCATGCTTTGATAATTCCATCAATGGTTTCAAATCACAACTTGCACAACAAGCATCTTTAAATAACACAACTTTTTTCAAAAATTTCATTCTAATTAATCTTTTTTTTTAATTTTCAATATATTTAAGCGATTACGATTATGCAATGTGAAAAATTCAATTTCATCAACGGTTTAGAAAGTATGAGATTTGCTTGCTTATTATAATTTCTGCAAACTAATTTCATCAAAAATTACATGCATTTATTTTCATCGTACGAAACATATTTACGCATACGTATGACGTAAGTGTAACGCAATACAAATAATAAATTCAAAAATGTTCAAGTAACATACCTTCCCTCTTTTTCCAATGTTCAATTGGACATGATTGATTACGTTCTGGACATGAAATTAGTGAGCAAAATTCCTTGAAAAAGAAAAATAGACTTTAATTATTGTTTCCTTAATTAAATTAAAAAGTTGTGAAATGCATGTATTAGAAATATTGTTGTGCTGTGAATTAAGCCGAATAAACGTCGATAAATAGGAATACTAAATTTTGAAGAAAATCAATCTTAATTTTTCCATGTAAAAGAAACAGGCAAGAAATTACCATTAATTAATTAGTTAATTAACTAACATGTTTCTGTTCACAAAAACAATGTCGACAACCATCATTCCACCATTCACCACTGTCACGCTCGTATAATTTACCCGTTTGTGTACTAAATGAATAACATTTATCCCAGCCATCGGGCTCTTTTTGCAATGATAACAATTTGGCATCAATTCGACTCACTGCTGGAAACAAAAACAAAACAAATGGCCAGAATTAGTTGTTTGTTTAAAATTCATTTAATTAATTAAAATCAATTGTTTTTCAACATTTTGTTTGATTAATTAACATTAATCACCTGCTTAGATTTACTTAAAATTTACAAAAAAAAAAGTTTCCGATTGATGAAAATCTTTGCACAGTGCGATTGCATCGTACAAATTAAATTTATATTGGTTGAAAAGAAATTATATGATCTTTTATGGAAAATTTAAAATTAATTTATTAAATATTTGTGAAAATGACAAGCATACCTCGACATTTGCATACTGGGCAACCATTATTATTATTTTCAAATCCATACAAGCAATGTTTGTAACACTGATGAAGTGGTGGACACTTAGCACATTTGCACACAGCACAACTTTTAGCATCGCGCAAATATCCATGAGCACAAATCCTAAAAGTAGAAGATATTCTTTAGGTCCAAATTTTAAAATTATGAAGTACTCGCGGCTAATTACCGCGCAATTATAATTAGCTTACAAATAATCGATATTTAGACGGAAAGATAAATTTTCAGTCTTTTTTTTTGATAAATTTTCAATTTCCATGTAAACAGTTATATAAGTCTCATTCTTTAAACAGCCTTCCATCGATATAAAGCAGAAATTTTTCAAAGCTTTTCGAAAAGTTTTTTTGCATTCAAAATTTCAAATAAATTTCATTGTGAAGAAACGAAAAAAAAATCAAGTATTTGCATATTTGTTCTCAAATGTTCTTTATTTACATACAAATTTTGATTGACAAAAAAAATTAATTAAATTATTAAAACAATCAATGATCATTTTACTTATCACAGTTCTCATCATTGAGCTCGCGACAATCGCTACTGATTACGTTTTGTACAGGTGCGCATTTGCACTGAAAGCAACCATTTGAATCACGTAATAGGCCATTTTCACACCGCAGCGGACAATGTTCTATTGATGGACATATGGCTGGATTTATTATCACTGTTGGTTCTGAAAATATTAAAATATTTCTTTCACTTTTTTATTTTAATAATTTATAAACTTTAAAATTCAAAACTGAAAAGAAAAAAGCGAACAAAAATTAATGATAAAATTTTTGCTTTCCAATTTTTAAAGCAAAAACTTTTTCAAATTAAAAAAAATTGAAAGAAAATCAAAAAGGAAGTTTTACAAAAATTATTTAAAAAGAATGAATCAATTATCGCAGGACTGACCATCGCAAACAGGACAGCATTGGCCTGGAATTTTTTTTGGGTTATCACATTCTACTTGGCACATATGTTTCTGGCAATAATGCACACCATCGGGACCACAAGAACAACTAAATTTGATCCATCATTAAGCAAATGAAAAAATTTGATAAATGGAAATCTTCGAAAGAAGAGTTGAAATTAAAAAAAAATTGATAAATTTCTAGTTACGCGATGTTATCGTCTTTGTTTTCATTAAAAAAAAGTAAAATTCAAAACAAAATTTATATCTAATTATTGTCAGTTGCTTTTTCCTGTCCTTTTAATTTGTGAGAAATTTTTAAAAAATGAATTACTAACTTTGTACAATTATCTTTTTGCCATGTTTCATTTCGCTTATACTTTTTACCATCTGCTTGGCAGCCAAGACATATTGGACAACATTCATTTTCTGGTATAGCTATCCAAGTACAATGTGCTAGAAATTTAATATTGAATCAAATTCAATGACAACAACATTGTCTATCTGGCAATTATTTTTTTTACCTTTACAGTGAAAGAATTTGAAAGAAAATAAAAGTACAAAACGTTTCAAATCAAAAGAAATCGGTTATTTTTAAAATTTTTTTTTTTCTTCACAAAGCTAAGACTTTTAAGTGGTATGCAATTAATCGTTGCTTTAGATATAAGCAGTCAAAGATGCTGTCAAATGATTGTTGGTAAGTGATAGAGCTGCTCGTATTTCTTCTTTTTCTATTTCAATAAACATTAATAATTCTTTCTTTTTGCAACCTTATTTTAAGCCTTGAAATCCCAAAATTTTGCAAATTTTGATTTTAAAATAATTTTAGACTAAAAGTTTTATGTGATTAGTAATACTTGTCGTTTTCTTCAGTCCAAAAATTGATGGACATCGCTTTTTTTTAGACTGATAAGTGAGGTTTAACATATTGTCAGAAACTTTTAATTTTTTAATTTATTTAATATTTTTTAATATGTGGTGCAAAATTTTAATTTCTAATTCAATTTTTAATTTATTGAAAAAAGAGAATTTCATTTTATATAACTAACATGGAGGACTGGGACAGATCATTTTGCTGCATAACGCAATGCCACCTTTACATTTGCATTGCTCACAACTACCTGTGTGCCATTTCTCACCGTCATCATAGATTTCACCGTTGTATGGACAACGTTTACCATCTATACTTAGCATATCGTCACCAATTTCACAAATAAATTGATCACAACAAGTTCCAGGTGTTCCATCACCTTGAAATTTCAGCATTTTTCATAATTCTAAATTTTAAGTTAATTATAATTAAACAAATTTAATTAGCATCATTTCTGCTAATACTAAAAGTTTAAAAAATGAATTATTAATGTTTGTTTCAATTTATTTAAGAAAATTTTTTTTTTAATCAAGTTGATCTTTCATTGAAGACTGTTGAAATTTATGGCAAGTTATTCACAGAAGATAATGATTTCATTGGATGATCATTGCTAAAGTTTAAATTTACAAGTAGCTGAATATTTCTCTTATCATAATTTCAATTCAATGTAATTAAATAAATCTAATTAATATCTAATAGTCTGATAAATAGTTGTGTTTTTAAAGTATGCATACAATTTTATAGACTTCCGAGCAATGATACTTTCTACGCATAGAAAACGCCGTAAATCCAGGTAAAAAAAGTAATTTTTTTTTTACGATAATATTTGCTTTTTTTGTTATTCATTGGATAGCAAAAGAATGCTGTAACTTTTCCTTCCTCAAGACAAATGATACCTTTTCGTAAAATCTTCACCTTTTGACCCTCAGAACATGATGCTGGCAGACAAATTGATGCACGACATCGACATCTGCAATATTTTATTTAATACTTCAATTTTAGAAAATAAGAACAAATTCTTTTCACGAAACTTTTCCACTTTCATTAAAATAATCGATAAAAAAATTCTTTAATGAAGTTAAAATGTCAGTGAATAAAATGTTCACCATTTAATGAATGATATTTAAAAGACCGAATAATTAGAGCGCTTCAAATATCAAGTGCTGGTAATACTTTAAATATCAATAAATATTTATATATTTTAATATCAAGTAATGATAATGTTTTATGCAACAAACAATGGTAAAATTTCAAATATCAAGCAATGACAATAATTTAAATACTAGTAGAGTATAATATAAATCGAATATCGAGTAAGGCTATACGTCTCTTTACGAGGTTTTTTCTTCGACCGCAATTTTTTGCTGTAAATTCATTTAATTCAATAAAGTATTATTTGTTTACTTCATTCTCTCCTTGTTGTATTATTCTGTTAGACTTTTTTCCAAAATAATTATTCATGCTTACTTGCAAATTTAGCTAGCATTATATAAATAAACAAGCAAACAAGCAAATTGTAAACGGTAAAAATTTTACTCAGAATTGACTGGACAACATGCTCCATCAGGCACATAACTGGGTGTTCGTATACTATCCTCAGGACACTCTTCTTCGTTGTAATCCAGAAAATGACGATCGCAATGAATATTCTCACATCGTAACTCTACAAGAAAAATGAAATGAATTAATTTTTTAACGCAAAAAATTTGATTTTCAATTTTTGATTTTTGTTGTTTCTCATTTGTTTTACTTCAATAATCGAATCATTTGAAATGAATTACTAAATGATATTACAAAATTACAGCTAACCTGGCTGTTTGCATTCGAAAATATCACAACAGTAACCTGGTTCACTGATACCTTTTTTCACAAGAACCCGTTCAAGACCTTTTTCGCACACAGGCACCGATAGGTGACATTTCTGAAACAATACAGTATCGTTGAAATTTGGAGTCTTTTTTGATTTTGCTGTTAATTTAATTTAAATACAATTTGAAAATATTGTAAATCGACATGCTTTTACTGAATGCAATTTATTTCTACTAATTTTCCTTCATTTACAATATTTGTTCACTATTTGAAATGAATAATTTAATTATTTCATAATAAATGAAAGAGAATTAGTTAACGACCAATTTTGAAGTTTTTTTCAAACCATTCTCTCAAACAACTTTTCTCACTTTAAAAGTAATATTGAACTTAATACTGAAATTTTTTTTGACATGGAAATTTATTTATTCATTTCTTTTTATAAGAAAATATAGTTCTTTTTTCTTTTCCGTTAAAAAAGTCAACCTGCATGTCGCAATGGCATTCGCCAGGTGGTGCGCAACATTCTCCAGGTGGCGGTGGCGGTATTACTAATCGAGAATCTTCCGGACATTTGTTCAAGTATACCATCTCACATTTTGCTTTCAAGCAGTTTTCTGGCCACATTTCTAGAATGAGATGAAAGTTCCAATAAATGAATTTTCATTGCATCATAGAGAAAAATGTTATTACAGTTGCAAAATTCTCGCAGTTTACAGCAAATTCAAATGATATTTTTACACATCAGTATGAAAAAATTAAAACTGGAGAAATTGAAGCAATGCAAAGATTGGATTAAATTGAGATTTCACGCAACACGGCATTGCAATGAGCCAAGTAAGAGTAAAAGATGAAACATTCGCACAACAATGAACAAATGCTTTCATCAGTAAATAAGTACTTAATTTTGCTAGTAACGTAAAAATTAATCGTCCGGCATTTAAACCAATCATATTTTTTGTTTGAATTTCTAAAAGGAAAATTCAGATAATGGCTTAACTTTTAGTTAAATTTATTCATCGAAAAAATTTAATTGGTTGAATGAAAATGCGACATAATTTCTTACAAAACTTAAACTTGTGATAGTATTTGACAATATGATGCTAAAAATTAGTCAATAATATCATAATTTTTACCAAGTCTTAATTTTATTACAATTAGTTTTTTGAATTTTATGTTTGATCGAAATTGATAGTATTAAAAGATGAAATATAATTGTTTTAAGGCATGCTAATCAACAAACAAATCTAATATTTCTAATAATTCATTGAATAAACATTTTAATTATTTTTCGTATTTATCTTCCAAATTTTGCTGATATTTTCAGGTGAGAAAAAAAAACCAAGTGAAAAATTACAAATAGTAATAAGGAAATGTTCCCAATAAGTTATATTTATTTATTCTTAACTGTAACCATTTAAAAACTAATAGAATCAATTGTACAAGTGCGAGAAAAAGATCCAAAAATTTGCTTAAAAGCTAATATGTAATTTTAATTTGCCTTATCACCAATGACTATCATTTATCATCTTTAGTTAATGAAGATTTCCAAGATTCGGAAAACAAAAAATATAAAATTTCACAAAATTAAAACTATTTTAACAAATAAAAATTTTTTTCTAAAAAAAAAGATCCGTTAGAAAATGAAAGAACTTTGAAAGGTTACCTCATAGAGGTAAAACTTTTGAAAAATTATTTCAATAGAAATGTGTCAATACACCAAAGCTGAGTCATCATAAATCAATTGATGGACCTTTTCGGAAAAAGGGAAAAAATAGAAATTAATGATTTGAACGAAATTTAAATTTTATGTGTTAATTTTTTGCCCTTTTCAGCAAATTGCACTCCTCGAAGTCTTTTCTATCCTTCGCTAACTGTTAGCATTGATTCCCAAAATTTATTCCATGAATAAATTAATGATCTTTTTGTGTTCAATTTTAAGAAATTAAAAATCTTTTCCTTCTTTCCTGCCTTCATTTTTTTTTTAATTTTAATATCATTGCAATTGCAAATGTAAGCGAAAGCACTTGAAATTCATTATTTGAATTGGAAAACAAATTTCTTTTTTTAAGTTCCAAGGAATATTTATTATTTGAAATTAAAAATTATTAATCAAAATTGTATCGAAATTAAACTATGAAGCAATAAATGAGCGAAATGAAAATGGAAATTGTTTGTACTAATAAAAAGTGAACGGAGAGAGAGAGAGAGAGAGATAGTTGATTGCAGATGGAAAAAGAAAAAGAGAAGGAGGAAAGAGTGTGAAAAAGTGTGAAAAACAAAAATGCATGTTGAATATTTATATATAAGCTGATTTAAGGGTTTATATCAAAACTGTTTTAATCAAATCGAAAAATTCAAACAGTAAAAAACACACA